>CAIGQV010019082.1:2323835-2377987 GCA_903798115.1 Danio jaintianensis
AATGAATGAATGAATAATTACATGAATAAATGAATGAATAAATACATAAATAAATACATGAATGAATGAATGAATGAATGAATGGTATGGATAAATAAATAAACTAACAAACAAATGAATGAACACATAAATAAATACATAGATAAATGAATAAATGAATGGTATAAATAAATAAATAAATAAATAAATGAATGAATGAATGAATGAACAAACGAATAAAACAAATGACCAAACAAACAAATGAATATATAAATATATAATGTGTGCAACAATTATATAAAATGCTATTACATAAAAACCCTTCTCACTACATTCTTTATTTCCTGAACGATGCATCATATAGTAGTTCAGCCACGTGTTTTCATCACTGTTTGGGAAACTCAGCCTTTGGGCGTCAGTGTGAAAGTGCTTACAGTGTGATTAGTGTGTCCGATATTAAATAAACGCAGGACTTACTGTCACCGTAGCACTGCAGCGGACCGACTCTATACGCCGCTTCAGACCCTGAGCGGCTAATGTCTCCCAGCGCCAGTGCTCGCACCGGCAAATGCTCTTTATGAGCCAGAAAACCAGAGTCACTGGACCTGTAAAACACCAACACACAGCAGATCTGTACTTCTGAAAACACCACAGCTTCATTTCATGTGAACCGCGAACGGATGAAGCTCATAAAGAGCCCTATCATACACCCGGAGCAGTGAGGCGTGATTTGTTGCTATTTTCAGACCAGTGCAACTGTAATTTTCACATTTTGCGCCACGTTGTTTAAATAGTAAATCTATTTGTGCCACTCTGTGGACTTCAGGTGTGCTGGTCTGAAAAGGAGGTGTGTAAGGCGCATTGTTGGCGCGTTGCTATTTTGAGAAACTGAAATAGACAGCGGCATTGACCAACTAAAAGCTGCTCTAAAGACGTATGCATCCCCATATGGCGAATAAGAATAGGACGTGTGTTTATTTACCACACTTGGTTATTATTGTTCATTTATTCATTTGCTGGAAATCAGAACTGAATTTAGAAATAGTTTTGAAACAAATCTTTGCGCTTAACAAACGAGATTAAATATGTAGGCTAATGGATGTCTTCAGTGGAGTGCGTACAACACCGTTTCCTTACTCCACCAAAGTAAAGGAGTAAAGTAGTAAGTAAAGAGAAAGTAAAGAGGTCGAATGGAGGAGGCTCATTCTTTATCCTCGTGCTGCAGATGCTCTGTTTAACTGTTTTCTCGCAAGTGAAGCGTTCAGTTTTTCTACTTACAAAGTCCGCCATGTAAATAGCAAATGTGCTAGAGTGATGTCAAATCTAGCAGGATTTTATCGATTTCATAAACTACACAGTGCCCCAATATTTGCAATTTCGCAGTTTAAATTCTGCTGTCGTACCAGTCTTTGCTGTCGGCGTCACAATTGCAGAAGTGTTCGGGATGCACACAGTTCTCCTGCAGGCCACAGGCGCACTGCTGACTGCCGGGCACCGCTCCGCCCCAGTACATGTGTGCTTCACCAGAGCCGCCCACCCACCAGCTGAAGGGGGTACCGTCTGCAAATACACACCCACAACACAGACAACATCAGGAGAAGAAAAAGCTTGTATATACACATAGATATTTACATTAGATGTCGCCTACGCCAGTGGTCCCCAACCTTTTTATCACCGCGGACCGGTGGTCCATAGGTTGCTAGGTGACCATCAACCGTTTTCTCAGAAGATGACAAGCTGACAAAACATTGCTGTCACTCTGATACAAGTTTTATTTATATAGAGAAAATTACAAAGCACTGCAGTGTTTGGGTGTTCTGTGTTTGTCTAAAATAATTAGTCTACCGAAATGTGTATATTCCATACAAGCTGAAGCTGATCGGTCAGTTCTTTTCACGTGACTCGCGGTGCGCTCGTGCATTCATTCATTCGCGAGCGCATCACCTCCATTGGAAATAACAAACTTGCGCAAACTCGCGCAATATACGAACAGCCCCTAAAAAGCCGCCATCATTTGCGATCTCCAGCAGTTGATCGTCTTCTTGCACAGACATGCTGGATTCACCTGATTTGTTGACAAATGGGCTGCGGATCTATTCCTTGGCAGTTCGTGGGTCCTTCACTGAGCCTTTTCCCCTTCGCAAAGAAACTTTCCAAAGACGTCTGTTTCTTACTCATTTTGCTGCTTGTGGGTTAAATTTGGGCGCTCAAGTGACCGAGATGTAAGATAAAAGATTTTTCAAAATAAAAGATTGTTCAAACTCAGATAATAAATAAATGGAAATAATTAATGATTTCTTGTGCGGCCCGGTACCAATTGTGGTCCGGTGGTTGAGGACCACTGGCCTTTTGGCAAATTCCAGGCAGGCTGCTATGTGCCCTTTACTAAGGAGTGGCTTCCGTCTGGCCACTCTACCATACAGGCCTGATTGGTGGATTGCTGCACAGATGGTTGTCTTTCTGTAAGGTTCTCCTCTCCACAGAAGAATGCTGGAGCTCAGACAGAGTGACCATCGGGTTATTGATCACCTCCCTGACTAAGGCCCTTCTCCCCCGATCACTCAGCTTAGATGGCCAGCCAGCTCTAGGAAGAGTCCTGGTGGATCTAAACATCTTCCACTTACGGATGATGGAGGCCACTGTGCTCATTGGAACTTTCAGAGCAGCAGAAATTTTTCTGTAACCTTCCCCAGCCTTGTGCCTCGAGACAATCCTGTCTCTGAGGTCTACAGACAATTCCTTTGTCTTCACACTTGGTTTGTGCTTTGACATGCTCTGTCAACTCTGGGACCTTATATAGACAGGTGTATACCTTTTCAAATCATGTCCAATCAACTGAATTTACCACAGGTGAACTCCAGTTACGCTGCTGAAACATCTCAAGAATGATCAGTGGAAACAGAATGTACTTGAGCTCAATTTAGAGCTTCACGGCAAAGGCTGTGAATACTCATGTACATGTGATTTTTCAGGTTTTTATTTTTAATAAATTTGTAACAATTTCAAAAAATCTTTTTTCACATTGTCATTATGGGGTATTGTGTGTAGAAGTTTGAGGAAATAAATGAATTTAATCCATTTTGGAATAAGGCTGTAACATAAAATAATGTGGAAAAAGTGAAACGCTATGAATACTTTACGGATGCACTGTATATATATGATCGGGAGTTTTCCCGGTGGTCAGTATGCAAATATTTTTTTCAATTACGAAAATTATAATTTTACATCACTTTTCCTACATCGATGGATAAGTGACCGCACGGGCAATGCTGGCATGTGTTTGTTTGCATGGAAATGTATTATCCTCCCTCCCTGTTAAATTTGATCTAATCCATGTCCTGAAATGCACCCCCTCTCCTGCTTTCACTTCTTATTCTAACAGAGGGAGTGATTCGTTTGTGAATGAATCTCCATTATGAACAGTTCCTGTGAACCATCGATATCCCTGTGTCTCAATGTGCACATTCACCTTTCTGATCGAAATGGTATAACATTTTTAATATTCAATAATTTAGGGTGGACAGTATGCACATTGATGCGCAGGCATTATTACTGTATGTTATCAGGCACCCTTTTAAGTTACTTCAAAAACTAGCCGTTACTTCACTTAGCTGACAATAATACAAGTTTCTGGCACCGCAGCTTCTTGTTGTCATATTTCATTTACTGTACATTGTTTGCTGATTTTCTTCAACAAAACTAGCATAAGCCTAGAATTTAGTGCGAGTTTGCCTTATGGTGCTACTTTGCCTTATGGTCAGTGCGGTAAGTGACTGTATTATCATCAGTAACGTTACTTGTTGAGCACAAAATTTGATAACATACAAAACTGTAAAAATCTATATCTTACCAATGAAATGTTCTGCCTTTATGCTTTGTTTTCTTTGTTTGCTCGTTACTGCACTCGTACGCAGCGCAAAAGTCCACCATCTTCAGATTGGCTTTGGCCTTGACTAAGTGCGGTTGAATGAGCCCTGTACAAATGCGGCGGCGGTATTGACGCATGCTCAGGGTCCATATGTGATATCTATTGTATATACCTATGGTATATATTCAGTTGAAGTCAGAATTATTAGCCCTCCTGTGATTTTTTTTTCTTTTTCAAATATTTTCCAAATGATATTTAACAGAGCAAGGAATTTTTCCACAGTATTTCCTATTACATATTTTTTTCCGGGGAAAGTATTTTTTGGTTTTATTTCGGCTAGAATAAAAGCAGTTTTTAATTTTTAAAAACCATTTTAAGGTCAATATTATTAGCCCCCTTACGCAATATTTGTTTTCAATTGTCTACAAACCTCAAATATGTTATTGTAAAGCATTCTCTAGAAAATATTAATTTAACAGAGAGATCTGTGAGGGGTGAACTCACTTATGCTGAGCACTATATATAATACATTAAATATTGAACTGACTTTCTGATCTTGGCAAATCCATTTTCACATCACTTTTTCCCATAAAAAAGTCATGAGAAGCAATAAAGGTCTCTTTTTGCTCCACGTTTAATCTCATCGCTGTCTGGAAGAAGAAATAAAGATGCTAAAGAGATCTCATTTGTGATTTTGCATCCCTGTAAAAGCATTTGTCCAGGTTTAATGGAGACGGGCATGTTATTTCCATTACTATTCATCTGACATTTTCAGCGTTTCTTATTTACGCCTGACACCGTGTTCTCCTCGTCTCATCAAGAACGCCGATAATGAGACGACTAATGGACATAATTACTGTGGGTGTGGAGAGAGCTGGTGTTTGGTGTTTATTTGAGGGATTACGAGAAGCGTTCTCATCGACTCGACCTGTGACTGACACTGTACCAAACCACCCATGACAAACCCACACAAACACAACAAACAAACAAACTACACCAGAAAAAAGCACTCAGAACGTACACATGCACATGGATAATTGACTCTAAGTGTGACTTAAAATCCTTTGAAGCAGAAAAAGTATGCAATATATATTGCTTAATGGAGAGAAGAGTTTTAAACCTATTTTGAACTAATTTCTAATAACTAATTTCTTTTGTTTTCGCCATAGTGACAGTGTATAATATTTGACTGGTTATTTCGCAAGATGCTAGTACTCAGCTTAAGGTGACATTTAAACTAACTAGGTTAATGAAGTTAACTAGGAAAGTTAAGATAATTAGGATAGTCATTGGATAGTCATTTTTATTTATTTATATTTTAAGCTGCTTTTATTCCAGCAAAACTAAAAGAAAAAATAAGACTTTCTCCGAAAAACAATAAAAAAATAAATATATATATATATATATATATATATATATATATATATATATATATACACTACCTGATAAATGTCTTGTCGCCTATCCAAGTTTTAGGAACAGCAAATAATAACTTGACTTCTAGTTGATCATTTGGTATCAGAAGTGGCTTATATGAAAGGCAAAGGCCTCTAGATTACGCTTATTTCACCAAAATAAAATATGATCATGCCTTGATTTTTAATGATTTAATTAGGACAGTAAGGTCTGACTTTGCTTAGACAAAAGTCTTGTCACTTAACAGAAATAATGTCCAGTATAGAATATAAAGTCATGGTGCAGTGGAAGAAGAATGAATATTGTGTATGACTCCCATGAGCTTGGAGGACTGCATCCATACATCTCTGCAATGACTCAAATCACTTATTAATAAAGTCATCTGGAATGGCAAAGAAAGCGTTCTTGCAGGACTCCCAGAGTTCATCAAGATTCTTTGAATTCATCTTCAATGCCTCCTCCTTCATCTTACCCCAGACATGCTCAATAATGTTCATGTCTGGTGACTGGGCTGGCCAATCCTGGAGCACCTTGACCTTCTTAGCTTTCAGGAACTTTGATGTGGAGGCTGAAGTATGAGAAGGAGCGCTATCCTGCTGAAGAATTTGCCCTCTCCTGTGGTTTGTAATGTAATGGGCAGCACAAATGTCTTGATACCTCAGGCTGTTGATGTTGCCATCCACTCTGCAGATCTCTCGCACGCCCCCATACTGAATGTAACCCCAAACCATGACTTAATCCTTTACCAAACTTGACTGATTTCTGTGAGAATCTTGGGTTGTGCGGGTTCCAAAAGGTCTTCTGCAGTATTTGTGATGATTGGGATGCAGTTCAACAGATGATTCATGGGAAAAATCGACCTTCTGCCACTTTTCCAAATGATCAACTAGAAGTCAAGTTATTATTTGTTGCTCTTACAACTGAGATCAACGACAAGACTTTTGTCAAGTAGTGTGTGTATGTGTATATATATATATATATATATATATATATATATATATATATATATATATATATATATAGGAAATACTGTGAAAAATGCTTTGCTCTGTTAAAGATCACTTGGAAATATTTGAAAACTAATAAAAATTTCAAAGGAGGCATAATTTTGACTTCAACTGTATATAAAATTGAAAGATTCCTTATAATTACACATTAGGGATCGGCGATACCAAGTATTTCAAGACAAGTATCATCGATATCGATTTCAATACCGCTACTTCAATTAAATATTTTATAGTAATATAATAATGTTTTTTTAAATCACCTTCAGTATTATTATTAAATAAAATAGACATAATTTTACATTTATTAAAATTACAGAACATTATTAATTAAACAAACAATGGCTATATAACACCATATATAACAAAAAAGAACACATTTCACAAACCTTGTTTAAAAAAAATCTGCATTTCTTCCCTTTAACTTTAAAAAAATATATATTTATGAAAAATGACTGTTGACATCCTCCTTTTGAGCCTGTTTTTCTTTGACTGATCAGTGGCGTACTGTGGAGTAAAATAACTCCAGTTTATGCTTCTTTTTCGGTCAGTCATGATGCCCGCAGCCTAGCGCTCAAGATTTAAAACCTCAAAACGCAGATTGCAGATACAGCGGGAGAATATTATAGTTCCCATTCCTGTTCCTAATTAAGTAAATATTTATATACTATGCTGCGCTATCATTATTACTATTAATAAGATATTAAAATCAGCGATCACTCATTAAGAAAAAATAGATTGATACTTCTATTTAAGGATCGATCCTTTGATACATTGCCAGTATCGGAAATATCGATACTTTAGGATTGATCCGCCCACCGAATGCTACTGTACCAAATAAATCTGAAAACTTTTAGTAGACATACGTGATTTGTTACACTCCTAGTTCTTAATTGTGTTTTATTTAGCTTCTCTGCCTTTTCACTAAAGCTTCTCAGAATAAATAAAAATAGACACAAAGGAGTTAATATTTCATTATTGATTTTTTTATTATATTCATTCATTCATTCATTTTCTTTTCGGCTTAGTCCCTTTATTAATCTGGGGTCGCCACAGCGGAATGAACCGCCAACTTATCCAGCATATGTTTTACGCAGCGCATGCCCTTTCGGCCGCAACCACGTACTGGGAAACATCCATACACACTCATTCACACACATACATTACAGACAATTTAGCTTACCCAATTCACCTATAGCGCATGTGTTTGGACTGTGGGGGAAACCGGAGCACCCGGAGGAAACCCACGCCAACACAGGGAGAACATGCAAACTCTACACAGAAATGCCAACTGACCCAGCCGAGGCTCGAACCAGCGACCTTCTTGCTGTGAGGCGACAGCACTACCCACTGCGCCGCCCTTATTTTATTATATTATTTGACACTGAATACTGCAAAACTGTAATCATTTAGATGATGTTCTCATCTAAGAGATGCAGAAGGAAAAAAAAAAAACTAAATGAATCAATATTCCATACGATCTGACTGTGTCAAACCCACACAAACAAACACGATAAAAGCACTTCAAAAGGTACAAACAGGAATGAATAATATACCCTAAAGGTGACTTTTAATTACTATAAAGCTGCAATACTGAAAACAACTAAGCTCTCAGTGGAAAGTGTTCATAACAAAGAGCATAACAATCAATTTGTGCCGTTTGCTTAAGCTTCATGCGAAGGGTTCACACAGAGGCTCCTCTTTTAGAGCTCATGGGATTTAACTTCAGTTTGTAAACTCTCAGAAATAAAGGTACCAAAGCTGTCACTGGGCCAGTACCTTCTCAAAAGATCTTTTTTTTGTATGTAAATGATACCTAGTCGAGGTATCACCTTAGTACTTAATCGATCGATTGTGGTACCTTAAAAGTAAACATTAGTGCCTAAAAGGTCCAAATTGAAGCTTAAAGGTACATTCATTCATTCATTCATTTTCCTTTGGCTTAGTCTCTATTTCAGAGGTCGCCACAGCGGAATGAACCGCCAACTATTCTGGCATATGTTTTATGCAGCGGATGCCCTTTCAGCCGAAACCCAGTATTGGGAAACACTCATACACTCTCCCATTCACACACACACTCATACACTACGGCCAATTTAGCTCATTCAATTCACCTATAGTGCATGTGCTTGGACTGTGGGGGAAACCAGAGCACCCGGAGGAAACCCACGCCAACACGGGGAGAACATGCAAACTCCACACAGAAATGTCAACTCGAACCAGCGACCTTCTTGCTGTGATACGACAGTGCTAACCACTGAGGCACCGTGCCGCCCCTAAAGGTACATATAAGTACCCAAAAAGTAAAAAAAAAAAAAAGGGTACTGCCCCAGTGACAACTTCATTCATTCATTCATTTTCTTTTCGGCTTAGTCCCTTTATTAATCTGGGGTCGCCACAGCGGAATGAACCACCAACTTATCCAGCATATGTTTTACGCAGCGCATGCCCTTCCAGCTGCAACCCATCACTGGGATACACCCATACACTCCCATTCACACACATACACTACGGACAATTTAGCTTACCCAATTCACCTATAGCGCATATGTTTGGACTGTGGGGGAAACTAGAGCACCCGGAGCAAACCCACGCCAACACAGGGAGAACACGCAACCAGTGACAGCTTTTGTACCTTTATTTCTGAGAGTGTAGTATGCCTAAAGCTTCTTGAAAGCTGAAACAGACATAAAAGCGTCAAAAATCCGATCACTTCAACATGTATTTAATAAAAATATTTGATAAAAAAAGTTTTGTTTGCAGACAGTATTTTGGCAGCATTGATGCCCTCATGAGAAACGTCTGAGGAGCAGAAAATGTCCCACTTTATTGACCTAATTCTTCACATAAGTGTCAGTTTCAAAGAGTTATCAAACATTATTTGTGGGGGATTTTGAGCTTAAACTTCACATACACACTCTAGGGACATCAGAGACTTATTTTACATCTTGTAAAAAGGGGCATAATAGGTCCCCTTTAATATGCATGTGGGACTCTTATTTTGAAAATGGGAGACAGGGAGATCAGTAAAATAAAAGACGCTAAAGCTAACTGCGGGCGACACGGTGGCTCAGTGGTTAGCACTATCGCCTCACAGCAAGAAGGTCGCTGGTTTGAGCCCCGGCTGGGTCAGTTGGCATTTCTGTGTGGAGTTTGTATGTTCTCCACGTGTTGGCGTGGCCATAGTGTATGAGTGTGGACGAGAGTGTATGGATGTTTCCCAGTACTGGGTTGCAGCTGGAAGGGCATCCGCTATATAAAACATATGCTGGAATAGTTGTCGGTTCATTCCACTGTGGTGACCCCTGATGAATAAAGGGACTAAGCCGAAGGAAAATGACTGAATGAATAAAGCTAACTGCACCATATTTACAGATTGTCTTCTATGTGTTGCCAAGCAATGAGTACAGACACCAAGTGTGCTATAATTTAGCCTATTGATCTTATTCTTGAGCAGCACACTGTCTCAGTGGTTAGCACTGTCGCCTCACAGCAAGAAGGTGGCTGGTTCGAGTCCCGGCTGGGCCAGTTGGCATTTCTGTGTGGAGTTTGCATGTTCTCCCCGTGTTGGCGTGGGTTTCCTCTGGGTGCTCCGGTTTCCCTCACAGTCCAAACACATGCGGTATAGGTGAATTGGATGAAGTGAGAGTGTATGTGTGTTTCCCAGCACTGGGTTGCAGCTGGAAGGGCATCCGCTGTGTAAAACACAGAATAGTTGGTGGTTCATTGCGCTGTGGTGACCCCTGATAAATAAGGGACTAAGCCGAAAGAAAATGAATGAATGACCTCATACAAGCAGAAGCAGCCATTGGAATCTTTTTAGCACAAGACTTCCGCTCTCATTCACTTCCGTTGATTTTTAGACATTAAAAACAGCTTGTTCTGCTGCTTGATGTTGCAAACTGATATTTCCTTATTGTATTATTCTACTTTTTATGTATAGTCATGAAAACACTTGTTTGTATAGTAAGTGGTTTGACCGTTTTCTGCCGTTTATTATTCCTAGTTATTATTAAGAGAGTTTTTCATTAAAACAAGCTAAATAATCTGCCAAGGAGGTAAGCAAAATAATTTTATTTCAAAGCGAAAACAAGACTATTTCATTTACCCAATTATTTCACAATTTTTTGATATTTGGACAAGAAACAACACAAAAACTCTAAGTTGTACACTTTGCAGTGTACAGTTGAATTCAAAATTATTCGCCCTTCAGTGAATGTTCTTTTTCAAATATTTCCCAAATGATGTTTAACAGAGCAAGGAATTTTTCACAGTATTTCCTATAATATTTTTCCTTCTGGAGAAAGTCTCATTTGTTGTATTTCGGCTAGAATACAAGCAGTTTTTAATTTTTTTAAAACCATTTTAAGGTCAATATTATTAGCCCCCTTAAGCAATATTTTCAACCCAGGCTCATTCTGAAAACGTACCTCTAAATACATTTCTGGAGAGCGCCAAATGCGTCCCAGGAGCTATGTTTTTTTGCAGTTTTTGTTTTCGTGAATCCACCAGAGGTCGCTGTGTACACTTTTTGAGATCTCAAATTTCTCTCGCAAGTGCCATTCACACCTCCTGTTCTCACTTAAATCCACCAGAGGCCGCTGTTGACTGACTGACTGACTGACTGAATGATAGATCGACTGACCCACCCTCCTCCTTCCCTAAACCCAACCAATAGTATTTTCAAAAGCACTGATTGACCCGCCCACCCACTTCCCTAAACCCAACCGACAGTTTTAAAAAGCAATCCAGAAAAAGAAAAGCCCTCATCTGATTTTTACCACGTTTTCAGATTTTACCACATTCTCACCCTGTTATTTACTTGTTTATTTAATTTTTTGGCTTCTGTTTTTGTTTTACCTGCTTTCTGGAACCGTTCCTCACCGGACTCAAACCCGGTTGTCGTGGTCAACTCCTCTCTGCATCTCAAGTCCACCGACTACTGGACAAACTGGTAACAGCGGGAAAGCTGTTCATATACGGAGGTAATCGGTCAGCTGGTATATATTCATACAGCCCCGTAGTGTTGATTTTAAAGATGAAATGCAGCCATTCGTAGTTCTGGTTACATAATTCGCAATCTCCAGAAATGTATATAGGGCTACGTTTTCAGAATGAGCCTGTGTTGAATATTTTTTTCCGATTGTCTACAGAACAAACCATCATTATACAATGACTTGCCTAATTACCATAACTTTAACCTAATTAACCTAGTCAAGCCTTTAAATGTCACTTTAAGCTGAATACTAGTATCTTGAAAAATATCTAGTCAAATATGATGTGCTGTCATCACGGCAAAGAGAAAATAAATCAGTTATTAGAAATGAGTTATTAAAACTATTATGTTTAGAAATGTGTTTCCGTTAAACAGAATTTGGGGAAAAAAATATACAGGGGGGCTAACAATTCTTCAAACCCATGCAAACAACACGATAAAAGCGCTTGAAGCAATAAATGCGAATGCATAATCCACCCTGAAGGTGACTTTCAATTAACGCCATCAGCAAAAGTGTGAAAATAACTAAACCCTCAATAAAAAACGGTCAGGAACAGAGAGCGTAACAATCAATTTGCAGCGTTTGCCGAAGCGTTGTGCGTCTGCAGACGGAGCGAGGTTTTAATAAGCCTGACCTTTTATGGGGATCGATATTCCTAATAAAAAGAGCTTACCTGGTGTGTTCAGGAGCCGGGACTTTCTGCAGTGGTAGGACAGCTCCTGCTCGCAGTGCTCTGATTGGCTGATGACGGCCCGGATCTGCTCCGCGTCCGCCGAGTAGTTAAAGTGCGCTAAGTGCTGATTTATCCCAGAGGACGTTTTTAATTTGGTGAGCTCCGTGTTATTATGCTGGATCACCATCCAGGCTTTATCTGCGCACACACACACACACACACACGAGGGAATCAGACGATGAAAAGGCCGAAACGACAGGGTCTTAGCTCCGTGCTTTGACAATTTTCACCTGTATAAGAGTCACGTCAGCTTCGAAAGGTCAGCTAAAATACATTTATAAAGCTAAAGCATGCGATGTCGACTAAACAAGCATACAAATAAAGGTCACAGGGTTTAAAGAAACGTAATAAAGTGTTGTTAGGATTCATTATTGGGAATTTTTTTATATATATAAAAAAAAAAGAAATATTAGAGATTGTTTGCAATTTTATTGATGTAATGTGATACTAGCTATCGTTAACAACATGAATACGCTTATTAAATGAATAAATAAATGAATAAACTTATTTTAAAAACAAATGAGAGGAAAAACGGTAACTAAATAATAAAAAAGTTCCTATAATGACTAAAAGTGAAATAATGAAATCTGAAAGGTCAATTAAAATACATTTATAAAGCTAAAGCATGCGATGTCGACTAAACAAGCATACAAATAAAGATTAATGGGTTTAAAGAAACATTATAAGTGTTATTCATTCATTTTCTTTTCGGCTTAGTCCCTTTATTAATCAGGGGTCGCCACAGCGGAATGAACCGCCAACTTATCCAGCATATGTTTTACACAGCGGATGCCCTTCCAGCTGCAACCCATCACTGGGAAACATCCATACACACACATACACTACGGACAATTTAGCTTACCCAATTCACCTATAGCGCATGTCTTTGGACTGTGGGGAAAACCAGAGCACTCGGAGGAAACCCACGCAAACACGGGGAGAACATGCAAACTCCACACAGAAACAGCCAACCCAGCCGAGGCTCGAACCAGCGACCTTCTTGCTGTGAGGCGAACATGCTACCCACTGCGCCATGGTGCAGCCAATAATAATAATAATAATAATAATAATAATAATAATAATAATAATAATAATATAAAATGAAATAGAAATTTATTTAGAATAAAATAGGAAATTAAACAAAACAATATTTCACTTTGGGAACTGAGTCATTCAGTGGTGCTTATGAAGCAAACATATGTAAGTTACATAAGTTGTAATCTACTTTTGTTACGATTATCAGCCGGAGTGCCCATTAAACTCATGACAGAGCACTCCAGCTTATCTGTATGCTATCTGTTTTTTATATGAACTACAACTGCCATGAGGCTTTGCGCCAATCAACACCCGCTACAGCTGTAAACAATCTGGACTGACACACAGCTGAATATCATTTACACTTATTCTACTCCCTATATAAACTCCGTTCTCATACGTACCTGTTACTGTTTATGTGCATTTCAAAGCGTTTACCTGTGTAAGCCTGTCTGTGTTTTGATCCCTGGACTGTTTACCCTGCTTTTGACCATTTTCTGCCTGCCCTGACATCGCCTTTGGTCTGGATTACTCTTCGGATTTTCTCTGTTGTTCTCGGTGCTCCTTTTTACCCTTGCCTGTACTACCACCCTATTGTTTTTAATAAAACTACATTTGGAACTATCTCTATTGTCAGCACATCCTGTCATAACATCTATTTGTAATGTACAATCACCAGCCACTTTATTAGGTACACCTCACTAGTACCGGGTTGGACCCCCTTTTGCCTTCAGAACTGCCTTAATCCTTCATGGCATAGATTCAACAAGGTACTGGAAATATTCCTCAGAGATTTTGCTCCATATTGACATGATAGCATCACGCAGTTGCTGCAGATTTGTCGGCTGCACATCCATGATGCGAATCTCCCGTTCCACCACATCCCAAAGGTGCTCTATTGGATTGAGATCTGGTGACTGTGGAGGCCATTTGAGTACAGTGAACTCATTGTCATGTTCAAGAACCAGTCTGAGATGATTCGCGCTTTATGACATGGTGCGTTATCCTGCTGGAAGTAGCCATCAGAAGATAAATACACTGTGGTCATAAAGGGATGGACATGGTCAGCAACAATACTCAGGTAGGCTGTGACATTGACACAATGCTCAATTGGTACTAATGGGCCCAAGGTGTGCCAAGAAAATATCCCCCACACCATTATACCACCACCACTAGCCTGAACTGTTGATACAAGGCAGGATGGATCCATGCTTTCATGTTGTTGACGCCAAATTCTGACCCTACCATCCGAATGTTGCAGCAGAAATTGAGACTCATCAGACCAGGCAACGTTTTTCTAATCTTCTATTGTCCAATTTTGGTGAGTCTGTGGAAATTGTAGCCTCAGTTTCCTGTTCTTAGCTGACACCCGGTGGCACCCGGTGTGGTCTTCTGCTGCTGTAGCCCATCCGCCTCAAGGTTGGTTGTGTTGTGCGTTCAGAGATGCTCTTCTGCATACCTCAGTTGTAACGAGTGGTTATTTGAGTTACTGCTGCCTTTCTATCAGCTGGAACCAGTCTGGCCATTCTCCTCTGACCTCTGGCATCAACAAGGCATTTGCGCCCACAGAACTGCCGCTCACTGGATATCTTCTCTTTTTCGGACCATTCTCTGTAAATCCTAGAGATGGTTGTGCGTGAAAATCCCAGTAGATCAGCAGTTTCTGAAATACTCAGACCAGCCCGTCTGGCACCAACAACCATGCCACGTTCAAAGTCACTTAAATCCCCTTTCTTCCCCATTCTGATGCTCGCTTTGAACTGCAGCAGATCGTCTTGACCATGTCTACACGCCTAAACGCATTGAGTTGCTGCCATGTGATTGGCTGATTAGAAATTTGCGTTAACGAGGAGTTGGACAGGTGTACCTAATAAAGTGGCCGGTGAGTGTATGTAAGTTTCTTTAGAATAAGATGAAGATCAGAAATATGTAATCAATTTGTACTTCATAACAAAGCAAAATGAAGATCCATCACTGGTTTTCTAAAGAAGCAAAGATCTTCTAAACCTCGCTCTGTTGCGTCAGACTGTGAAAGCCTTTTAAAACTGCACTTGTTAGCATATATACGTGCATAAATGTGTCTGTGTTGGCTCTTCTAAAGTGTGTTTTGCAGCGAGTGTCACAGCTCACGTCCTCCGCAGGGTGTGACACGGAGCGTGAAGGATCAAAAGCTCTGGATTAAAGTCCCAATTATGGAGTGTTTAAAGGATTTAATCAGTTGGGATGCGCTGCGTGAGATCCACCTGACATGTTGCAGTAGATTAGCTGAGGTTTGATGGGGCCGCTTCCATCCACGTCGATGTAGTAAAAGCCAGAAGTGTTTCCTTTGTGTTTGTACGCCTCACACGACGCTTCGTAAATGGCTGTGAACACAGAAGATGCATAAAAAAGCATGTAATGAGGAGTTTACATTCAGCACTGTAGATAATAACAGTAATGACCAGTTGAAGTCAGAATTATTAGCCCCCCTGTATATTTTTCCCCCAATTTCTGTTTAACGGAAAGAAGATTCTTCTAAACGCATTTCTAAACATAATAGTTTTAATAACTCATTTCTAATAACTGATTTCTTTTCTCTTTGCCATGATGACAGCACATAATATTTGACTAGATATTATTCAGGATACTAGTATTCAGCTTAAAGTGACATTTAAAGGCTTGACTTGTCAGGGTTCTGCCACTCCAGTCTTGTAAATTCTTGTTTTGGTGGCAGAGTCCAGACACTAGTCCCGTCATGTCTTGTATGTTGTGCTCGGCTTGAGTTTTCGAGTCGAGCACTCGTTTTCTGTCATTGCGTCTCTGTTTGAGTGCCATCGTGACTGCGCTTCGGGCTTTGCGCGCTCCCGCTTAATGCGGGCGCACGAGGTCCGGGCGTGCTCTAGATGCGTGCTCTTGTCCGTGTTTGTTTGTTCTGTCTGCAGCGGGGTGTTTCATTCCCAGCGTCTCAGTCTAGTTGGTTTCGGTTTCGGTTGGCGCTGGGATGAAACATGCACGTTGCATGTGTGAGCGCATGGTAAGGTGTTTTCACTTATCGTGTGCTTGTGTCTTGCGTTCTGTTTGTGGTGTTGTCTAAGCACGTGGCTCGGTGTTTACATTGTGGCCACGTGCTTTAGTTTTGTGCTTTGTCTTGTGTGAGCACGCGGTTAATGAGTTCTCTCATTGGCTGCGTGTTCTAGTCTCGTTATGTGAGCACAGGGCTTGTGTTGTTTCTATGTGTCATGTCCTCTCGTCTATTGTGTAGTCCCACCTTCCTTGTTAACTCATTATTAGTTTATCCTGTTCACCTGTCTGTTTGTTAATTATTTCAGCTTATATTCTCCTCATGTCTGCTGTCCTGTGCCAGTTCGTCGTCTCGTCTTATCTCGCCTTGTCCTGTCGTGTCCAGCCCTGCTTTTTCCTGCCAGCCCAGTCAAGTTTGTTTGTGCCTTTTTGTTAATGTTTTCCCCCTCGGGGTAGTTTGTTTTGCCTTTTTTTAAAATTATTTTTGTAATAAACCCATTTTTTGTACTGCAATTGAGTCCTCGCTCCTTTCCCCACCCACCAACCGTGACATAACTAGGTTGATTAGGCAAGTTATGGTAATTAGGCAAGTCAGTGTATAACTGGTTTCTTCTGTAGACAATCAAAACAAAAATATTGCTTAATATTGACCTTAAAATGGCTTTAAAAAAATGTAAAACTGCTTTTATTCTAGCCGAAATAAAACAAATAAGACTTTCTCCAGAAGAAAAAATATTATAGGAAATACTGTGAAAAACTCCTTGCTTTGTTAAACATCATTTGGGAAATATTTGATAAAGAAAAACAAATTAATAGGAGGGCGAATAATTTTGACTTCAACTGTACATAAAGGAGTGTGTTCACACCGTCTGTCTGCAGGGGTCAAAACACAGCTCATATTAAAACATCTGTTTTGACTTCCTGTAAATTTTATGTCAGGGATAAATTCATCCAGGAGGTTGTTATCGCAGAATAAAGCTTGACAGGCTTAGCGACAGCTCGACGCAAAGTGGAGCGCTGTTTTAAAAGATTGCAGGGCTTTATTCTGTGAACCTCCCCCCCCCCAAAAAAAAAAACATACTGGATGTAATTTATTCCATTTATTACACTGATACTTGCCACAAAACATCAAGAATTTTCATAAAACATTGTTCTGAGCCATATTTATTCATTCATTCATTTCCCTTCAGCTTAGTCCCTTAATTATCAGGGGTCGCCACAGCGGAATGAACCGCCAACTATTCCAGCATATCTTTTACGCAGCGGATGCCCTTCATACTGCAAACATCCATACATATCCACTCATTCACACACGCACTCATACACTACGGCCAATTTAGTTTATTCAATTATATTATATTATAGCGCATGTGTTTGGACTGTGGGGGAAACCGGAGCACCCGGAGGAAACCCATGCAAACACGGGGAGAACATGCAAACTCCACACAGAAATGCCAGCTGGCCCAGCCGGGACTCGAACCAGCGACCTTCTTGCTGTGAGGCGACAGTGCTAACCACTGATCCACCTTAAACTGAGTAAACATGCAGCCTTAAAACTATTAAGTAGACTAACTAACACTGTAAACACTGTAAAACAAATATTGACAATAAGTCAAGACAACAAATATTTTATGTTGCTTCATCAAGTTATACAAATTACATTTAACTTAATGTTTTTAGTCAGTTTGATTGATTTAAGTTGAGATGACTAGAAAAGACAAGAATTGAAGGCAACAAAACTTTTTTACACTTTTTTTGCATAATTATAAAAATTAAGTCAGCTTAACAGTTCCAAGTTACAACAGGTTTACTCACTTCTTTAAAGTCAACTTGTCGCTTTTAAAGCAATGAGTTTTCTAACTTGATTAAAAATAAAGTAATTAATCACTTTTTACAGTGTTGATGAATGAAGGAAAAATGTGAGCGTTATACAGAATTTACGAATTTAAGTCAGTCTTCCAGAACAATCCCTGTCAGTCAGCGCTGGATTTCATGTTAATCTGCTAATGTTCGTCATCAGAAAAGACTTTAATGAGCCTCTGGATGCATTTTCTTATCTGTGCTGTTTTGAACTTTTATAGAAAATGTAATTAGTGTGAACAGAGTGTGAAAGATGTTGACATGCTTGTGCAACTACACATCGCATACTGTTGAAGACAAAATCTGATTAGCCCCTCTGTGAAATTTCAATTCGTATATTTATATATTCAAATATTTCCTAAGTGCTGTTAAGCGGAGAGAAGATTTTTCAGCACATTTTTAAACATAATATTGTACTAGTTATTTTTTTAAGATACTAGTATTCAGCTTAAAGCGCAATTGAAAGGTTTAACTAGGTTAATTAGGCTAATTAGAAAAAAAATGTTTGTTTATTTATTTATTTTATTCATTCATTTATTTATATTTTTATTGTTTTATAATAATAATTATTTTATTATTTAATAATAAGTATTATTACTTACTACTACTACTATTACGAATAATAATAATAATAATAATAATAATAATAATAATAATAATGTTATTATTATTAAATATAAATATACTATTTTTTAGTTTTTGTTATGTATTTATTTATATTCTATTATTTTATAATAAAATATTTATTATTATTTTATAATAAGTATTACTACTTAATACTACTACTACTATGAATAATAATAATAATAATAATAATAATAATAATAACAATGATAATGACTATTATTATTATTATTATTATATAATTTATTTATTAATTTGGTTATTTATTATTTATTATTTATTCATTCATTTATTTATATTTTTTATTATTTAATAATAATAATAATAATAATAATGATTTGTATTATTTTATAATAAGTATTATTACTTAATACTACTACTACTACTACTACTACTAATAATAATAATAATGATTTGTATTATTTTATAATAAGTATTATTACTTAATAATACTACTACTACTACTACTACTACTACTACTAATAATAATAATAATAATAATTATTAATATTATTACTATATGTTTTGTTATTTATTTATATGAATATTATATTTCTATAAATATTATTAGAATTATAACATTTCTAATAATTTTGTCATACACCCAGTGGCGGATTTAGGCATGGGCAATATGGGCGATCGCCCAGGACGGCATCTTGTTAGGGGCGGCATGGATTTATACTTATAAGTGCCAGCGTGGGTCAAATTGACCTGCTATATGATACCTGTGTTTATGTGCTGTTTACATGTGAACTTCCTCGCCAATGACTTTCACTTTCACGCACTGAATTAGTGGGTGTAATAAATAAATAAAGTCATAATGAGTAAAATAAGGCGATTTTGTAGATGTATCAGAACCACAAAAGAACCGCCAGACATTGATTGTGACATATTTTCAATACATTTCATTATATTCAGAGGTAAATGATCAAAACCGTCATACTGTCCGCTTAATTTTGCAGGCCTTATTTGTGTAATGAAACCTCCCGATGTATCTGCATTATAAACTGAAGGCAGTGCTCGATCTGAAGTGCGGTGTCATAAATATTGCAGGCACTCAGGCAAACAGAACGCCTTTAATTATGACCATCTGCATCTGTTTTGTAGTGCTGAATTCATGATGTAACACAAACGCTGGAGCTTAACCATCTATTAAGGTGCTAAAGGGGGGAAACGGATTACTGGAGGCTTCACTTTCAAGGAAAATAATCGCAATGTACACTGAAAAAAAGTGAAATTATGCTGTGTCTTTCATTCAAAGTATGTTTTTATATTGGATTAAGTGAAAATTATGGTTTCTGGTTTTATTAAATTTGTCTTAAAGCAAAAAACAACCCCCTAGGAAATATTAAATGCATTCGTTTTTTTTTATTTATCTAAAAGTAGTATTTTTACTTTAAACCAGCAGTCTTCAGGTCAGGAATGGATGTTCTGTATCTTTTTTTTTTTTCCAAAATGAATATTTAAATGGGGCAGCACGGTGGCGCAGTGGGTAGCACTCACAGCCTCACAGCAAGAAGGTCGCTGGTTCAAGCCCCGGTTGGGTCAGTTGGCGTTTCTGTGTGGAGTTTGCATGTTCTCCCCATGTTTGCGTGGGTTTCCTCCAGGTGCTCCGGTTTCCCCCACAGTCCAAACACATGCGCTGTAGGTAAATTAGGTAGGCTAAATTGTCCATAGTGTATGTGTGTAAATGAGAGTGTATGGATGTTTCCCAGTGATGGGTTGCAGCTGGAAGGGCATCCGCTGCATAAAACATATGCTGGATAAGTTGGCGGTTCATTCCGCTGTGGCGACCCCAGATAAATAAAGTTACTAAGGCGAAAAGAAAATGAATGAATGAATGAATGAATTTTTATTATTATTATTATTATTATTATTTTTATCTTGTGTGAATATAATTTTTATTCTCGACCACAATACATATTTTTGATTTGGATTTAATTAAATGTTAACGTTTTAACCAAAGTTAAATTATACTTTACTTTAGTAGAAAAACGACTAATTTTAGCTGTAACAAATTACAGTAATTTTTAAAAGTAGGTTCAAAGTATAATTTGTTTCAGTGTATATGCACTATGTTTCATATCTCAAATGCACAAGATAATAAAACGATTCAAAATGTCTGATTAAGGACTAAAATTCATAACAATGCATAATTAATGCACAATTAATAATCATAAATAATCATAACAAGCAGCATTGATGAATGTATAAATGTATTATATATAGCATATGGGTTTTATTGTTTGCTATTACATATCAGTGTATCTGCAGATTACTCAAAAATGACTTTTGCTACGTGTTCAAAATGAGTTGGAACAACACAATTCTTAGTTTTATTTTGCGGACAACTTACTTGTTTTATGTTTAAACCACTTAAATTTGCAAACACTATCAAGTTAATTCAATCGATTTGAGTTGGGACAACATGAAGGAATAGTGTGGATCCCAGCATTTTCTCACACTACAGAAATGTCCTTTCCTTTCTAAAGCTCTTCTGATTGACAGCAGCTTTATATGAGATCTAATTATGAGCCGGCAGTAAAGTATAGTCCCTCTCAATAACGCTCACCCTTTAAAACAGCTCAAGTGTGAACGTCTTAAATGCTGCCGCCATTAAATATTTGAGTGACATGTGCTTCATTTCAGCTCATATCTGCTGCACACTCTTTTATGGCTCCAAAACAGGCCTTTTTTTTATTCCTTTAAGACTCTGTGTAAAGACATAAGAGTGTAAAACTAATGAGCGTCTGACCTTGCCCTATATTTTACATTGTTTCTTATACAGGCCTGAAATGGTGAGGAATTCAATTTCCCTTGATTTTTTTCTGTGATGAAATTGCATGGTCAATGAGTGATGGAAATGTGCATGTTTTAAAGGAGAATCTTGTTGCGCAGAACAAAGAGAGCAGAAAATAAAATGGATGAAAATCTACAGCCAATTTAGTTCATCCAATTTACCTATAGCGCATGGTAGAGGCCACATTAGAGGATGACACGGGAGTGGATTTTCACTCCTGTCCCGTCCCACTCCCACAGAAAGAAATCTTGTCCCGTCCCACTCCCAGACCAAAGTTTAAAAAATAATCCTGTCCCATCCCACTTCTCTTTAAAATGACTCCCGCTCCTGTACCACTCCCATATATATATATTTCTACTTTTAGTCTTTAGGTAATACATAGAATGTGATTTTATCTGCTCCCCTGTTTTAGACCAGCTGCTGGTCCACGTTTTAGCCACAATTCGTAGTTTTCGTCCTCCAGCCAACGAGCATTGAAACGGCAACCTCCCGGCATGTTTTCACCTCCCACTCTGCTCCAACAGAGGGCGCACATCCATTGGAAGATTACACCGCTACAGCCACAAGCGCGGACTCGAGCGGAGTTATTTTCCTTATGTGCAAAATGCATTTTTAGCTAAAAGGAAAACTAGTACTCCGTAAGATAACGAATTATTATGAAAGCAATGCCAGGGCTTCGTAGAACTGGTGCTCCTAACTTCAAACATTTAGGCGCACCCAAAAAAAATTATGAGCACCGTTACTATAATATAAGTTTTATATTAACAGATTATTATTAACAGATGATTGAAACCAACATGCAGTAAACGCACTACTTGACGTGAATGAGATTAACTGAGTTAACGATAATAACTGTGCTGTTCTCACGGGTAGTGTCTGATACTGCACAGATGATCTTGACATATAACTTATTATTTGCAGACGCCATCTTAATAGCAATAACGGCCTTTTCATGAGCTGCAACATTAGTTTAACTTAAAAAAAGCGAATGCAAGCCCTTTTGTGATGGTGTACGCGGTGTTAAATTTTACATATAGCTGCCAGTTGCACGACTAACAGCATCCTGACGATTAAATGAAGGATTAAACAGAACCTCTCGCACTTAAAATGTGTAGATTCAGAGGTAAACAGTTACCTGCAAACTTCGTCCCACTGGCTTTACAGTGAAAGCTTTAGTCATTTTCATAGCGGATTTGAAGCCACTGGAAGTCTTTTATTCCCTCTTCGAAAAGTGTAGATGGTGGATTAACATTCACCACATAATCACTAATCAGATGTACCATTATTTGTGACTTTAGGTGGTTTCTAAAACAAAATCTGTCAGTGTTATTTTCATTCTCTCGTATCCAGACCTTTACATTTTCGAGAATGTCGCTCCCTGTCACCTGAAGGCAGACATTGACTGAGTGATTGACAGCTGATATTAACCAATCCATTCGCGTTCAGTGCTAGAGCAGTGGGCTAATCAGTAGAGCTCCAAGGCGCGGCAAGCATTGCGGGCTTTGTTTACTGCAGCCAGTTGACATGACGACTGTTTTAAACTATTCCACTCGCACAAATGCTCCCAGATATATTTTGAGGTCGCATAGATAACATTACATGACGGACTTTGTAAGAGGAAAAACTGAACGTTTCACTAGCGAGAAAACAGTTAAACAGAGCATCTGCAGCGCGAGGATAAAGAACCAGCCTCCTCCATTCGACCTCTTTACTTTCTCTTTACTTTACTTTTACTCTTTACTTTACTCCTTTACTTTGGTGGAGTAAGGAAACCATTAGCCGACATATTTAATTTTGCTTATTAAGCGCAAAGATTTGCTTCAAAACTATTTCTAAATTCAGTTCTAATTTCCAGCAAATGAATAAATGAACAATATTAACGAAGTGTGGTCAGAAAACTGAGTTATATCCAAACACACGTCCTGTTCTTATGCCCATATGGTGATGCAGACGTCTCCAAAACCCAACAGGTGGACAAATCTAAACTTGTTTTTATTCAAACAAATATAAATATGCATATAATAAATAATACTGCTAATAATAATAATAATATTATAGTAATGCAGATTGTCATGAATAAACTGATAAAGCCCCCCGAGGTGAAGAAGGCATGGGGGCAGTGGTTTTTATATTTATGTCGAAAATAATAATTTTTGTAACATTTTAATCCTTTAATTTGTTTTCATGTGTAAAGATATTTGTGTTTTGCTGTACATCCTGTGTGTATTAAGCAATGTGTAAGCATTTGGACCTGCATAGACACATAACTAACGCGCTCAGCGCTGGAATTTAGAGCAGCTTTTAGTTGGTCAATGGTGCGGTCAGTTCCTCAAAATAGCAACGCGCCAACGATGCACCTTAACACACCTCCTTCTCAGACCAGCACACCCATGAGTCCACAGAATGGCGCAAATGTATTTACTATTTAAACAACGTGGCACAAAACGTGAAAATTACAGTTGCGCTGGTCTGAAAATAGCAACAAATCACGCCAAACACGTCTTGCGCCTTATTGCACTGGGTGTATGATCGGGTCCAAAGACTTTTCTGTGATGACGCACATCCCTGTGTGTGTAATAAGCAACATGAATGTGTGTTTTGGATCATCAAACTAATGTACTCTTTAAATAAAAACCCTGCGCCATTGACTTTAGACATGCTTTTAGTTGGTCAATGGTGCGGTCTTTTCAGTTTCCTCAAAATAGAGACACCTCCTTTTCAGACCAGCACACCCATGGTGCAAAGCATGAAAATGAAACCTGCACTGGGCTGAAACTAGCAAAAAAGTCTTGCGTTGCGCATGGCGCCGCATTGCAACATGTGTATGATAGGTCCCAATCTCTTTAACCATTTTCTTGCTAGCGAAGCGTTCGGTTTTTACAAAGTCCATCATGTAAATAGCAAATGTGCCATGGCATGACGCAACTGACTCTTAAAGGGAATGGGAGATGAGACTCTGATTGGTTTAATACACATTATGCCCAAAACACACCCATAACTCTTTAAGAGAATAAGGACAACCCTTTTAGACCATGCGCTGGGTGCACAGAATGTTTTTCCCATCCTTAAAATAGCAAAAGTGGATTCGGACACACCAATTTTGCACTTAAATAGTTAAAACAGAACCTTTAGTGCTACTGAAATACAAAAAACCCCCTTTCAAATTCATGTTTAACTCAGTGTGTTACTTTGTAATTTGTATTTTAACATTTGTAATGTATAATAAAATGCACTAGAGTAGTTTCTGAGTGAAAACTGTCTCCCTGCAGATGGTTCAGAGTGTAAGCTGCAGATTGATTAAACTATTCTCTCTGCATTTGACTCCTGATCTGTACTTGACTTCGAGTGCTGAATAAATGCGGTGATGGTATTTGTAGTGTGTCTGTATTTCTTACAGCTGTGGCAGGTCGCTCCGCTGTAGCCTGTGGCAGAGCAGTTGCAGTGAAACGTGCTCCACGACTGCGAGCATTTCCCTCCGTGTTCACAATGGCTCGGGGAACATCTGGTGTGCAAAAAAACAGGACATGAAAAATCAGATTTAATGCTTGATCTCAAGGACAATCAGATACAGAGATACGCATTCATTCAATATTACACAAGCCAATGAAGTGGAAACCTTGCTGCTGGATTTTAGTGAAGTTTTGTTTTAACAGTATGCCAGTTGCACAGAAATTGCACTGAAATATACAACCCAGCAGTTATATAGTCACGAAATATAATCTTTTGATTCATGGAAACAAATTTTCTCTCTTTTTTGTGTTCCTCATGTGACCATTAACTAAAGTACTTCAATGGGCATATTTTCATGCTGTATTTATTGTATATTGTATGCAATATGGGCTGCACGGTGGCGCAGTGGGTAGCACGTTCGCCTCACAGCAAGAAGGTTGCTGGTTTGAGCCTCAGCTGGATCAGTTGGCATTTCTGTGTGGAGTTTGCATGTTCTCCCCGTGTTGGCGTGGGTTTCCTCCGGGTGCTCCGGTTTCCCCCACAGTCCAAAGTCCAAAGACATGCGGTATAGGTGAATTGGGTAGGCTAAATTGTCCATAGTGTATGAGTGTGTATGGATGTTTCCCAGTGATGGGTTGCAGCTGGAAGGGCATCCGTGGCATAAAACATATGCTGGATAAGTTGGCAGTTCATTCCGCTGTGGCGACCCCAGATTAATAAAGGGACTAAGCCGAAATGAAAATGAATGAATGAATGTATGCAATATGGGAGGCACGGTGGCTCAGTGGGGAGCACTGTCGCCTCACAGCAAGAAGGTTGCTGGTTCGAGTCCCGGCTGGGCCAGTTGGCATTTTTGTGTGGAGTTTGCATGTTCGCCCCGTGTTGGCGTGGGTTTCCTCCAGGTTCTCCGGTTTCCCTCACAGTCCAAACACATGCGCTATAGGTGAATTGGATGAACCAAATTAGCCGTAGTGTATGAGAGTGTGTGTGAATGTGAGAGATATCTACATAAACATATGTAGAATAGCGTATTTCATTCATTCATTCATTCATTCATTTTCATTGGGCTTAGTCCCTTATTTATCAGGGGTTGTCACAGTGGAATGAAGCACCAACTATTCCAGCTTATGTTTTATGCAGCAGATGCCCTTACAGCCGGAACCCAGTACTGGGAAACACTCATACACCCTCTCATTCACACACACACTCATACACTACAACCAATTTTGGTCAATGGTCAGTGTGTGTGTGTGTGTGTGTAAGAGAATGAGTGTGTATGGGTGTTTCCCAGTACTGGGTTGCAGCTGGAAGGGCATCCGCTGCGTAAAACATATGCTGGAATAGTTGGCTGTTCATACCGCTGTGGCGACCCCTGATAATTAAGGGACTAAGCCGAATGAAAATGAATGAATGAATGAATGTATGCAATATCTTGCGTGCCAACACATTGTCACTCCTGACGGTGAAAATGATTTTATTTACACTGTACAATGAGCATGTAAGAATGCTGAAGACCTGTAACCATTGACTTCCATAGTAAGGAAAAACAAATATTACGGAAATCAATAGTCCTTCAAAATAACTTACTGTCACGATCACCAGCGATCCAGCCCTTATAGATCGCTGGAGAACATTCATTATCACCAGAACTACAAGTCTGCCACTAATATGAACTACAGCTCCCATCATACACCTGTTCCGGATCACTGGTGATTGCACACACACAGCTGGAAGCTCATCAAAGACTGATAACACAAACTATATATACTGCTCACATTCCCACACACGGAGTGGAGTCTTGTTATTGTAATACCACAAAGCGTTTCCTAGTTTAGTCTTTCCATGTTTCTTGACCCTAGCCTTGTTTCCTCATCTATGCTGTTGCTGCCTGTACCGACCTTATTGCCTGTGACCTTGACTACGCTCTTGGATTATCCTCATTGTACCGTTTGTTCCTGTTTGACCATTGCCTGCCTGATGATTCTTAATAAAACTGCGCGTGGATCCTCCGTTGTCACCCTGACTCCCCTATGGTTTCACTTATTTTGTGTTTAACAGAAGGAAGAAAGTCAAACATGTTTGAAACAAGTGAAGGGTGAGTAAATGATGACAATTTTCGTTTTTGGGGTGAACTATCCCTTTAAATACAGAGGTCAGAACAGACAGAGGGAGAAAATGGCATGACAAATGTAATGGAAAAGTTACAGTCGCTGTCGCAAGCTTACACACACTTTGTGAATCTGTACATTGTTAATAATTTAAGCAAAAATAACATGCTGTTATGCTAAATTGCATGGTCTTTTTTAAGCACTGCCATGAAAATCTATTAAGGAAAGCATTAAGCTTTAATTATGACCATTTGGCAAAAGGTGATGACAGGAATCACACAGGACAAAGACATGTTCACATGCACTTTTACTGACATAAGACATACACTCACCGGCCACTTTATTAGGTACAGCTGTCCAACTGTTCGTTAACGCAAATTTCTAATCAGCCAATGGTCCGAAAAACAGAACCTATCCAGTGAGTTCTGTGGGAGCAAATGCCTTGTTGATGCCAGAGGTCAGGGGAGAATAGCCAGACTGGTTCCAGCTAATAGAAAGGCAACAGTAACTCAAATAAGCACTCGTTACAACCGAGGTATGCAGAAGAGCATCTCTGAATGCACAACACGTCCAACCTTGAGGCGGATGAGCTACAGCAGCAGAAGACCACACCGGGTGCCACTCCTGTCAGCCAAGAACAGGAAACTGAGGCTACAATTCACACAGGCTCACCAAAAATTGGACAATAAAAGATTGGAAAAACATTGCCTGGTCTGATGAGTCTCGATTTCTGCTGCCACATTCGGATGGTCGGGTCAGAATTTGATGTCTACACCACGAAAGCATAAATCCATCCTGCCTTGTATCAACGGTTCAGGCTGGTGGTGGTAGTGTAATGGTGTGGGGGATATTTTCTTGGCACACTTTAGACTCATTAGTACCAATTGAGCATCATGTCAGCGCCACAGCCTACCTGAGTATTGTTGCTGACCATGTCCATCCCTTTATGACCACAGTGTACCCATCTTCTGATGGCTTCTTCCAGCAGGATAATGCGCCATGTCATAAAGCGCGAATCATCTCAGACTGGTTTCTTGAACATGACAATGAGTTCACTGTACTCAAATGGCCTTCACAGTCACCAGATCTCAATCCAACAGAGCACCTTTGGGATGTGGTGGAACGGGAGATTCGCATCATGGATGTGCAGCCAACAAATCTGCAGCAACTGCGTGATGCTATCATGTCAATATGGACCAAAATCTCTGAGGAATATTTCCAGTGCCTTGTTGAATCTATGCCATGAAGGATTAAGGCAGTTCTGAAGGCAAAAGGGGGTCCAACCCGGTACTAGTGAGGTGTACCTAATAAAGTGACTGGTGAGTGTATTTTGGGAAATAAGTGTCATCACAAAAACACGCACACACGCACACGCACACACACACACACACACACACACACACACACACACAAAAATGCAAGCGAACATATTAGGAAAAAAGAAAGAAAACCATTGTAAGGAATTGAGATCACTGTTGGTTTGAAGTGTGCTACTCATCATTTCACATTAATTAAGCACATAATTACTTTTGGGCAGGACTTCAAAAGTCTTAGAACAGTTTTTAACCAAACATAATTGCAATCAACTCTGGTTCATTTTTACAATTATAAATCTTTCAATCTGTATGACTTCATTTACATAAATATGTCCTGAATTTGGAAGCACAAACCGCCTCTTTAATTCAGAGGGTGAAAAAAACAGCATGAAAAACTCAATTATAGCTGCAGTTTTAGGAATCTGTGAATTTTATGTACTGTAATTTAAAGTCTGCATGAACCAGAATCTTTTAGCAGCAAATCCACAGAGAAATGAACCGCCAACTATTCCAGCATATGTTTTACACAGCCCAGTATTGGGCAACATCCATACACTCACACACACTCATATACTACGGCCAGTTTAGTTTACCCAATTCACCTTTAGTCAGGACTCGAACCTGTGACCTTCTTGCTGTGAGGCAACAGTGCTAATCACTGAGCCACCGTGCCGCCAACAGCATATTTAAATGAAGTAATTATTTCACATTATGACTATAAAAACAATAAATGAAACATTAACTAAACATTCTTATAGTCATACTTCAATTTAAGTCACAACACTGAGCCTTTTATTTCAGTATGTTGATGTACTTCTGAACTTAGGGGGCGGGGCTTTCTTTTTGCACATCATTCCCTTATAGCAAACTAGAGGTAAGAAGGGCGTGGCTATGAATATTACGGCTGAAGCTTCAAACTGACATAATCAGAGAAGGACCGCCCACTCCTTACATTGGCAAGATGTGAACTTTGAATTGGAACAGTACTTCAGCGACAGTTGATGACGTTTCACGAGGACACAAGAACACAAGTACAGACAAGAACGCATATTGAGAAACAGCCAGAGAATTTAACTGAAAACATAAAACACAAAGTGCATTTTCAGATTTCAGTTATAGATTACAAGGGCAAACATTAATTTTTTTGAATGGCATGCACAGATGAATTGTTCACCACAAAACTAGCAATGTGAGCTAACAAAATTAATATGGTTAGTTTTGATTTCATTTGTACTTTAAAGTAAAGTACATTAAGATCTGATTTGAGGAATCCTTCATGAGTGGAGCACAAACACACTGAACTTTAATCCTTTGTGTTAGAGGTTTCATCACACCATTAACCGCCGGATTGACTTCGCAAACACCACTAATAATCATTTATGTCACACCGCCTTGATTTAGAGGCTCTTAAGTTTTGCTAAAAGCAAAGCAAGGTTAACCAGGTGACTCAAAGCTGCCACAAACACCACAAACACCTTCCACTTTCTCTTTGTTAAGCCAATCCTTTCTAGTGAGAATAAATGTCCTTGCCTGAAAACAATTCCCAGCCTCTCCCGACTCTCAGCGGATTATATGCACACTCGTATTACCAGCGCTTACTTTACAGACCACATCTTTCACCAGATTTCCATTTCGCGGCCACAATGATGGTCTAAGAGGATCCGTTCAAACACTCTTTGTTCTGCTTTAGGTGGTGGGACAGATACGCTCTCCGCTCCAGTTTCACGCTTTGTAGCTTTATAATCAGAACAGGATCGAGTGTGTCTTTCATTGGGTTTAAAACGGACACTTTCAAAAAACATGAAACCACACTTTTTTTGGCTCAGAAACGCAGACGGCATACTGAGAGCGCGTCTCTTTGTTGGCTTGAATCCCCCTCAGAGTGAAGCACAGCGGACGCTTCACACAGGACACAGCGCAGCCGGACGCCTCTGTTCTCCTGTAATCTGCCATCAGTAGACACACACACACACACACACACACATACCACCTATTTTTATGCGCATTTTGGATATGAAATTTTTGAAAATGCGCATTAAAAAACGTATGCGCATAACTGAGTAGGATAAACTTTTTATTTGATAAGAAAAAATGCACATAAACTACAATGGAAACCCTTTTACCGTACAAATTCCAGTGTGCGCATTATTAAAAGTCATGTGATTTTGTTGTAAGAGATCATGTGACGATAAAATTGTGTGTGAATGGACAAACCAAAACATCTGAAATGTTGTTTTGGTCATTCTAAAACGCCTTAACCATTTCAGTATTAGTGTTAATATAATTAATAATTGTCTTCTGAGGCTCAAGTCCTTTACTAAATAAAGAAAAGATTGACGCAGCTTCTCCTACCGCAGCAAATTCCATTTTTACTTTTGATATTTGGCACCAGTTTATTAGGAAGTGACGATTTTGTGCTCTTTGATTCATTGGATGGAAACGGTGCTTTATTCGTGCGTCTTTTATTCGATATTCCAGTTTTGCACATAAATTTTATTTGCATCTTTGGATGGAAACATACTGACTTGTTCCTATATCCTGGTGGGGACTTTCATAGATGCTATGATGTTTCTACTATATAAACTGTATATTCTATCCACCAATCCCTAAACCCAACCCTCACAGGAAACAATTAGCATTTCTACATTTTCAAAATACTTAAATCTATGTGATTTATGAGCATGTTTACGTGTGGGGACCACAAGTCCCCATGAGACTGTGTGCATTCAGGTTTAAGATCACACCAAATGCTCTTTCGGTTCTGAGAACATGAGGCGCACCGAACTGCCTTTTTTTGTTGACAAGAAAAAAAAGAAGTGTGCTGTGCTTTTTATGTTGCTAGGCAACCACTGAATCAGCTGCGTATTGTGTGCGAGTGTTGCTGTTGATATTGTTACCATTGTAATATTTAATAATATTGTGATATTCACAATTTGTGAAGTCATACAGATCCGCATAACACAAAACAGCAACCGCTAGTCTCTCCTCCATCTTTAAAAGTCTCTGCAGTCGTCTTGACAAGCAAAACACTGCAGTCACCTCAACGGAAAACTTGCCTCTGCTTTCATTTGATTGGAGAATGAAAAATGTGCGACTGACGTATCCTGCTTTTTCCACTCAGAGTTGACTTTTTTCAACTGCGCGCACAGAGAGCAACAGCAAAAATGCGAGACGCAGCAGATGGTTAAAATGTGAGGCGTGCAGGGAGCATAAGCAGCACACAAAATGTTCGCAGCCATTAGAAAACCATTCAAAAAAGGCACCTCTCAACGCAAAATTTGGTGTGATCAAGGCCTAAGGCTGCTTATCCACTGAAGCGTTTTTGCACTGCAGAAACAGCTGAGCATTTTTGGAGCACATTGTTTTTTTCAGGCGGTTGCTATGATAAATAGAAAAGAGTATCACAGCAATCGCTGTACCACTACAAGTTGAAAGTCTTTAGCAGATTATTTGTTGACAGTTGTGTGGTATTGTCCCGCCCCTCCTTCACTGTGATTGGGTGGCTGGCTCAAAAGTGACACTGATGGGCGCTGAAAAAGAGGGCAGCACAGTGGCTTACAACAAGAAGGTCACTGGTTCAAGTCCCGGCTGGGTCAGTTGGCATTTCTGTGTGGAGTTCACATGTTCTCCCCGTGTTGGCGTGGGTTTCCTCCGGGTGCTCCGGTTTCCCCCACAGTCCAAAGACATGCGCTATAGGTGAATTGGATGAACTAAATTGGCCGTAGTGTATGAGTGTGTGTGTGAATGTGAGAGTGTATGGGTGTTTCCCAGTACTCGGTTGCACCTGGAAGGGCATCCGCTGCATAAAACATATGCCGGAATAGTTGACGGTTCATTCCACTGTGGCGACACCTGATAAATAAATGGACTAAGCCGAAGGAAAATGTATGAATGAATGAATGAACACAGAACGCTCATCGCTGATCGTAAAATGGCTTCTCAGCACCTCGCTACTCTGCAGGCACTCAAAAAAACATGACGCTACCATTGATAACAACAGAAAGCAAACACTCAGCTTGAGAGAAAAAAACATTTCGGTGGACACGTTCACACAGAATGTGTTGTTCCTCTCCAATGCGCTGCTTTTCTGTTTTATTTTTAAATGTAAACATGCACTTAATGGATGTGTCTGACTGTTACGCTCGCGTCTCGTGCCCTTTGAAAAGTCGCGCATGTGAGCACCACATTTTTTTTTATTCGATTATTATATTTTGTTTAACTTTCACACGCAGCACAGCTAATTACTGAGTATGTTTACATAGACACCAATACTCCGAGAGTGTACTCAGAGAGACAATACTCTGATTAAGATTCTACCATGTAAACAGTGATTTTTGATTACCTTAATCTGACTAAAGTCAAAATCGAATAAACAGAAATCAAATGAAAACGTGGAGTTTTAATTTTAGTGGCATTATTGAAGTGCAGTACAGACATGGAAACAACTTAATCAAACTATTACCGTCATGTAGGACTTTTCACCACATTTGGCGATAGGATTTTTCATATACACATGGCTGTTTGACACTATTCTCTGCACCTAATGAATCAGTAAAGGACCACAGACACACACATCGCAAAATGCTTAAGTTTTTTCTTTCCTAATTAATTAATCTAATTAATACATACTAAACCTCTTTAACATTATTAAATGTACATGCTGAATCACTGATATGTGTTGGCTTGCATTATTTCACAGTTCTGAAGTTCAATTTTAAACGGTTTATTTTATTTTCAAGTTCTGAGGTGAACTATCTGCTGCTGCTTTCAGTAGTATGGCAATAAATGTCACGTAAAGTGACATTCAAACTCACATTATTGACATTTAACACTGAATAAAGCACATGAGGTGTACCTGAGGTGATCATTGTCAGTTTTCTGTTGTTCACCTGTGAGAAATAGAAGCCATTTCTAATATATCAATTCCAGGTGTTGGTTAGGACAAAAACTAAAAAGAATTTTCCTTCTATCGCGTGCCGTTGCTTTCATATAGAACAGTTTAAATCAGGAATGCAGTACCTAGTTCAACCACTGGGTGTTAAACTTGTTTTCAGAAATAATATGCCAAAATTAAGCAAGTTAGTTAAGCAAGTTTTTCCCTTAAAACAGATTAAACAATCTGCCAATGGGGTAAGTGAAATAATCTTGTTTTTAGTTTTGACGTAATATTATTTTGCTTACCCCATTGGCAGATTATTTTGCTTGATTTCAAGAAAACCTCACTTAATTTTGACAAATTATCTCTTAAAACAAGACAATATTTTTTGCTTGTCTAGAAAATGCTTCTTGATTTAGGAAATTTTAGATGTTTGGACTAGAAACAAGTCATAAAAGCGTAGTAATAAAAGTAATTTTTACAGTGTAGTCGTCACCGGGATATAAAAACAAGTACACACACACACACACACACACGCACACACGCACACGCACACGCACACGCACACACACACACACACACACACACACACACACACACACACACACACACACAAACATGCAGAAAGGGCAAATGCGAGCGTACTTTGACAAACAGTTTCCCCCCATGTTTTTTCCTCACAGTCTCTCTGATGAGATTATCCTCAGAGACAGAGCATTGATGAATCATAAACAAAACTGATGAATATAAATGAAGTGGGAAACTAAAACTTCCTTCATCAGAAGTGCACTTTCACATTGTAAAAAATCCCGGTGGGCGACATGGTGGCTTAGTGGCTAGCACTGTCACCTCACAGCAAGAAGGTCGCTGGTTCGAGTCCAGGCTGGGCCAGTTGGCATTTCTGTGTGGAGTTTGCATGTTCTCCCCATGTTGGCGTGGGTTTCCTCCGGGTGCTCCGGTTTCCCCCACCATCCAAACACATGCGTTATAGGTCAATTGGATGAACTAAATTGGCCTTAGTGTATGTGTGTGAATGCAAGAGTGTATGGGTGTTTCTCAGTACTGGGTTGTAGCTGGAAGGGCATCCGCTGTGTAAAACATATGCCGAAATAGTTGGCGGTTCATTCCGCTCTGGCGAACCCTGATAAATAAGGGACTAAGCCGAAGGAAAATGAATGAAAAAATCCTGGTTTCCACACAATTCATCCAAGTTGTCCCAAAACAAATCGACTAAGTTAACTAAATTGTTTTTACAAATTTAAGTGGATTGAACAATAAACAATTAAGTTACTTAAGTAACTTAAGAATTGTAAGTAGTATGTTCATAAGTACACTCTAAAAAAATAATGACAAAAAGTCAAAACAATAAATATTTGTATGTTGCTTTAACTTATTTTAACAAGTTGATCGGGTTTCAACCAAATATTTTAAGTTATACAAAGTTTAACTTCATATTTTTTAGTCAGTCTAATTGATGTAAGTTAAAATGACTAGAAAAGTTGATTTGATTCAACCCAAAAAATAAGGCAGCAACAAATCTTCTTACAGTGTAGTATGAACAGTGTAGTATGAACAAGCTTCAAAAGTCATTTCTTTGAGTGTATATATACAAACACAAACCAATGGATAGAAACAGAATGGTGTCATTACCGAAGAATTAACCAACTTACAATTTTAAGTCTAAAAATGTTCCTGTTAATTTAAAAAACGTTCAAACCATTAATTTTATTTTGACTATGTATTAATGTTATTTTTTGGTTATAATATTCATTAATTTTCCTTCGGCTTAGTCCCTGATTATCAGGGGTCGCCACAGCGGAATGAACCGCCAACTATTCCAGCATATGTTTTATGCAGTGGATGCCTTTCCAGCCGCTAGGGTCATGAGCAGCACCCCACCCAACCCACCCTCTTTTCCTCCTTTGCATACAAAAGCGTCAACAGCCAATCAGCCAGCTCCACTGTTGTGGCAGTCAGCTAGCCCCCCAGCTCACCCTCAAGCTCCAGTAGAGGAGCTCGCTTTGAGGTGCTGCCTGCCTGCATCGCCCTCTGGAAGGTGTCGCCCAGCGTCAGCTCCTCCAGCCTTCGAGCTGCGAACTTCGCCTCGGCCCTCCGACCCTACGGCTCCACGTTGGATCTCTCCTCCCTCGTCTCCTCCTTGGACCGTCAGCCCTCCAGCTCCACCAGGCTCCCTCGTGCCTCCGGCTCCGCCTTGGTCAGTCGTCGCCCTGACATCACCTCCGGACTCTGCTCCTCTGGCTGCACCTCGTCGCTCCGTCCTGTTGAGCTCCTCCCTCCCTCCAGCTACGCCTTGGTCCTCTGTCGCTCTGGCTCCACTGCGGGCTTCCGTCCCAACGTCGTCGTCTCGCTCGGGTGAGCCGTCCGCTCCACCTCAGCCCTCCGGAACCTCGACGTCATCCTCGCCCATCGGCTCTCCGTCTCCTCTTTGGGCTCCACCTCCATCAGCGGCATCTCCCGCGGGCGGCCCCATGGAGTCGGTGGCTACTTCTCCTCCATGGTTCCTCCCTCCATCGACCTGGCTGTGTCCTGGGTCTTCCTGCTCCAGCTCCCTTCCTGGTTCCTCCCTCCTAAGACTCCTCCCTGGCCACCTCCCCTCCCACCCTCCCTTATGTTATGTTGAAGGCGCGAGGACGCGCCTTCAAAGGGAGGGGTAATGTCAGGCGTCCGTTCTGTGTTGTCGTCATGTGATCCCTTTGTTCTGTTTTCCCGCCGTTTCCTGTTCATTAGTTTTACCTGTGTGTCATTATCCCCTGTGTATATATACCCCTTTGTTTGGTTCCTTCATCGTCCGGTATTGAATGTTCCTCTGTCTCCATGTTCCAGTGTCTCCATCTTCCAGTGAGTGTGTTGTAAATAAATCTACGTGTTTTGATAATTCTTGTTATCCTGTGCCTTTGTGAGTGAGTGCACCGTGACAAGGTTATTCTATTGCTAGTTATTTTGTTTTCAAGATCTGAAGTAAAGTATTTGCTTGTGCTTTCAGTATTGCTATAAATGTTGCGCTAGATGCTGATCAAACTCCTATTAGAAATACATTAAAACTGAATAGAAGTATTTTTTTTCATGGAGTCACATGACATAAAAACTGCTGGTTTAAAGTAAAAATACTACTTCAAGAAAATAAAAAAAATGCTATGGGGTTATTTTATTGCTTTAGGCAAATTGAATAAAACGGGTTAGAAACCAGGAACCATAACTTTTCACTTAATCCAGTATAAAAATGAACTTTGAATGAAAAACACAGTAGTAGCACAGTAGTGCATTTACACAACTTTTAAAGGGCACCTATCATGCAAAATCAACCTTTGGAAACTGTTTGGATAGAAATGTGTAGGAGTAGTGTGTACACAGCCATATTAGAGTCTCTTCCCCCATAAAATTAAACCAGGATCCAACTCCATATTATCATGTCCTCAGTCAACTTTCAGTTTTTGAATAAGGCAATCCAAGGCAGGTTTTGCAAAAAAAATAATAAGACATTAAAGGATGAATCTATTCCAATTATCTGTGATCCAGCTTCACCCCAAGAATAACTCACTTTGTGTTTTTATAGGATTGTGTAAATCAATGTGCCAGTTCCACAGTAAACATGGCTAAAGATAGCAATTGCCATGTGTTTACTGTAATTGTGCTTTGCCAAATATAGTTTAAGATAAGGTGTAAAACATTTTAAAGACATCATATGTTACCTCTTAGCCAGCATCAGGACATGGACGCTGTTTTTGCACATTTCAGTGTTTATGAATAGATTACATTAAAAATAACACAAGTAATCTTGACAAACTATGCATCAGTCTAAAGCTACAACCATTGTAGCTAGTTGTTTTTCAGTGGGAAGCTCAGTGGGATTTGCTAAATTTGTGCAAGTTGTACAGAACACGCTTATTAGATATGGAGTAAATATCATCGCAACAACAAAACACACACGCATTTATTGCTGTACATCACGGTTTATTTTGAAAGGTAAGAGTGCTCAAAACAACATCCCATCGAACACATTTAGTCCAACGACACATTAATGTTGAATTATGAATGGTTATTCATTTGTTTATGTCACTATTTCATCCGGAGACCTATTGTTTACATTGTTTACTATGTTACTTATGCACGAAAACGGTCTCTTTGTAGTAAAAAGCAAGTCGATGTCATAGCTTACAGTGTTACAAATAACATGAGGCCACAAACTGAATAAAAAGTCAAAGTTATAGTTACTAAAATCTAAACAAAGCAGTCGAGTGTTTTGACGTTCTGCATATGCTATCTGTCAGTCACTTTTAGCCAGTAACTTACTTTCTAGTTTGACTGATGTAGAATTTAGCCAATGGGTGCATGATCTTTCGAAATATGGTGATATTTATTCATCTGTTGGACATGTTGTTGTTTCTTAGTGCAGTCACTGGTACAGTGACCTGTCAATCATTACGTGACGTGACGCACCTGCCCTGCATAGCTTTATGCTAACAGTTCAAGCTAACGGCAGACCGGCTGGTTTGCAAAAAGGAAACAAAGAAAATGTATCGTCAAAAGTTTTACTCTGCTGAAGAGGGTTTGACAGAGATTGTTTGAAGCGATGAGGAGAATATTTGTGAGTAGAGCTGATACGAAGATGGCGTGGATGAAGACTAACTTACTGTGTTTTCTAAAGTTGAGTAGGGCGGGTGTTCACACACAAGCACAGGCACAGTCAGTGGCACACACCAACGACCAGGAGTCAGAACCATGGCAAATCCAACAAGTTCAAAGGTAGAGTAGCGAAAGGCAAGAATGTTTATGTATTGTGCAACTTATGCCCAGGAAAAAAAGAGTCTCTCTAGGTTGGTGACAAGTAATTATAATCTAATGAAGCACCTCGCGTCATCACATGCCACCACAACATTAGTGGCTACGCAGGTGATAACGTGAGCTCTGCTACCAAAGGAGGAGACGAAGCCTCGACGTCAAAGCAAATAAAACTTGATTTTTCTCCACCGCAAACACTTATAACTCAGACAGAATTAAACTAAAGAATATCTAGATATATAGTTGAGCACATGCTGCCGTTGTCTCTCACATTGTCCCACAACAACATTAAAATAGTGTAGATTAGTGGACAATGTTTTATAGCTATTTTATAGTCATTTGACAAATTAGATTTCTTTTTAAGTAACGCAACAGTTACTTTCCCTGGTAATTAGTTACTTTTATAATTATGTAACTCAGTTACTATTTAGAAGTAACTATTACTAATTACTCTTTTAAAAGAACGTGCCCAACACTCCTCATATTTTTTGTGGAAACCTTGATGCATTTGTTCAGGATTCTTTGATGAACAAAGTTCAAAACAACAGAGTTTATTTGAAACAAAGCCTTTGTGACATTACAAATGTATTTCCTACTGCTTTTGTTTCACATGTCCTTGTAGAATAAAAATCTTAATTTATTCTCTTTATTTTACTTTTGAATTGTTCATGTTAGTAAAGGTTTTCACAGAGAAAAATACATTTTATACGACCTTTGTGCAGCTTTCCTGTGATGTTTATAGGAGAAAAATAGCTAGACGAACAGTAGCAGAGGCATCTGTTCTTAGTATAACTTGCACTGATGAATCATTCACATAAGAGACCAGGAACATGTATAAATCAAGGAAGCGGGGGTCAAATTTCAAATCCCTGCTTGCTTTAAATACACAGATGTTTTATTTTTATAATTATTTTTTTCAAGAAATTAAGTCTCAGCTCACGGTGGCTCAGTGGTTAGCACTGTCGTCTCACAGCAAGAAGGTCACTGGTTCGAGTCCCGGCTGGGTCAGTTGGCATTTCTGTGTGGAGTTTGCATGTTCTCTCCGTGTTGGCATGGGTTTCCTCCGGGTGCTCCGGTTTCCCCCTCAGTCCAAACACATGTGGTATAGGTGAATTGAATAAACTAAATTGGCCATAGTGTATGGGTGTGTATGGGTGTTTCCCAGTACTGGGTTGCAGCTGGAAGGGCATCCGCTGTGTAAAACATATGCTGGATAAGTTGGCAGTTCATTCTGCTGTGGCGACCCCTGATGAATAGAGGGCCTAAGCCGAAGGAAAATAAATGAATGAATGAATGAAGTCTCGGCTATAATGAATATGGGAATATGATTAACCAGTAGCATCTTGGCCTGTAGGACACATCTGCTGGGAAACTGGAGAAGATGTTGAAATATAAGAAAGAAGATTGAATCAAAACCAGATCACCAGAAAGAAGGAACCAAACGCAAATACATGCGAACAAAGAAGCACCAAAAAATATTTAAAGGGGACCTATTATGCCCTATTAAGTTGTAAATTAAGTCTCTGATGGCCTTATAAGTGTGTATGTGAATTATCAGCTCAAAATATCATACAAAGAATATTTTATAACTGACCCTTTTAGGCTTTGATCCTAGTTGTTGCGTTTTGGTGACTGTCGCTTTAAATTCAAATGAGATTGTGCTCTTTTTAAAAGAGGGCGGAGCTACAGATGCCTATGTGTCAGCATAGCGGCAGATTCAAAAAACAAGACTAACGTCCTATGCTAATGAGGGAGAGATGGTCACTAGTGGGTGGGGCTTTCCCCCTCTGATGACACATACAAAGGGAAAATGTCAGTGTTTCTGCAGACTATTTTATCAAGTGTGATTATAAAAAATGCATTTTTACCATTATAAGCTGGTTATAGTTGCCACACAGCTTTCTTTAAACCCCTTATAAAAGTGATTTTTGCATAATAGGTCCTCTTTAAAACAGCTATAGTGACATTGTCGCTCTCATTTACGTTTTCAATCACAAACATAAATGTAGCCGTGATATTTTTTTGTCTCCTATGATTATGCCAATTCACAGCACACCAACAGACAAGGTCGCTGTCAGACATCCTACGACATGACAATCACAGATTCAGCATGTCCAGTCAGTGAAAACCAGTTCTGACAGATGCCAGCAGACACTGACGGGTTACACACTGATCCCACAAAAGCAGATGAAGCGTCTGTTCCTGTCTCGTGTGCTGTGAGTGTAAGCCACCAGCGGCCATCTTGCTCTCAAAGATGATTTATGACTAGGGCTATGCGAGAGAGTTTTGCTTAAATTTTTAGTTCAGTTTCCAAAAGGAATATTGGGTAGGGGGCGGGGCTTTATTTCAGTATGTTGATGTACATCCAACTGAAACGGAGTATTGGGTAGGGGGCGGGGCTTTATTTCAGTATGCTGATGTACTTCCAACTGAAACGGAATATTGAGTTGAGGGCGGGGCTTTATTTCAGTATGCTGATGTACTTCCAACTGAAACAGAATATTGAGTAGAGGGCGGGGCTTTATTTCAGTATGTTGATGTACTTCCAACTGAAAGGGAATATTGAGTAGGGGGCGGGGCTTTTTTCAGTATGTTGACGTACTTCCAATTGAAACGGAATATTGAGTAGGGGCGGGGCTTTATTTAAGTATGTTGACGTACTTCCAACTGAAATGGAATATTGAGCAATGGAATATTGCTTATCTAACAATCCTCTTCTCGCATAAATCCACCAGAGGGCGCAACAATATACACTTCAGCCAATCAGCTTGCTGAAGACTGACTGACCCACTCACCCCCTTCCCTAACCCAACCGATAGAGTTTTCAAAAGCTAATCTAGAAAAAGAAAAGCCATCACCGCCGCATGACTTTAAAACGTTTACAGATTTTAACACGTTTTCAGCCTGTTTTTTATTTAGTTATTTATTTTTTGCTTTTGTTTTACCTGGTTTCTGAAACCATTCTTCACCGTAGTTGCAGTCCACTCCGCTCCGTATCCTAAGTCCATCTGTGTACGTGGTGAGCTACTGGGCAAATTGGTAACAACGGAAAAGCCATCCATACAAAGGTAATCGGCCAGCGATAGCGCAAAAAGGAACAGAAGATGTCGGCATACACACAGCATTCAGTTTACAGATGAAATGCTGCCACACGTAGCTCTGGGTACATATTTTGCAGTCTCCAGAAATGTATATGGGGGTACGTATTCACATGGAGCCTGGGTTGAAAAAAATACGTAGAACTATCTGAAAGTAAATGTGGTTTAATATAAATCTGTTCATCCCGTGGGGTAAAGGGATTTCCAATGCAGTGCTCTCCTCGCGAACAATCAAACTGATTCAAACACACACAAAAACCTCCCACAGACAGGAAAGCGCCTCTGCGGCAGGACAGAAGAGAAAATAAATCAACTGAAGCAGAGAGTGTGAGGAAGTGATCTCTGCACATTCGCGCTCCGAAAAAACACACACAACACTTCTGAGGAGCAGCTTGATGCCATCCCGAATCTCGTGGCCCGCGCTGCCCTTCCCAATCCTCCACCGGCTCCAGAGGTCGCCCGCCGTGACCCGAATCACAGAGAGGCGACAACCTCCAGTCACATCCTTAAAGACAAGTGCAGCAGGTGCGGGAAAATACAGCACGTATCCACACGCCGCTTTCTTTATGTGTTTCTCCTGCCGCAGGGAGAACCTGTCAGGAGACAGACTCGCAGATAAAAGCTCAGGGTCAGAGGGCAAGCAGAAGAAAATTAGGACGGACAGAAGCCAGGCCAACGACACAACCTTCAGCCGACCTCATCAGCAGAATCAGCAAGAGAGAGATAGAGATTCAGAAATGCACACGTACAACATTTCAACCTGGACATTTAAAATATGCTTATTTAAGCATAAATAATAATGAATTATTAGAAATAGATAAATGATAGGCTACATGACGAGGTTATTTATTTATTGTTGTTGTTAAGTGAAACATATTGGTGTTTGTTGATTTTATATAAATGAATGTATTCCTCTCACAGAAGCACTGCAGGTAAAATTAGACAAGTGTTCTGTTGTTTAGGCTGCTGTTGTTTGTGCATGTACAAATAAATCTCTCAAAAGTTATTTTCAAGGGTCAAAGAAAGTTATTGATGGGAAAACCAAAACTATCATGATGTTTTGTTCATTTAGCCTACTTAATATTAGTTACAATTTTTTAATATATTGCTGTTTAAGGACAGACATCCTGTGTATTATGGCCCGTTTCCACTGAGTGGTACAGTACGGTACGGAACGGTACGCTTTTATGGCCGTTTCCACTGTCAAAAGGCACCTAAAAAGCGAACCGTACCGTACCACTTTTTGTGTACCCTTTGCAAAGGATACCTAGCACGGCAAAAGGGTACCAAACGGCGGAGCTAGATGCGCAGCTGAACGGTATTGGTTTACAGAGAAACGTCACTCGTGCATACACAAGCAGCAGAATGAAAACAAAGAAACCGCCATTTTTAAATACACAGCCGAGACATTACATCGTAATACTATATGCATATAATAACGAGCCATGGTTGACCCGAGCTCAAACAAACCTTGTCGTTGTCTTGATGTACAGCCACAAAGCCAGGAAGAACAAAATCTGCAGTGTCCTGTTTTTGTTTTACGAAGCTTTCTAAAAGTGCGAGCGGTTTCACTTTCTCCAGAGAGCTCTATATAAGTCTATATTTGAAATAACAAACTTCTTGAACTGATGACAATAGCGTGCGCGTGATTATTGAAGCGCTTCTGACGTCCAATCCGTTCAGAAATGGACAAACGCGAGAGTGAAGCACGAAAAAACAAAGGAGCGAATGATTCTTTCACCAACCTAAAACATGAACAAACTGCCATGTTTAATTATTATCATCCCCTTTTGGACTATTATGAACTCGGAATGACAAAATTACTTTTTAACAGAGGTTACATGTGCTGGTGAAGATTAAAGATGCAGATGAGAGGTTTGTACTGACTGTGGGCTGTATGTTGTGTGTTGTTTTTGAACTCAAATAAGGACTAAATGTATGCTGTGTGTAGTTTTTCTGTAAATGGTAAAATATCGGAGAATGTAAGGGTATGTATGTGCTCATATATGTTGCATTTATTTATTTTGTATAATTGGAGACGTTACAGTAGGCTATTTCGCCATTTCGTCATTGATCTGGAGTTATAATCAAATCATGTTTATAGAAGAGTTAGTAATGAACATTTATACACAAGTATTTATCTGTATAAAGCATCTGTTTGTGAGAAGTGCTTTTTGTATGATATGTGAACGACCCGTACAGCTTTACTTTGAGTGAGATTTCCTCGAGCGAGAATGACGTCGACTGAAACTTTCTGTCGTACACCACGCTCACCAAAAGGGTACCATTGGTACCCTTTAGGCAGTGGAAACGCAAGGCTGATAAAGGTGACCCGTACCGACCCATACCATACCGTACTGTACCAGTTAGTGGAAATGGGCCATTATATAGCCTACATCATTGTGCAAGGGACTCTCAAGATCAAAGTGAACCCATCCCCCAGTTAGAAAAAAAGTGGGCTTCCCCAAAGACCACGGTATAGTTCGAATACTGGTGGGAATTGGTACCTAAATAGATTACCAAATATGGTTATTTTACTGGATTGTGCCAATGGAGTAATCTAGTTTTTCCTTTTGACATAAGATTATTTTGCATACCCCATTGGCAGATTATTTTGCTTGTTTCAAGGAAACGACTCTCTTATCTAGAAAATGCTTCTATTTTTGGACTAGAAACAAGACAAAAAAACAATCTAAGCAGTGTAAAGAGATGCGTTTTAGAGCAGCTCACTTTAGCTTAAACTGCCCAGCATCACTTTCCAATGTGATTCAGATTGAGCTGTTTAAAATGCAGAAAGCATGACGAACAACACCTCGCGTCTGGATATATGACCCGCTGTAACACTTTTCTACATCGTTTGATCATCATTTAATGAATTACTGCCGCCATGATCAATAGAAAGAGCAGAAAACATCAAATGAATTTCAGATCCTGTTTTAGGTGGCCTGCTAACAGCAAAATGCTAATTGCGGCGGGCAAATAGCGCTGACTTCTGTGAATGCGCTGCGAGACTCATTTGCATACAAAAGAGACATGTTTGTGCTGAGAAGGAGGAAGACTTAATTTACTGTAAAGACTCATGACGCAGCACTACCTGTTTAAGATGAGGCCACAATGTGCAGTAAATTCACACTTGTAGCTCTTTCAGATCAATACTACGAATTTGAGACCTTCTAAACCACTCAGACAAGGAATAAAGAAAACATTCATTAGTTCATGCAGAGTAATAATTAGGTCTACTTGTTTTTTTTCATACGTATATTGTCTAAATGTGTTCAGGCATCCATGACTTTACTGTTAATAATAGTCAAGTACTGCAGTAAATATTTAAAAAGATATGGGCTGCGTCCGAAATCGCATATTTCCATACTATACAGTACGTTAAAATCAGTATGCGAGCTGATTAGTGTGTCCGAATTCATAGAATTTAAAAAACAGTATGTGAGAAGTACCCGGATGACCAACTACTTCCGGCAAGATTCTGATGTGCGCATCGGATGGACGCTACGCTATCCCATCCCATGATGCCCCGCGAGAGAATTCATGAACGGGAGTGAAGCGACGCAACTATACGTACCCCTGACTACATTTCTGGACAGCGCAAATTATGTAGCCAGAGGTACGTCTGGCTGCATTTCGTCTTTAAAATTAAATAAACTATTATGTTTAGAAATGTGTTGAAAAAAATCTTCTTTCTGCTAAACAGAAATTGGGGAAAAATATATACAGGGCAGCTAATAATTCTGACTTCAGCTATACATGTAGAAGCATTTTCAATCCAAGAAAACCCAAGTTGAATGAATGCAAATGTGCGGTGACAGAAACAATGGCTCCAGCAAAGCACACAAATAGAGTTCGTTTTCTCCAGCAGGACAGGCAGTAGATCAGGAACAAATGCAGAACACTGATGCTGCGACTCAAAGCCATGCAGCGCTGCATTTGCAGGAATAATGAGGCAGTTCTGCATAAACACAAAACACAGGATCTGTGGACATGTGGCTCTTTTACCGCAGTGAGAGACAGTATGATTGGATGTGACTCAACTGTGTGCATGATAAATAGTTCCACTTCATACCCATTACGCTTGTTGCTGTTCTTTTTTTGTGTGTGTTGTTCTTTCGGAGCTCTATTCTGTGATACTAAAGTGATAGAAAAAGAACAAGCTTTATACAGTTCTGGATTAATGACAATTATCATCAAAAATGTAACACGGTAACAATCCATTAATGAACAGATGGATGCCTTAGCTTGTATAGTTCTTTTAAATGCAATTCAGTGCACAGTTTTATGTATGTTTCATTTACTTTTCCAGTCTAAAGGGTTGTAAAAACAAGGATAATATCAATGATAAATGTAAATAATAAAATGCAACTAGGCAGGTAATCCTGCACAGTTATGGTAATAAAATAAATACACATTTTGTTAAAAATAAAATAGCAATTTGTATCAATTCGAAAAAAGAAAAAAAAAGCTTAGACAAAACACTTAAATAATAAGTCATTCTCCTCACTAACAAGTCAAAATACCCTAACAATGAGCCAAATCTTCCTGAAGGCAAATCAAAACACCGTAGCAAAAAGCCAAAACACCCTAGCAACAACCCCTAACAACAAAGCACTCAAGCTACAACATCCAAGCAAGTCTAAAACCCCAAACTAACAAAAGTCAAAACAATCTAGCAACAACATTTTAACCACAAGTCAACAACACCCTAGCACCTAGCCAATTTGCAAAGCAGCAACCTAAATCTTCCTAACAGCAGATCCAAACACCATAGCAACAACCCTGAGAAAACATAATAGAAATAACCCCATAATAACAAAACACAAAAACAGTAGCCTCAAGTCAAAAAACCCTAACAATAAGCTAAATCTCCCTAACAGCAAATTAAAACACCTTATCAACAACCCTGGGCAACAAGCTAAAACACCCTAACAACAACCCCTCAGCAACGAAACACCCTAGCAACAACACTAGCCACAAGTAAAAACACCCTAACAATAAGCTAAATCTCCCTAACATCAAATCAAAACACCCTAGCAACAACTCTGAGCAACAAGACAAAAATACCCTAGCAACAACCCCTAACAATAATACACCATAGCAACAACACTCGCCACAAGTCAAAACACCCTAACAATAAGCTAAATCTCCCTAACACTCTATCAAAACACCCTAGCAACAACCCTGAGCAACAAGCCAATTTGCCAAGCAACAACACTCTACCAAAAACTCCAAACACCCTAGCTACAAGCAAATCACCCTAGCAACGGCCCTCAGATCAGATCAGTGGGTTTCTCTGAAGTGGGAGACTCTTCAAGCATTGGTAATGATATTCTACACTTGATATGTGACAGAAAAGCACATTAAAAGGCATCTTTGTGTAACCTTGAGGAGGAGTGTGAGTCTACAAGTGTCTGAGATTCAGCAAAAGTGTCGACAATGCAGAAACTCCCTCTTTATTCTGTCCATTATTCACCTTTACAATAACACTTAGTCAGCAGTTTAGTGAAAGTGAGCACTACATCACAGGCTGCTCCTGCCGCGTCACCATACACTCGCTCCCACACACTAAAACAACTTCCTTAGCAGATCACCTCCCGCAGCCTGCCAGCTTATTCAACAACACTAAAACACAGAAGAAACGGACAGCAGATCGATATAGACAGCAGTGCAGGGTGGACTCATTATCCTGTTGTCTGAAAATAATATGTAAAATGCAGCGTGCATACATGACCACTTTAATGTGTTTGTGAGTTTCATTTACATTAATTTAAAGTTACTTGGGCATTCATTTATTCATTCATTTATTTTATTTTCGGCTTCGTCCCTTGATTAATCAGGGGTCGCCACAGCGGAATGAACCGCCAACTTATCCAGCATATGTTTTACACAGCAGATGCCCTTCCAGCTACAACCCATCACCATATACTCTCATTCACATACATACACTACGGCCAATTTAGCTTACCCAGTTCCCCTATAGCGATTGTCTTTGGACTTGTGGGGGAAACCGGAGCACCCGGAGAAAATCCACGCCAAAAACACGGGGAGAACACGCAAACTCCACACAAAAATGCCAACTGGCCCAGCCGAGGCTCAAACCAGCAACCTTCTTGCTGTGAGGCGACAGCACTACCCACTGAGCCACCGCGCCGGTTACTTGGGCATAAAATAATTTTAAGTTGATTTTTATAGGGTAGCACGTTCGCCTCACAGCAAGAAGGTCGCTGGTTCGAGCCTCGGCTGGGTCAGTTGGCATTTCTGTGTGGAGTTTGCATGTTCTCCCCGTGTTTGCGTGGGTTTCCTTTGGGTGCTCCGGTTTCCCCCACAGTCCAAAGACATGCGCTATAGGTGAATTGGGTAAGCTAAACTGTCCGTAGTGTATGTGTGTGAATGGGAGTGTATGGGTGTTTCCCAGTGATGGGTTGCAGCTGGAAGGGCATCCTCTGCGTAAAACATATGCTGGATAAGTTGGCGGTTCATTCCACTGTGGCGACCCCAGATTAATAAAGGGACTAAGCCGAAAAGAAAATGAATGAATGATTTTTATGGGACATGAAGTGAAGTTTATTTATAAACTAATTTCGAGAGGATCACGTGCTTGTGATTGACCACACATTAGCTAACACATGACTCACCAATCAGATGATTCCTAACTCACCATAAAGACAGAGTTTCTTACCTCAGTTATCTTCGTATTGAAGAATCCCCCCTTCCACCCCTACTCCTCCTCCTCCCTTTTTCCTTGAAAGGGGGGCACGGCGGCCCAGTGGTTAGCACTGTTGCCGCCCAGCAAGAATGTCACTGGTTCAAGTCCTTACCAGGCCAGTCAACGTTTCTGTGTGGAGTTTACATGTTCTCCTCGTGCTCGCGTGGGGTTCCCCGGTTTCCTCCCACAGTCCAAAGACATGCGACATACGTGAATTGACCAAACCAAATTGGCACTATAGACGAGTCAGCAGTATATCTCTCCATAGCAATCCCTAATTTGTCATTAGCCATAAATAAGCAGGGGAGTTCTTGAGACCTACATGAGCTCGAACTCCCCTCTCGGCATGCAAACGGGAGGGAGCCCCGGGCTCCAGAATCTTATGAGCTTGCTTTATAACCAATCATCAGCTAAGTGTGAACTCTTGAATTACTCTCTCTCTCTCCCAGGGGCATTTATATCGAAGTTGATTTTTAGCCTCATCATATTGGTCATTCATAACATCTAGTTTTTATGAGGTGGGTTGTTAGCCCAACGCTCAACCTCCAACCTGGAGGACCATTGGACATACACACATACACTATGGGCACATACTTTTTGTATTTTGTTATTTGACTAAACAAATACTTTTTTTTTTTTACTAAACATACAGAACCGTACCAAAACCAGAAACCAAATTGTGAGAAGTCTGTACTGACGCACCCTTAAGGTCTTTGCACACTGAAGTCAGAAATTTTTGTATGCGTTTTTTCCCAGTCAATCGTGCCCAGGTGCGTTTTCCGGTTCGTTTGACAAGTGTGATTGCTCCGAATCGGGCCCAGGCAAGATTCAGTTGGCCGGCCCTGGCCCGGTTGGAAGAGGTGTGCCAGAGCACGGTTCGGATGGGCTTTAACGCAATTTGTAGTGCTACGCTTGTAGTGTGAGTGCAAAGCGTGCCTGAGCCCGAAACTGAAGACGCGATGACACTTTTAAGGGACTATTTCATATGGATTTATTAATTATTCTTACTGTTCAATTAACACAAACTGTCATAGTTTATTACAGACGCAAACCCCTCGCTGCACGACACCTTTAGCAAACCTCCTAATACCTTCAGCACGAGGACTTTATAATCATTTATGAGCGTCAAAAGTTGTGGATCTGTTCAGCTAAATATTTGACTGCATGTCACTGCATCCCAAACGACTAAAAATAATACAAAACCATATAACTTAAGCAATCTCCACTGTGCTGAGCGAGAGCGCTTCTCTCTGTTAAACTGAACAGCGCATCATCGATGACGTAAGCGTGCTTTGGCTCAGATGCAATGTGAGTGCATTTTACCATCCAAATCAAACCAAGCGGTATCCCGTCAGCTCTCTGCTTGCCTCATATTATCTTGGATCCAGGGTTAATAAAGCCGCTCTGCTTCCATCTAGTCCACGCTTGCACTCATTTTTGCAGAGGCCCTGGGGTTCACAAGGGGCACATGTAAAGCCAATGAGAGCCCGCTGCCATCCCATATTTCTTAGTTATGGGCAGCAATGTTATTTGAGCACAACCTACAGTCTTTTTCCAGAGGTAATAACCCTCGGTGTTTCAGCTCTCGCCTCATGCCTGCAGACTCGATAACAGTGTGTGTGCGCTAATGAGAGCGGAGCACGGCCAGGCTCAATTCAACCCCATTGTGTGTGTTTTCAGAGCCAGTGAAGGGTGCGAAACTGACGCTAGCGCTTGACATGCTAAACTGCATTCACAAAAGTGTCTTTTCACAGCTCTTAATGCCGCTTCAGGAAACAAGTAGCATCTCGAGCTGACAATAAATGGCCTACAGTTCAGGAAAACAGGAAATGGTCACTATATTTAAACGTCCAGGCATGTCAGATACTAGAGAGCATTTGATTGGTCAGAAGACTTGATGAGAAACTGACGTATGAGGTGAGGTCAAGGAAATCGTTGATCCATTTAGGTGGAAGTGACAAACTGCAAGCTTTGGATGTTCCAATCAGGTTTGTTTCTTCTAAATGTGAATTTTGTCACTGTTTTGGAGCGCAAATATTAATACTAACATCTAAAAAATGGTATTTTAATTTCACAGGACCTTTAAATTCCACCATGCAGTGATTCAAAAATTCTAAAAGACAAGTATACGCTCTAAAACATGCTGGGTTGTTGTAAAGCAAATATGGACAAACACAACCGTTGGGTTTAAAAGTGTCATTTAAATTGAATTGAAAAAATGAACTGAATATTTAATTAGTCAAGTGTGTGAATTATACATTGACTACCAGACGGGTTAAATATGTTTGATTTTTTCCCCTGTAATATTAGTTATGCTTCAGTAAGGTAAATTCATATATTTAATTCAATTAGATCCCATTTAGGCGGCATGGTGGCTCAGTGGTTAGCATTTTCACCTCACAGCAAGAAGGTCGCTGGTTCGAGTCTCGGCTGGGCCAGTTGACATTTCTGTGTGGAGTTTGCATGTTCTCCTCATGTTGGCGTGGGTTTCCTGCGGGTGCTCCGGTTTCCCCCACAGTCCAAACACATGCGCTATAGGTGAATTGGGTAAGCTAAATTGGCCGTAGTGTATGAGTGTGTGTGCATAAGAGAGTGTATGGGTGTTTCCCAGTATTGGGTTGCGGCTGGAAGGGCATCCGCTGTGTAAAACATATGCTGGATAAGTTGGCGGTTCATTCCGCTGTGGCGACCCCTGATAAATAAGGGACTAAGCTGAAGGAAAATGAATGAATGAACTTCATAAATAACAACTTTCTCAGATTTTGATGTCTAATGGTACGTTCACACCTAACACGGTGCGAATTGAGCGTTTCAGGTATTTGACGTGCTTAACGCGTGATTCGAGTGAATTGCTCGAGTTGAAAAATCGGAACTTAGGCAGTCATTCGCTTCTGCGTTAACCAATCAGGAGCATGCTGTAGTAGGGGCGTGATTATGACGTAGCGCCTGCAGTTAGGGTGCTGAGGTGAAATCCTCAGACACGGAAAACAGCTCATCAAACTGGGCTCGGCTCAGTCGGAAGTCAACCAACACCTGAAATGTATATTTTAGAAATGGCTTCTATTTCTATAACTTTGACAATGATCACCTCAAGTACACCTCATGTGCTTTATTCAGTGTCAAATGCTAGCAATGTGAGTTTGAATGCCCTTTTACAGGACATTTATTGCCATACTACTGAAAGCAGCAGCAGATAGTTCACCTCAGATCTTGAAAATAAAATAAACCATTTGAAATTGAACTTTAGAATGGTGAAATAATGAAGTGAATAAACTCAAAATGTTCACAGGTCGAATTACGTACAAATAACACAATCGCGCAAGCCGTGTCTGCTGTGAACGCCCCATTAGGCCATATCCACAATAATACGTTTTCGTTTATAAAGGTATATTTTTCTTCTTGTTTCAGCATTCCGTCCACACTGAAACGGCGTTTTTAGGAAATTAAAACATATCTTTTTGAAAACGCTGTCCAAAGTGGATACATTTGAAAACAGTGTTTTTATGTTGCTGTGAAAATAGTGGCATTCAAAAACAATGATGCATTTTAGTAATGTGACGCAGTCATGTGACCAATTCAGCTAACATGGTGGACCACATTGTAAAGATGTCTTGGATACTGTCCGTTTTGACAGCTTTATTAAAGATTAATGTCAGTTTGTAGATGCTCCATATTGCCTCTTGTTGTAAATTTCTAAGACGAGACAAAACCAGGGAGGCTTTCGGGTATCTTCAAAACAGAATTCTTTAATAAGAACATGGCATAGCTGTGGCGTTCATCGAAAGATCTCTCTTACTAGTGCAGCTAGGCACTCAATATATACATTTTTACAGACAGTGTTACATTTGGGTGGGGACAAACCTCAACAAAGCATGCAAATGAAGTGTTGTTGTCATTGGGGTAAATTGCATCTCCATCCCCGATCTCATCAGCATATAAGTACCCATTCATGTTACATTTTAGCATGAAAACAAAACGTGCAAATTAAGTACTGGAGCCAGAACCCGTCCTGCCACTTGACCAGCCTGAAAGTGTTAACTAGCCATTTGTTAGACAATAGACACAACTGACAATTTGCATTACTTTGGAGACAGGTTCCTGTATTTTACATATAGGCTCCCCCAGAATGCATTTTACAATGTAATTTATATATTGAAAGAAATTTGTAATCTTTCACTCTCTTCGAAGGACAGGGAATGTTTACTGGAAGCTGTTGTTCAGTGGCGGACAATTGCGACATTTTGCTGCGACATTTCAAAGAGACAGAAGTAAATAAACGGCAGGCAGATTTGACACAGGTAAAAGCGTCTTACATCAGTGCACATGCGCAGTACATGAACGAAAACGTTTTCAGTCGTTTTAGTCTGGATGATCTTTTTTTTTTCAGAAAGAATTGAAAACGATAGCGTGGACATGGATTGTTTTTAGACTTATGATTTATCTGTATTAATGTAGACTAAACCTGACATGTCAGTAGCTGTGAAGCTGGGTTGCCAAGTCTGTGTAACTAAACAGCAGCTCAAAAATATCCCCCATAACAGCCACATCTAGCCCAGCCAAATTCCAGGGAGTCCCCCAGTATGGCTCACTTTCCAGGGAGTAAAATGTGTGCTTTGGGGTGGTAAATATGGTGTCCAGGGTGATAAATATAGCATTCCAGGGAAGGAAAGAAGAGAATTCAAGCTGAAAACCGTACACTTAGGAACACCGGGTGTAAAATCATTCCTGACACTCGACCCAACACTGCTACATGCCTTACAGAGACACACTCCATTATGGATTAAAGTGTCCAATAAAGTATATTGTAGGGTAGCAATTGATTAAATAAATGTATAGATGACATTTGTGTGTTATTTGGAGAGTAAACCACACAAGATCTTGAGGCAGGAAGTGTTTTACATTATTGATTAATAGAGGGAGTTAAATGTACAGTAAGGTGGCAAATTGGTACATAAATGTAGATTTGCTCTCTCTAATCCCTTGTGTGTATTATTCAGAGTGTAAACAGTGAGAAATCCTGCGTGTGTCACACCTGCTTTGACGCAAATGACATCCTCCGTTTTTCCCCTGGAATGCATTATTAAAGGTGCAGCATGTAAGTTTGACACCCAGTGGTTGGACTAGGTATTGCACGCCTGGTTCAAAACACAGGCAAGCGCAGATTGCCGACATCAACAGACGTGTACCTGACTGTCGACCCTAAAGGCTGATTTAAGGCAACAGAGTCTAAATAAAAGATCAAATAAAATCTAAAATGTCCTAACCAACACCTGAAATGTATATTGTAGATACGGCTTCTATTTCTTGCAGCTGAACAACAGGATAAACGGACAATGTTTACTCTACCCTTAGGTACACCTCATGTGCTTTATTCAGTGTTAAATGCTAATAATGTGAGTTTGAATGCCAATTTACCTGACATGTATTGCCATACTACTGAAAGCAGCAGCAGATAGTTCACCTCAGATCTTGAAAATAAAATAAATCATTTGAAATTGAACTTTAGAACTGTGACTCAGTGCAAACCAACACATATGAGTGATTCAGCATCTACATTTAATAATGTTAAAGAGGTTTGATATGTATTAATTAGATTATAAACCTTACCATTTTGTTGTTATTCTGTGCTTCTGAATGGCTGTATTTAAATTTCTGTCGTGTTTCGTCTGGTGCAAACAGCCAAATTGCTTATCACTGCAAATCTCCTCACGTAGTGTGTTGTTAGGACACGGGGTTACAATGTAACCTGCTCACCTAATGTTTACGTTCTTAATATTTATATTATTTGCTAATTAATAACCTCATGTGGAACTCTGAATCTGCATCTAATTTCGGAGTCTGCTACTGTCTATCGGAGGTCGCATTTTGGTGACGAACACATGCTTTAAGAGCCTTTCTGACTGAAGGAATGAATGAAATATGCTGTTTTCCAACAAGGCAACCCGGGCTGCTGAAATATAATTGGCTAAACTGGCATTGGGCGTGTTGAAAGAACCAAAACAAAGACAGACGTTCCGGCACGGAAAACACGTTCAAAGCAGAATATCTGACTTCAGCATTGTTTTTCAGATAAACAAGAATGTTCACTTAGCATGTTTCTTAAATATCTGCAAACATATTATGGTATTTTTATGCTTTAGAGGAGTCAAAAACTTACATACAGCACCTTTAACAATTTATATTTACCGATATTTACCATCACATAAAATAAATAAGCCAGGCTATAGTTTAGTCTTTTACGGTGCTAGTTTGGATCTTGGATTGGTTTTGATTAACAGACATTCTGAAATTTTGAAAATAAGTCATTATGGTAACACTTTACTTGAAAGGGGTGTTCATAAGACTGCCATGAAACCTTTATGTCTGTGTATACAATTGTCATTAAGGGTCATTCAGTCAGTTATGTCATTTTAAATGCATGATGAAATCGTTTGAGATATCTTTGTCAAGACAACATAGCTTGTCATAAATCTGTC
>CAIGQV010019082.1:2378387-2411332 GCA_903798115.1 Danio jaintianensis
CTGACCCAGCCGAGGCTCGAACCAGCGACCTTCTTGCTGTGAGGCGACAGCGCTACCCACTGTTATTATTATTATTATTATTATGTTGTTGTTGTTGTTGTTGTCATATATACGATGTATTAGGCAACCCTAAGAGACTGTATAGTGCTGCAGAAATGATTATTCATATATTTAGATTGTAACAATTTTTTTAAGTTAATTATTAATATTAAAGTTAACATTAATAATATTACATGTTTTAGAATCAGTATAAAATGGACTAAAAGTGTATTTTGTCTAAAAGCAGAAAAATAACAACAAACAAAAACACCAAAACTCTCCTAAAAAACCCACACAGCAGAGAAATCTTTCATGTCACAAGCGGTGCAGGAAGAGTCTGTTCAAATCACTGACTCTACATCGCAATAGCCTGCAAACATCACTGAAAACACAATCAACTCCTTAAACAAACAAACACAGATCCCAGAAGCTGAACGAGTATGACAGACGAAAGCGAGACCTTTCAGAATGTAAACGAGAACCCGGAGGCTACGCGACTTTCACACGCCGCACATCTACAGTGGCATCAAGTGTCAGCATCCAACCCTATTCACTGGAGACACAAGGCTGCGTGTCACAGGCTCCCGTCACAGCAGTGCATTTAGCATTCATCAAAAACACAGAAGAAAGCAGAGCCGGGGAGTAGCTAAGTGGTTCAATATACTAGCTTAGCTTCATCATTCGGTCGATTGAGTTACTCATTCACAGCTAATTCACAAAACTAAAAGTGGTGAACAGGACAAGAACTAGCTCACTGTTACTACTAATTATTGAAACAGCACATGAAAAAAAGTGTGCAGTGATAAAAGAATCACCATTATTGTCACGCAAACTCAACGCTCTGCATAATTCACTGAGCCGTGGCCAGAGAATGCAGTCATACTGCAATTTTAATCCAGTTTTGACTAACAATATATCTCATCTTTGGCAGGACGACTAACTAGAAAATTAGCATAATGCGTACAGTATTCACGCTGCATACTGGCAATATACAGATATATCAGCCTGGCCAATATTTGTACATTCTGAGAGTGTTGGCACTGGTTGAAAATCTCTGAAAAATCTCTTACAACGTTGATGAATAAACAATAATACAGAATAAAATATGCAATTTCATTTCATCTGTCATTGGAAAGCTCATATTGCTCAAGCACAATTGCAATTTGTAGCACATTTTTGAACCAAATTGTCAACAAAAGCAGAATTTCGAGCAAAACAGAGAGCGATTGATCAGATGGATGAATATTTAAATGAAGTCAGTATCTCCCCGAGGGTTTATCATCTGCGTCTTTTACCAAATCAGTATTCAGCGTCGTTTCTCCAGCTAATTAATCTCTGTATTTACATAATCAAGTCGAACGCATCTATTTGGCGAGGAGGAAAACGGGAAGCGAGTTCACGTGAAAGCGTAATTGACAGAAAGAGTGCTTACCTGTCGACTATACCACACATGTCCATCTGCAGATCGCTGAAATTCCCGAACAACATCTGCTGCACTTTGATAAGATCCACTAAAGCACCATCCATCCGGATGAGCCGCATGCATCCCTGGAAGACATTGAAGGGGTTTCTGCAGCCGCCACCGTCTTCTGGACATCCTGAGGACAGACACAGTTAGGTCAACGCCAACCTGATTTCCCCAAGTAGGACATGTTCCTGGATTAACATCTGTGTTGATCCTGGAACAACATTCCAATCAGCCAATCAGAATTAAGGGATACATTTACTGTTTATGTTAAGTTTAGGCTTACGGTTAGGTTTATGCACTTCTACATGATTGCTATACAACTGTTATTCCCCCAGTGTTTCCTCTAGGATTTTTTCCAGGTTTTTTTTACAGATCTTCCAACTACCTATGGCGTTATTTCAATGACAAATGTTGTGAGTGTAGTATTACAAGTCGAGAGCGCATTCATGTAATACGAGCGTGCGAATCTCTTTGCTTGCTCTTTGCTTCCTCTGTTCATGCACAAAACTTCTTGAGCGCTCTCAAATAAATGCTGCAAGTGTGAATTGTCTGCTCTCGCTCAGTAAGATGATGCAGACTCACAAGTTGTGCCTTGTGTTTCCTCTTCCTTTCATGCTTTTGCTCTCCAGAGATCCTCCTGCGAAATTAGTTATCCCAAGAATGTTGATATAATTTATATATGGGCACAAAAAATAAACATTTAGAGCATGTTAAAATAAAGTTTGAACAATGATCAAATAAACATTTATTTGAGAGCGCTCAGTACGTTTTGTGCACGAACAGAGGAAATCGGCACAAGCAAAGAGATTCGCATGCTCGTATTACATGAATGCGCTCTCGACATTTGGCATTGAAATAACGCCATATAGGTCTGGATTGAATTCTCTCCTTGAATTGAATTTTTCCTCTGTGTCAGTTGGTGAAGTTTTTTTCATCGCCACTGGCTTGCTTGGATTGGGATTTGTGGAGCTGCACATCAATGGATTTGCTCTTCAGTGTTTGACTTTCAGCAGTGACATTTAAACCACGCTGAACTGAACTAAACTGAACTTCAAATCTGAAATCTGGACTTTACTAGAACTTCTATGTTAAGCGGTTTTGACACAATCTACATTGTAAAAGCGCTATATAAATAAACATGAATTGAATTGAATTGTTGCTCTATCATGCAAAGAGTAGGCTGTGTCTCCAACATTGATTAGATTTGCTAGGGATATTTATGAATGTCTCCAATAGGCTTACAGTAAAGTGAAACAGCCATAAACTCCAGCAAGATAAAGGAATTGTATGCAGAACCATAGACCTTATCTATCTATGAAAAAGTATATTTATGGACACTGTTCTTGGAGCAAGTTTTGTCGTGTTACTATCCTAACTGAAAGCTACGTCATGTTTGCTGGCCTCACGCATCACGCAACCCTGTCAGGTGCTCCTGTCTGTCAGTTAGCATGTATAACCTTAAAGGGTTAAACAAATAACGCACAGCACTATTACAATTACAGAAAAGTTTGCTCTATTATAATTCAGTTATCTTTTCATTTGTTTTGGTGCGACTGTAACCCGCTACAAAAAAAAAGAAACGACTGAATGTTTTAAATGAGAAGCTGTAATGTAGCCGTGGCGGGAATGAATTTTGGTGTGGCGCCCCGCCATGGCAGAATGAATGTAGCGCGGAAACAATGTCCCCTCTGATTTTGGGAATAATTTACAGTTATTTTGGGTTTAGGGGTAGGGAATAGGTATGGATTACATTTTCCAACAAAAATGATGTTCCAGGATCAACATAGATGTTAATCCAGGATCGCATCGTACTTGGCAAAATCATGACGTGCATTAGGTCAAGACTAAGATCTTGCCAAATACACACACACACACAATAAAACAATAAGGGTTATCTTATCCTTCTTAAGGGTCGCCACAGCGGTATGAACCGCCAACTTATCCAGCAAATGTTTTACGCAGTGGATGCCCTTCCAGCTGCAACCCATCACTGGGAAACATCCATACACTCCCATACACTACGGCCAATTTAGCTAACCCAATTCACCTATACCGCATGTCTTTGGACTTGTGGGGGAAACCGGAGCACCCGGAGAAAACCCACGCCAACACGGGGAGAACATGCAAAATCCACACAGAAATGTCAACTGACCCAGCCGGGGCTCGAACCAGCGACCTTCTTGCTGTGAGGCGATCGTGCTACCCACCGGGCCACCGTGACGCCCTACAGTTAAACTCAAATTAATTTAAATAAATTTAAACAAACATTTTGTCTTTATAACTAGCTAAACACCTAAGCTGAAGTATTTAATTTTTATTTCTGCCACCATTTACTAATCAAGTAATGAAAATTTGGTCTCACTTTATTTTAATGTACAATTCACGCTATTAACAAACCATTAACTAAGACTTTTTAATATTTCCATAGCTTTTAAAGTAGTAGTTGGGTTTAGGTTTGGGTATTGGGTAGGATTAGGGATGTAGAATAAGATCATACTATATAAGTGCTAATATACAACCAATATCTTAATAATAAGCCAGTAGTAAACGTTGTGAATAGTTACTTAAACTAAAGTGTTACCGATTGTTTCTTTATTATTATTTGTTTGGGTTTTAGTTAACAATCAATGCTAAATACAAAGATTATTTAGACTGTTCTCAAAACAGAAAATGATCCGCTTGACCTTTTTTAAAAGGCAAAAATATATTTAGAAAAAAACTGCATGTTGGTAACCGTCACATTTGAAGTTCCGTTTGTATTCATGTACGTGCTGTTCATATTATATTCATGTACATGCTGTTTATATTATATTCATGTACGTGCTGTTTATATTATATTCATGTACGTGCTGTTTATATTATGTTTATATTATATTCATGTATGTGCTGTTTATAATAAGTTCATGTACAGTTGAGGTCAAATTTATTAGCCTTCCTGTGAATTTTCTTTTCTTTTTCAAATATTTCCCAAATGATGTTTAACAGAGCAAGGAATTTTTCACAGTATTTCCTATAATATTTTTTCTTCTGGAGAAAGTCTTATTTGTTTTATTTTGTCTAGAATAAAAGCAGTTGTTAATTTTTTAAAAACCATTTTAAGGTCAATATTATTAGCCCCCATAAGCAGTATTTGTTTTCGATTGTCTACAGAACAAACCACTGTTATACAACGACTTGCCTAATTACCCTAACTTGCCTAATTAACCTTGTTAAGCCTTTAAATGTCACTTTAAGCTGAATACTAGTATCTTGAAGAATATCTAGTCAAATATTATGTGCTGTCATCCTGACAAAGATAAAAGAAATCAGTTATTAAAAAAAATTATATTATGATTAGAAAAAAATCTTTCCATTAAACAGAAATTGGGGCAAAAAAATATACAAGGGGCCTAATAATTCAGGAGGGCTAATAATTCTGACTTCAACTGTATGTGCTGTTTATATTATGTTTACATGATATTAATATATATGCTACATTATCCATATGCTATGACTGTGATATGATGCTTCAAGCTGCGTTCACACTAGACTTTTCTCCCCATAGACTTCCATTCATACGCATGCGAATGCGGCAGACTGGAAACGCAAGCTCGTGCGACAAGTTTCGCAGTTTGCTGCGTTGCAAAGTTCAAGCTTGGTGAACTCTGACCTGCGAAATCGCATCACGTGACTGTGTGAGACCAATCGATGATCAAAACATGACCTCGCGGGAACAGAAATTTAAAATATGGACCAATCGCTCGCTTTTTAAATGTCTAATCATCTTGTTTAATCCCGCCCCTTTTCGCAGCGCCGTACGACAGAATTTTGCATGCTCAAACTCTAGTGTGACCGCATGCTTTACTTCTAGGCAAAAAGCAGCTCAGAGGAAAGAGTGTGTTGTTCATGCAGAGTCACGCTTCATTCTCTCCGCTTTCTGTTGAGCTGAAGGCAATTAAAGCGTCGCTCTGCACTCGGACACAAACTGCTGGAAAGGTAAACCAATGTGCTTTTCTCAGCGGAAGGGGGTTTTGTTGACTGACAAGGCGGATTGATTAAGCTGAAGGATCGGGCTTGTGTAGAGGGAAATGACTCTGGGAAATGGCTCCTGTGTGTTAGCAGAAGCCGACGGACGCTAAAGGTGCTTCTTACCGCCTAAGAATAGCACGCTGTCAGGAGCTGCGGGGACAGAAGTGGCCACTGCAGAGCTGTCCGTTTGGTCCACGGTGACTGCCAGACGACCCCGACGGATGACCAGCTCCAGCCGGTGCCACTGACCATCATTTAAATTAACACCTGTGGAGAGAAAGAAAGAACACACTCAGTGGATCTAGCTGAAATAACACACACTCACTACTGCATTGGGGATATATATTTTTTTTACATGAACAGCAACAGATTTCATCCATCTAAGCTACATACAGTTTACATTAGCCCTCTTGAATTATTAGCCCCCCTGTATATTGTTTTCTCCCCAAATTCTGTTTGATGGAGAGAAGACATATTTCTAAGCATAATAGTTTCTAATAACTGATTTCTTTTATCTTTGCCATGATGACAGCACATAATATTTGACTAGATATTCTTCAAGATACTAGTCTTCAGCTTAAAGTGACATTAAAAGGCTTAACTAGGTCAATTAGGCAAGTTAAGTTAATTAGGCAAGTCATTGTATAACAGTGGTTTGTTCTGTAGACAATCGAAAACAAATATTGCTTAAGGGGGTAATAATATTGACCTTAAAATGGTTTAAAAAAAATTAAAAACTGCTTTTATTCTAGCCAAAATAAAACAAATAATAAATTTATGTTGTCCGTAAAGCTTAAAACTCAAGGAAAAGTTCCTTTGTGATGTAAAAGCTGTTATTCATGCTGCATTTGTTTGATTTCTTCATATAGACATGTTTATAACAGCAGATGCTGTCAGTCTCAGAGCAGCAGGTGCCATTGATGTTGACTTTGTGTTACCCTTGAACAAACAGAAGACCTGAATCTTGTCAAAATAAACAAATGATGTACAGTTGAAGGCAGAATTATTCGCCCTCCTTTTATATATATATTTTCAAATATTTCTCAAATGATGTTTAACAGAGCAAGGAATTTTTCACAGTATTTCCTATAATATTTTTTCTTCTGGAGAAAGTTTCATTTGTTTTATTTCGGCTAGAATAAAAGCAGTTTTTAATTTTTTAGGTTAAGGTTAATATTATTAGCCCCCTTAAGCAATTGTTTTGTTTTTTCGCCTGTCTACAGAACAAACCATCATTATACAATGACTTGCCTAATCACCTAAACTTACCTAATTAGTTTAGTTTAGTTCAGTTATTTATTTATAAAGCGCAATAAAACAACAGTTGTTGACCATTGTGCTGTACAAACCCAAAAGCAAATGATCAAAAATAGACAGCAACAGATAAAACAACATAGAATACATCCAACATACCACACAGCATCAACGATAAATAACAAGACACCAGGTAGGTCCAATAGGATCAATTTTCTCCCAATTTAAAAGCTCTTTCTAGGAGGTGTAGTTTAAGTTTCCTTCTGAACAAAGATTCATTGGAAATTGTTCTAATGGACATAGGTAGCCCATTCCACATTTTAGGACCTACTACAGAGAAAGCTCGATCTCCTTTTTTCTTCTATTTGGATCTGGGAACTACTAGCATTTTCTGGTTCGATGACCTTAAACATCTGCCAGATATTTTAACAGTAATAAGATTAGAGAGATAAGTCGGAGCCTGGCCGTTTAATACCTTAAAAACATACATTTTAAACTCAATTCTAAAGCATATCGACAACCAATTTAGGGAGCACAGGATAGGAGTAATGTGTTCAAACTTGCAGGTTCCAGTAAGAAGCCTAGCGGCTGCATTTTGGACCACTTCAAGACGATTTATATAGGATTGGCCAATACCCACATAAATGATTTATTATATAAAGGCATGGATTAATCTCTCGAATCCCGCACGAGTTAAAAAGCCTTTCACTTTGGTTAATAATCTCAGCTGGAAAAAAAACAAGATTTAACTACTGCATTTGCCTGTTTGTCAAATAGAAGGGCAGAATCCAGGATAAAACCTAGATTTCTTACAGATGGTTTAATGTAGTCGGATAAATTGTCCAACATTTGAAGTAATTAACCTAGTTAAGCCTCTAAATTGCAGCTGAAACTAGTATGTTGAAAAGTATCTAGTGCAAAATATGATGTGCTGTCATCATGGCAAAGATAAAAGAAATCAGTTATTAGAAATGAGTTATTAAAACTATTATCTTTAGGAATGTGTTGAAAAAATCTTCTTTCCGTTAAACAGAAGTTGGGGAAAAAATATAGAGGAGGGCTAATAATTCTGACTTCAACTGTATATTTGTGTACATTTATGTTTTGCATCCTATAACCTGTTGTGAGGTCGGTCAGGATGCGGCTGCTCTTCTGGATCTGCAGTCGTGCTTTGCCTTCGCTCAGATAAAGCCACAGTGTTCCTGCGTTCTGATGGAGGTCAAAGGTCATCAGCAGACCCGCTTTATTCCACGTTCTGAAGTCCAGACTGACCGACACACTTTCTCCAGCAGAGACCCACGGCACAGCCAGGAAACTTCTAGAACCGGCGAACGTCACCGGCACTTCGATAGACTCCAAGCAGGCAAAGCTGACGTTCCCCTACAAAAAAGCACAACGTAAGACAAAATAGTGCTGTAAAACCATGAAATGTTCATATTTTAGAGGGCTCTTGCTACACACTCAAAAAAAACCTGCTTTGCTGCTTGTTTAAAATTATTTATTTAAAACTACTAGTAAAATTAGCTGAATCAGCCCAATTCTTGAATTAGGGGGGGTTAATTGTTTTATGTTCATTCCTTTATTCATTCTCTTTTCGGCTTAGTCTCTTTATTAATCAGGGCTCGCCACAGCGGAATGAACCGCCAACTTATCCAGCACATGTTTTACGCTGCCTTCCAGCTGCAAACCATCACTGGGAAGCACCCATACACTCTCATTCACACACATACACCACAGACAATTTCACTTACTCAATTCACCTATAGCGCATGTGTTTGGACTTGTGAGGGAAACCGGAGCACCCGGAGGAAACCCACGCCAACATGGGGAGAACATGGAAACTCCACACAGAAATGCCAACTGACCCAGCCGAGGCTCGAACCAGCGACCTTCTTGCTGTGAGGCGACAGCGCTACCCACTGCGCCACCGCGCCGCCCCCTGTTTTATGTTCAATCCACTTAATTTTGTAAAAAACAATTATGTTAACTTAATCGATTTGTGTTGAAAGATTTTAGCTTTGTTGTTGATATGTGGTTAGCACTGTTGCCTCACAGCAAGAAAGTCGCTGGTTCAAGTCGTGGCATTTCTGTGTGGAGTTTGCATGTTCTCCCCATGTTGGCGTGGGTTTCCTTCGGGTGCTCCGGTTTCCTCCACAGTCCAAACACATGCGCTTTAGGTGAATAGAATAAGCTAAATTTGTAGTGTATGAGTATGTGTGTGTGTGTGAATGTGAGAGTGTATGGGGGTTTCCCAGTACTGGGATGGGGCTGGAAGGGCATCCGCTGTGTAAAACATATGCTGGAATAGTTGGCGGTTCATTCCGCTGTGGTGACCCCTGATAAATAAGGGACTAAGCCGAAGGAAAATGAATGAATGAATGTTGATATGTTGACGGCGCGGTGGCTCAGTGTGTTTAACTTGTTTCTTCTAGAGAAGGTCTTTGTGTTTGGCTGGAATAAAAGCTTTACATTTAAAAAATACATTTAAAAGCTTTACATTTAAAAAAAATTATTCTAGGGGCAGCACGGTGGCGCAGTGGGTAGCGCAATCGCCTCACAGCAAGAAGGTCGCTGTTTCGAGCCCCGGTTGGGTCAGTTGGCATTTCTGTGTGGAGTTTGCATGTTCTCCCCATGCTGGCGTGGGTTTCCTCCGGGTGCTCCGGTTTCCCCCACAGTCCAAAGACATGCGGTATAGGTGAATTGGGTAAGCTAAATTGTCCGTAGTGCATGTGTGTGAATGAGTGTGTATGGATGTTTCCCAGTGATGGGTTGCAGCTGGAAGGGCATCCGCTGCGTAAAACATATGCTGGATAAGTTGGCGGTTCATTCCGCTGTGGCGACCCCAGATTAATAAATATTAATAAATAAAAGCCGAAAAGAAAATGAATGAATGAATGAAAAAATATTCTAAGCTTTTTAATCGATTGTCTACACAACAGACCACTGTTGTCCAATAACTTGCCTTACTACCCTAACTTGCCTAATTAACCCAATAAGTGAAGTCATTAAATGGCACTTTCAGCTGAATACACTGCAAAGAAACACTTTTCTTTCTTAGATTGTTTTGTCTTGTTTCTCGTTCAAATGTCTAAAAATTCTTAAATCAAGAAGCATTTTCTAGACAAGGAAAAGTAATAGTCTTGTTTTAGGAAATAATGTGGCAAAAACATTTAAGGAATAAACTAAATTTTTCCTTAAAAACAAGACAAATAATCTGCCAATGGAGTAAGCAAAATAATTTTCCTTTTGACATGAGATTATTTTGCGATATTGTAGTTGAGTATTGCGATAACGATATTTCTTGTAATATAACATTTCCCTAGAAAGAAAATACTATTTTTATTAGCTAGATTTTTAGATCATTTATTTTTTTTATAATATTAAAATAAACAGGTAAACAATATTTTTCGGGTTTAATTCTAATTTGGACTAAAAAACGGTGTCAATCTGCAAACATTAAGGGCTCTATTTTAAGGATCTAAGTGCAAAGTCAAGAGCGCATGACGCAAAAGCATTAAGAGCATGTCCGAATCCACTTTTGCTACTTTAAGGATGGAAAACTACGGTCTGAGCCCCGGCGCATGGTCTAACAGGGTTGTGCTTATTCTCTTAATGAGTTATGGGTGTGTTTTCAGCATAACATGCTTTAAACCAATTAGAGTCTCATCTCACATTCCCTTTAAGAGTCAACTGCGTCCCGCCATGGCCATTTGCTATTTGGCGGACTTTGTAAGAGGAAAAACTGAACGCTTCACTAGCGAGAAAACAGTTAAACACCATCTGCAGCACGAGGATAAAGAACGAGCCTCCTCCATTCGACCTCTTTACTTTACTTCTACTCTTTACTTTACTCCTTTACTTTGGTGGAGTAAGAAAACGGTGGAAACTCACTCCACTGAAGACATCCATTAGCCGACATATTTAATTTTGTTTCTTAAGCGCAAAGATTTGTTTCAAAACTATTTCTAAATTCAGTTCTAATTTCCAGAAAAATAATAAATGAACAATATTAATGAAGTGTGGTCAAAAAACTGAGTTATATCCAAACACACGTCCTGTTCTTATGCCCCATATGGGGATGCAGACGTCTCCAAAACCCCACAGGTGGACAAATCTAAACTTGTTTTTATTAAAACAAATATAAATATGCATATAATAAATAATACTGATAATAATAATAACATTACACATGCAGATTGTCATGAATAAACTGAAAAAGCCCCCCGAGGTGAAGAAGGCATGCAGGCGGTGGTTTTTATATTTATGTAGAAAATAATAATTTTTGTAACATTTTAATCCTTTAATTGTTTTCATATGTAAAGATATTTGTGTATTGCTGTACATCCTGTGTGAATTAAGCAATGTGTAAGCATTTGGACCTGTATAGGCTCATAACTAACACGCTCTGTGCTGGACTTTAGAGCAACTTTTGGTTGGTCAATGGTGCGGTTTATTTCAGTTCCTCAAAATAGCAAAGCGCCAACGATGCGCCTTAACACACCTCCTTCTCAGACCAGCACACCCATGAGTCCACAGAGTGGCGCAAATGTATTTACTATTTAAACAGCTTGGCGCAAAATGTGAAAATTACAGTTGCGCTGGTGTGAAAATAGCAACAAATCATGCCAAACATGTCTTGCGCCTTATTGCTCCGGGTGTATGACAGGACCCTAAGTCTTTAAAACTCTATGAGTGAGTGAAAACCTCAGCAGATATTCTGACTCTAATTGGCTGTTGTCATTTTCCTTTCACATCCTGACTCCGCCCATTAGTTTTTAGCTCTGGGTTCACCTCTCCAGCTAATAGCAGAACAACAACTACTGGGGAGGCGGGGTTAAAGATAGTACGGCCCCATCTGATTGGCCAAATTTACATAACCAATGAATCAAATAAATGTACTTTTACCTATATTGCATATATCATTATCGTGATAATGATAATTTCGCGATATAACGTGCAGTCCTACCCCTAAATGAAGCAAATGTTGCAGTATGACAAAGAGCATTCTTCATAAAGCTTCATTTGCGAGAGTAAAGTACCAGAGCGATGACGTCTGCTTCGTAAATTATGCATTTGGCTTGCCGGCTATTATCCTGATACCACTGTCACGGTCATTACGACAGTCAATTAAAGGGTTGGTAATTAGTTTAACCCCCAAATTCCCATGACAATGGTTGTAAAAAAAAGAAAAAAGCATGTATAATGGAGGAGAACATGGAGAGGTCACAGAAACACAAAGCTTTCATTACGCAAAACCGAGAGCCAACTGACAGTTACTAACAAGACAAATACAGAAAGCACATTCACACACACACACACACAAATGCACATGCACGCACACATACACACACGCACACGCACACACACACACACACACATGGTTTCTGCTTACTGTAATGGCCACTCGCTTCTCTTTGGCTCCATCAATCACACTGACACCATTGTAAAACATGTTTTCCAAGCAGCCGTGGAAGTTTCTTCTGGAGTGAGATTTTTGGAGTCCAGACGGTGAAGAACCACCAACACTGATCTTATAAAAGAACGACAGATTCTTGTCAGACATCACAGTTTAAGGAATTGGTATGCATTCAATACAATTTTGACTGCCGATTACCATGGGAAATGATTTCAGCATGATCATGACTTTGTAAGAAAACTTGTACAAATTGTACATTGTAATGAAATGCAGTGATGCGAACTGTATTAGTCTGTAGCCAAATAAAATTTAAAATGTCAATTAATTTTTTATATTACACATCATTTTGTCTGTGTAAATATATATAAAAATTCTATAAAATAAACAATAATAATATTAATACAAAAAAGAATACATAAATAAAAATAATAAATAAAATAAAAAAATTTATAAAATAAAAGAAATAAAATAATAAAATAAAAAAAAATTGAAAATTAAATAAAATAAAAATAAATAAATGAATAATAAATAAGAAATAAACAAAAAAACAATAAAAATAAATAAAAAATTAAAATAAAATTAAATAATGAAATAAAAAACAAAATTAATTGTAAAAAAATTAATAAATAATAAAAATAAACAAATAATATTTTTTTAAATAAATAAAAATATAAAATAAAAAAATAATAAAGAATATTAAATTAATAATTTAAATAAATAAATAATAAATTAAAATGAATAACAAATTATAAAAAAAAATTATAAAAATTATTTAATGTAATGAAACTTTCATGGGTACTAATTGTTTATATGAATATTTTTTATATTAAACAAGTATTATCTATTCATATTCTGCTCCTCCAAAAGTTAATTGTAATGTAGTGGTTGATTATTTATTAATATTAATAATTATGAATTGTTCCTTATCTTTAAAAAAATGACGTTATTTATCACTTTTATTAATACCATTCAATTAATATTCATATTAATAATTATAATATTAATTAATATTTAAAAAAACATTACATTTCATCAATTAACTATTGTAGAAGCAAGAATTATTATTATTATTATTATTATTATTAATATTTATTATTATTATTATTATTATTAGTTTTTTTTTTATTTTATTTTTTATTATTATTATTCATTCATTCATTCATTTTCTTTTCAGCTTAGTCCTTTTATTAATCAGAGGTCGCCACAGTGGAATGAACCACCAACTTATTCAGCATATGTTTTATGCAGCGGATGCCCTTCCAGCTGCAACCCATCACTGGGAAACATACACACTTATTCACACACATACACTACAGACAATTTAGCTTACCCAATTCACCTGTACCGCATGTCTTTGGACTTGTGGGAGAAACAGGAACACCCGGAGGAAACCCACGCCAACACGGGGAGAACATGCAAACTCCACACAGAAATGCCAACTGACCCGGGCTCGAACCAGTGATATTCTTGCAGTGAGGTGACAGCGCTACCCACTGCGCCACTGCGCTGCCATTATTATTATTAGTATTATTTTTATTATTATTTTATTTCTTAAGTGACGTTTACGGCCACTATATGTGTAGTCTTTTTTATTTAAAGTATTGAATGAATGACTACTGTGTATTAAAAATATGCTATATAAATACACTTGCTGGCTTGACTTAAAATAGAACATAATGCAACTACTTTGCCACGCAGTTTAATGTAATAAAATACACTGAATATAAGTGTTGAACTGAAATGAACAGTGTTCTGTAACAAAGTGAATTACTTAGAACTAAACTCAACTAAACTAATTACACACGGACGTTTTCACTCTAGTTCATTTATGTGGTATGTATAATTAATGCCATCTGAGCTGCTCTATAAGTTATCCTGGACTAATTGTGTGCAAGTTCGTTAAGGGCTCACCTCGTTAATCTCGGAGCGACGCCAGTACTCGGGGAGCTGGAACTGCTGGGTGTTTTTGTCCACGGTGAAGTTGACCAGTCCTCGAACCCGTTCAATGCTGACGTGGTGCCAGTGCTGGTCGTCCAGAAGTCTCCCGACAGACCAAAGAAGGTGGAAATCAGCTGATGAAGCCCTGCCTAGAGCACACACACACACACACGCGCGCACACACACACATGGGTCATGAGTTAGTTAGGAAGCCACTAAAGACTCTTACACTCCTCTCTCCATATGCAGAAGAACATTTGTATGAATGTTGTCTTCCATAGTAGGAAAAACAAATACCATAGAAGTCAATAATTAGGGTTAGGGTTAGGTTTACACAAAATATTTTCTTCTCCATAGTAGCCATAGTAGTAAGGAATAGTTCACCCCAAAAATGTCAAATGTACTCACTATTTTCTCCAAACCCAGTGGTTCCAAAGCTTTAAGTGTTTATCACTTCAGTCGAACACAAAAGAAGATATTTTGAAGAATGCTGTAGACCTAACCATTGACTTCCATAGTAGGAAAAACAACTACTATGGAAGTCAATAATTAGGGTTAGGGTTAGGTTTACAGCTTTCTTCGAAATATTTTCTTCTCCACAGTAGCTTTTCCATTAACTTCCATAGTAAAAAAAAAAAAACAAATACTATGGAAGTCAATGATTACAGATTTCTTACCTTTGTCAAAATATCGTCTTTTGTGTTTAGTAGATGAAAGAAATTGCCTACTTGAAGTCCAATGTAAAATCCCGAAGCAACAATTCAGGGACGCATCCTTAGTATTATAGTTTTCATCAGAACAATGAACTCTGAACAGGTAAAGTAGTTTGTTGAAGCAATAATGAAATGGCAGCCCACAGTCCTGACCTAAACCTGATTGAAAATCTCTTGAAAATCGCTGATGCAAAAGTACTGTCTAACGAAACCACAGTCAGTGAAGAGATTGACAAAGAGAAGATCAAAATTAGTGTGAGAGATTAGACTAGTTTTTTGTTTTTGTTTTTCCATTTGCTTTATTTCTAAATGAATCAGCCTTTTTGAATGGATCTCTTGAAAGCACCAGTATGCATGATTTCCAACATCTCAAGGTAAATCTTATGAGTGACAGTGACCATCAGAATACAAGCGCGCTCTATGCTTTCAGGCACATCTGAGCACGGTGTTGATGGCCCTGATGCAATATATCATTTAGTAGTCCACTCTTCAATCTTTCATGATCTTTGTTCCTCGTATAATGCAAGTAAAACATGAGAATAGAAACAGCCGAGGTCAAGACTGAAAGCGGCAAGGCTGTTCACTCGTATGACAGCGATCCTGATATTTGTGTTTGAAGATGAACGCAGATGGGAAAGAAACACAGTTGAAGTCAGAAATATTAGCCCTCCTGAATTAAAAGCCCCTTGTATATTTTCTGTTTATTGGAAAGAAGATTTTTTTCAACACATTTCTAAACATAATAGTTTTAATAACTCATTTCTAATAACTGATTTCTTTTATCTTTGCCAGGATGACAGCACATAATATTTTACTAGATATGTTTGAAGATAAAGATAAAGTTAGGGTAATTAGGCAAGTCATTGTATAACAGTGGTTTGTTCTGTAGTCAATCCAAAACAAATATTGCTTAAGGGAGCGAATAATATTGACCATAAAATGGTTTTAAAAAATTTAAAACTGCTTTTATTATAGTCGAAATAAAACAAATAAGACTTTCTCCAGAAGAAAAAATATTATAGGAAATACTGTGAAAGATTTCTTGTTCTGTTAAACATTCATTCATTCATTCATTTTCTTTTTCGGCTTAGTCCCTTTATTAATCTGGGGTCGCCACAGCGGAATGAACCGCCAACTTATCCAGCATATGTTTTACGCAGCGGATGCCCTTCCAGCTGCAACCCATCACTGGGAAACATCCATACACACTCATTCACACACATATACTACGGACAATTTAGCCAACCCAATTCACCTATACCACATGTTTTTGGACTTGTGGGGGAAACCGGAGCACCCGGAGGAAACCCACGCCAACACGGGGAGAACATGCAAACTCCACACAGAAACACCAACTGACCCAGCCGAGGCTCGAACCAGCGACCTTCTTGCTGTGAGGCGAACGTGCTACCCACTGCGCCACCGTGACGCCCTCTGTTAAACATCATTTGGAAAATATTTGAAGAAGACGTAAACTGAGTTATCTCCATGAATATGTCCCTGAATTGTTGCTTGAGGATTTTGCATTGGACTTCAAGTAGGCAAAGCACCACAAGATTATTCTTAAAAATATTCACATAACGCTGAACGCCATCCTAAAGATTCTCCTTGCTGCTGTAAACAAAACTCATCCGCAAAATGACACCTGAATGTCATCCTGTTTACATTTCGGTTGCCTTTTCTTCCCAAAAATACTCCGGTTCTTAATATAACCGTACAAACACACAGCAGAAGTGTGTCAAGATTTGGCCGCCCGAGTGTCAAATCTGCTCTAAGTATCTCCAAATCGGCCCACACCACAGTTTATTTCACACATCTGCAGCTGAGAGCGCGTCAACTTCAGAAGGTGTAAAGTCAGTTATCAAGGCTTTAAAAAGTGTTACAGTTTTGTTTTTTTACAGCAGGAGCTCATGGATTCTTCAAAAAGTGAAATGTGTATGCAAGGTTTCGGCAGATGAGCTAAAAGTGTGTTGTGTTTCATATTCACGTACGCCAGTCAACACTGCAAAAAAAAAAAATGCTTTTCTTACGTCTTGTTTCTAGTCCAACTGTCTAGCAATTATTACATCAAGAAGCATTTTTGAAGACAGGCAAAACATATAGTCTTGTTTTAAAAAATAATATGGCAAAATTATGTGAGTTTTTTCTTAAAACAAGCAAAATAATCTTTTGTCAAAAAGAAAAACAAGATTATTGTGCTTACCTCACTTAATGACTCACTTAATTTTGGCATATTATTTCTTAAAATGAGACAATATATTTTGCTTGTCAAGAAAATGCTTGATGATTTAAGAATTGTTAGATATTTGAACTAAAACAGTAAGAAAAAGCATTATTTGCAGTGAAGATGAGGTATTATTTTTAATACTATTTACAGTGGAGATCAAAGTAGAGAACGGCCGGACTTAAAACTGCCATTTTAAGCATATTTTTGAGCTACATCTCTTATACAGATACATGAGTGAGGGAATGCAAATGTTCATCAGAAGCTCCTTCAGCAACATGAGCAGAAAATCTTCCCTGTATTCATCCAACAATCAAACAGTATTGTTCCTCAGAGCAATAAACCTTGAACAGGTAAAGTAGTTTGTTAAAACTGAAAACACAGGAATCATGAAATGGCGCGCCCAGAGTCCTGATCAAAACCTGATTGAAAATCTCTTGAAAATCAATAATTCAAAAGTACTGCCTAAAAAAAAAACTACAGTTAGTGAAGAGATAACTTATGAGAGGCTAGTGATGTCTGTAAGAGACAAGTGATGTTGACCTGTGGCTGCAGGTGTGCTGAAGTCATTCATAGCATAGGCTGCTATAATTAAGGCTGATTTATACTTCTGCGTCGAGTGATCGGCGTGACCCACGGCGCCTGCCTTGCGCATAGTCATGCATTTATACTTTTGCATGCTGTTTGTGTTGCTCTGCAATAACACTTCTAAACACTAGCTGGCAGTAGGTGTTTATGTTCCTCTGTGTCGAGTTTCTTCGTGGGTGTTTTGTTTTTTCTGAACGCTACCTTAATGTACAAGTAGCTAAAACTCGCTCATTCTGAGGCGGAAACCGGCGGACGTGCAACAACTTTAATCATAAGGTGAACACAAAACAAACGTTTCCATCTCGAGCTCCTTCATGGGACTCGACACTTGTAAACACTCGCCCACACTCGTTACCGCTACCAAACCGACCAATAACAGAGCTTGTGCTTCACGTCGTTGCAACGTGTAGTTACATTTTTTGAGAGGTGTGCGTCAGCCACAGCGAGGGGTATGCGACAGCGTGAAAGCTGCGCCGGACCATACACGTTTTGTGTTCATATGCTGGAGCCATATATATCAGCTTTTTTATATAACACCTTACCACAACCAAGGGAATGCCCAAGAGCAATAAAACCAAATTAAACAATAAAACGTAGAAGATGATTAAGAACAGAACCTAAACAGGAATGTCAGTAAAACAACAGGACAATTAAAACTACTGAATATTGAAAGGAATTCTAAATAGATAGGGGTTAAGTTTTGCTTTATATAGTGTCACATTCATGATGGTGCAAAGTTCTGTAGGGCTGAAGTGTGAGGATAGAGTAAGATGATATGGAGATAACTCTTTAGACAGGTTTGAATTGCCAAACACAATGCACTTGTTTTCATTCATTCTGCGACAGACAATATTTGACATCAACTTAACATCTGTGAAGAGATTCAAGTGTACCTGAAGAGTCTGAAGAGTCCAAATTTCATCATCATCACCAGCGTACAGATGAAGAGAGACCTTATGATTCAACATGATTGACCCTGTATGTATAATAAAAGTAAAACAGGGCCCAAAATAGGCCCCTGTGGAACACCAGAACTCAAAGGAGCTGAAAAAAGAGGTGTTTCTCTTCAGCTTTAAACTAAGTTATATCTCAGATTTAGTCTTTAGGCTGTCCTGTAATATTTCTTTTAACATTCATTTGAGATTTAAATTTTTTTATTTTATTTATTGAGCGCTTATTTTAATAACTAAGTTAGATATTTTCAATATACTGTAGTCAACATTTGAGGTGGATCAAACCCCCATTCTTCTTAGAACATTAATTCATTAATTTTCCTTTGGCGTAGTCCCTTATTTATCAGAGATCGCCACAGCGGAATGAACCGCCAACTATTCTTACATATGGTTTACGCAGCGGATGCCCTTCCAGCCGCAACCCAGTACTGGGAAACACCCATACACACTCATTCAAACACACACACATACACTACGGCCAATTTGGTTCGTCCAATTCACCTGTAGCGCATGTGTTTGGACTGTGGGGGAAACCGGAGCACCCGGAGGAAACCCACGCCAACATGGGGAGAACATGCAAACTCCGAGCCGGGACTCGAACCAGCGACCTTCTTGCTGTGAGGCTACAGTGCTAACCACTGAGCCACCGTGCCACCCCTGTCTTAGAACAATTTTGAAAATCTTTTTTGGATCCACTTCAAATGTTGACTATTGTTGAAACATCAGACATAAGCAGAAGAAGTACTTTTAAAAACGCAAATTCATGCTCCGGGTCTTACTGTTGACCAGTTGAGTGTCAAATTGAAAGTGTTCGGAAACCCTCAAAACAAACCAAGTCAAGCAAATTATAAAGTATTGTACAAAACATTGAATATTGAAATTGAAACAGACTATAGTAGGAAAGTTTTGGACAACGCATGAAGCTCTGGAGCACAATATAAACCGACAGTTTGATGAATGCAAACTACCGGCAAAATAAAACAGTTTGGGATATGGGGCATAAATCTTCATGTCACAGCTTGTTTGCAGATGTATTTTCCGGCACAGACAGCAGCGAGTGCTTGCCAGCGATGAACATCTGCCTCAAAACAACAACAACAACAACATCATGAACGTCACATGAAAACCCAGTTGTGCTCCACTGACTCCTTCTGATCATCAGACCTGCACTGTAAAAAGCAAGTAAACCCAAGGCCTTAAAAGCGACAAGTTAATTTTACTTATTAAATGTAAAGTATTTCTGTTCCAACGTATAACTATTAAGTTCACTTAACTTAATTTTTATGATTATGCACATAGTTCATTCATTCATTTTTCTTCGGCTTAGTCTCTGATTTATCCAGTGCATAATGAACAGGCAACTTATCCAGCATATATTTTACGCAGCAGATGCCCTTCCAGATGCAACCCAGTACTGGGAAACACCCATACACACTCACACATACACTACAGCCAATTTTGTTTACCCAATTCACCTATAGTGCATGTGTTTGGACTGTGGGGGAAACCCATGCCGACACAGAAATGCCAACTGACCCAGCCGGGACTCGAACCAGTGACCTTCTTGCTGTGAGGCGACAGTGCTAACCACTGAGCCACCATGCTGCCCTGACATTAACATGACATTTTGAAATAGAAAGACTCAAAGAGCGTTTTATTGCAAAAGGAAACCATCAAACCAAAAGATTAAATTAAACACATTTTTGTACATATATTAAAAGTTACTAGAGTACACTAACAAGAAAACACCATTTCAGCCTTTCTACTTCTGAACTCAAATCGTTCTGTAATCATTTGTCATATTTACTATCAATTTCAGCATGAAAATGGTTGAAAAGTAAAACGCAACACCATTTTTTCCTTCAGTGTATTTGGTAGAGCCTCCAGACACAGATCTGTGGCATAAAACAGTATAAAAGCTGCCTAAAGAGATTTATTGTCAACATTCAGCCCTAAACGGCAACATTTTAATGTCCAATAAAACACTCCTGAGCGACGGCTCTGAGGTACAGTGTCCTTACGGCACAGTAAATCTCATCTAAAGGCAAGAAGTGCATGGCCATCATCATCTCCAAAAAACAACAGCAGAACAAGACGAGCATTTCTGACAAACCGAGTCGAGCCATTATCAGCGCAAGACTGAGAAACACTTTCAGAAACTATTATTCTTCTAATAAATGAAAACTGGCTGTTTTGTCAATTGACTACCTTGATGTCATATGAACATTAAATTTACATCTTACACTGGTGTCGAAAAACAGGTCAAAATCTATTACAGGACTGTCCGGTGATGGATTTTTGACGTGTTTTTTGAGGTCAACGTTAGATGTAAAGTTGATGTCATTTTGACATCAAGGTAGTTTACATGCATCGTAGGGATACGAAATCCAGTATAAATTTGTCATTTATAATTGAACCTTTCAGATGAATAAAACTTTTATTATAATACTTTTTGTGTTGTTATTTTGGTGGTCAAAACGAGATCAATGTGTGGATGTCAAATAGATGTCAAGGTTTTGACGTCAAATCGATTTTCATTTCTGAGGTCTTTTTTGACATGTTTTTAGTTGTTGTGTAGTTGGTAGCCTCCAGACAGAGATCTGTGGTATAAAACAGTATAAAAGCTGCAGAAAGAGATTTATTGTCAACATACAGCCCTAAACGGCAACATTTTAAGGCGAGAAACACTTTCAGAAACTCCTCTAATAAATGACAACTGGCTGCTTCGATTTGCTTTTTGTCAATTGACTACTTTGATGTCATATGGACATCAAATTGACATCTAATACTGGTGTTATAAAAGAACCCAATCAATTACAGGACTGTCCTGTGATGGATTTTTGACGTGTTTCTTGAGGTTAACGTTAGATGTAAATGTGGTAGTGTGTAAAAAGGTAGTTTACATGCATTGTAAGGATACAGAATCCAGTGTAAATTTGTCATTTATAGTTAAAGCATTCAGATGAATAAAATATATATATATTTTTTGCTGTTTAGGTGGTTAAAATGGCATCAATGTGTGGATGTCCAATAGACGTCTAGGTTTTGACGTAAAATCGATTAGCATTTTTTGTCTTTTTGGATGTGTTTTTTTTGTTGTGTAGTTGGTAGCCTCCAGACTAAGATCTGTGATATGAAACAGTATAAAACTACCTAAAATAGATTTATATTTAACATTCAGCCCTGAACGGCAACATTTTAATGTCCAATAAAACAATCCTGAGCAACGGCTCTGAGGTACAGTGTCGTTACGGCACAGTAAATCTCATCTAAAGGCCAGAAGTGCATGGCCATCATCATCTCCAAAAAACAACAGCAGAACAAGACGAGCATTTCCGACAATGTGCCAGGAGAAACACTTTGGCACTTCCAGAAACTCCTCTAATAAATGACAACTGGCTGCTTCGATTTGCTTAAAATTATGGTGAAAGAGTGTGGAGAGAGCGGCTGTTAGCCTTCAGTTTTTTTTACGATGGAAAAGGCCAAGAGCAGACGGACAATTTTACAGACCCGAGGCATTCAGACTCCTCCAGACCAGCTCGACGGAGCTCTAAGAGACTTCAGAAACGTCTGAGATCTGATCAAAACAGCGCACGCTTCCTCCGGTGCTGTAATCTGCACATTTACAAATGCCAAAGTCAAACGTAAATGGCAAATCGAATGCAGACAAATATGTCAGTTTAATGGTCAAACTGCAGCTCCACAACCACAGACTGAGACTAGAAAAGAAAATATGTAAAAGAAGAACCATAAATGAGATTGCTTTAATATCCCGTCTGTTTCTTCAGTGCAGCAGTTTTACACTTTCAGCATACTTTAGTGTAGGGTTAGGGTTAGACAAAAGTCTCATACCATGATATAAGTCATCTCCTGTCATACATATAAGTCATACCCTGATAACGATACATATCACGATATAGTACCATTTCTGTAAATTAAATCAAATAAATTGTTTTTTATACAGTATATTGACCACATGTAAAGGCCTTTTTTTACATTTTAACCCTTGTGCACTGTTCAAAACTACTACCCTTTTGTTATGTTAGGGATGAAAACATCCACTGAATTAAACTGCTGTAAAAATGCATCAGATACATATTTTTTTCAATTTCTTTTTGCATAAATCTGTTAATCAACCTCAGTCCTGATCAAAACTACTAAATGTTTTTAAAAATTACAGGATTTTAACTCTTTAATTGTCAAATTCACAAATCATGTCGCTGATTTGGTGAAAAAAAACCCCACACAAAATGACAATATAAAAAATATTGTACTTGTGGACTGGAGCTTTTTTTACCTTTTATCACAGTCTTGGACATGTGAATGATTAGTAACATCACTGGCTTTGATGCATTATTAGTTTTTCTTTCCTAATTTACTGTTGGTGGCTGTTTTTGCCCCATTGACTTCCATTATAACCACATTTGATGGTGCATAAATACAGTCTTTGTTTTTGTTTACTCCATGTACTTTTGAGAGCTGAGATGCATATTTGGATTTTCTCAGACACATCAAGGTAAGTGCGTAAACGTCACTCTCACACACTCACAGACACACATACGCACACTTTAATTTGCTGTTATACTCCATATAAAATGCAGAAACTAAGCTTTTTTTGCACAGGCAAATCTAAAGGGTTAATGGTGCCAACTGATGATCAACAGTTAAAATGACAAATTGTACCTCTTCCCAACAGGGAAAACCACCAACAATCAAAAATACATGATTATATGGTGTCATGGTTTTGCAATCAAAAAAGTGTGGTTATAATGGAAGTCAATGGGGCAAAAACAGCCACCAACAGTAAATTAAAGAGAAAAAATTTAAATCAATCAAAAACATGCATCAAAGGCAATGTTGTTTCACATGTCCAAGACTGTGATAAAAGGTTAAACAAAATCCAGTCCACAATTACTTTTTATATTGAAAATTCGTCATTTTGTGTGTTTTTTCACCAGATCAGTGACATCATTTATGAATTTGGCAATTAAAGAGTTAAAATCCTGTAAACTTTCTAAGCAATTTAGTAGTTTTGATCAGGACTGAGGTTGATTAACAGATTTATGCAACAAAAAAATAAATAAATATCAAAAATCATTCCGCTAGCTGAAACACAGAGAGTTGTGGCCAAATTAAGACTCAAAATCACCCCAGAGTGGATGAAAACATCCTCAACAGTACATAAGGGTTAAAGTTTATACTCAGTAATGTACTCATTCATATGTGACCATATTTTTCACTTCAGAACAAATGTTTGATTAAAAATTTAGAAATATAAAATAAATATTACTGAAATATTAAACACTTTTCAAAAATGAATGATTACAGGTCCAACATAAAAATAAAATAATAATAATATTAATATATAGGCGCTTATATAAATTATGGAAAAAAAAACATACTGCAAACAATGTATACATATCCTATTTAAAGTACACATGAACTCTAAACTAACCATACTCGTTTTGTTAGCTCACATTGCTAGTTTTGTGGTGAACAATTAATCTGTGCATGTCGTCTTGAAAAAAAAAATAATAATAAAATTGCCCTTGAAATCTAAAATTGAAATCTAAAAAATTCATTTTTTTTTTGTTAAACTCTCAGATTAGGTCTGTCTGAGGTGTTGGGCGTGGCTAACTTACTTAACCACGCCCCTCCAGCTGTCAGTTTTGACAACAAACAGAAATGGCGAGCAGGAGGAGTCTGTTAGGTTGTAATAACTCCCCAAACCATTTCCCCATCTTTCGGAATGAAATACCTACTTTACTACATCCAATCATCTCGCAGTAGAAAAAAAATAAGCCACGCCCACTGTTTTCTCATTTAATATTCTGTTTTTCTAGGAACTGTGTCACAGCTTCCGGGTCATGCAGACTTTAAAGCTTGACTTTTATGTAATTACATTGTGTACCGGTCAATGGAAAATGTCAAGTTGCTATTTTCTGGGCTGATATGGCTTGAAAAATTATACTCTCACAAGAAAAAGTCAGTTATGCAAAAAAAAAAAAAAAAAAGATTGTAGATGGTAGTAATTTTCTTTGCAAGCTTTGGTCTTCATGCATGTCATGTTGACACATAAAAAAGGCTGTTTCACAAGGGAAGCGCTAAATGGTTAAAGTGAAAAGTTACTAGCGTGCACCATTTATGCTACAGTTTCAGCGCATTACCATTTCAAGAGTTCACACTTAGCTGATGATTGATCATAAAGCGTGTTTAGCATGCTGTCCCGGGAGAGAGCCCTGAGCTCAAAAGATCCTCGAGCCCGGGGCTCCCTCCCGTTTGTAGGGCGAGAGGGGAGTTTGAGCTCAGGTAAGATCTCGAGAACTCCCCTGCTGTTTGTAGCTAATGACCAATAAGGAATTGCTATGGAGAGATATACTGCTGACTAGGAGCACATCTCTGGTGCCAATTTGGGTTTAGTCAATTAACTTAAGTCACATGTTTTTGGATGGCGGGAGGAAACCGGGGGAAACCCACGCAAACACGGAGAGAACATGTAAATTCCACACAGTAACAGTTCTTGCTGTAGGGGAAAAGTGCTAACCACTGGGCCGCCATGTTGCCCAATCTAGGAAAGGTAGAGGAGTAGGGGTGAAAGGGGGTATCTTCAAGACGAAGATGGCTGTGGTATGGAACTTTGGTTATTTATGGTGAGTTAGGAATCATCTGATTGGTGAATCATGTGTTAGCTAATGCGGGACCAGCCGTGGTCAATCATAAGCACGTGATCCTCTCGAAATTAGTTTAGAAATAAACTTCACTCAGTCAACAAGGTCTCTGAAAAATGTGTCCCACACACTCAACAGAGCCAACACAAACCCCTACTGGCAACTCATAACCTCTTGAACTGTCTTAAAAGATGTTTACAAGTTCTAAAACAAGTCTCTGATGTCCCTAGAGTGTGTGAATCGCTGAACAAATCATATGGGAGTCGTTGGGAGTCGTAATTTGGTAAAAATAAATGCATATTATAAGACAATGAAAGTGTTTTTTGACCTTGCATGCATATCAGCCTGTTGTTGGAGACCCCCAAAACCAAAATATGACATTTTATAATGCATAATAGGGGCTCTTTAAGGAATGATATATTTCCTGCATTAAGAAAACCAGAATTTGGGAGCAAACTAATTGCTTTATTAACATTACAATAAAGTCACAATGCAAATTTTTTAATGGTTTTAAATTTTAATGGCTTTAAAGACTTATGTTTGAAGCAAGCAAATAAATAAATAGGATGCTAACATCCTCCATGCAGCTTTTGTGAGATTTGTTAGATTAAAGTGGTACTATTATGTCCTTTTTAAAGTGGTCATTTGAGTCACAAGTGTCCCCAGAATGTGTCTTTAAAGTGTCCTCTCAAAACACCTCATAGACCATTCATTACACACTGAAGTAAATGGCTTTTTTTGTGAGGAAGCAAAAATGCACTCTTTTTGTGTGCATCTATTTTAATGCAAATGAGCCACAGCTCCCTGCCCCCTTTCCAAAAGGGGGTGGAGCCTGTAGGCTGCATATCCACCAAAGTGTTTTTTTGCGCTGCAGAAATGCAAGTCGGTTGCTATGAATAAAAGAAATAAAAACATGAATCAAAAAATACGCAAAACTGTAATTTACAGATTGTATATATATATATATATATACATACATACATATATACACTCACCAGACACTTTATTAGTTACACTTTCTAATCAGTCAATAATATGGCAGGAACTCAATGCATTTAGGCATGTAGACATGGTCAAGACGATCTGCTGCAGTTCAAACCGAGCATCAGAATGGGGAAGAAAGGTGATTTAAGTGACTTTGAATGTGGCATGGTTGTTGGTGCCAGACGGGCTGGTCTGAGTATTTCAGAAACTGCTGATCTACTGGGATTTTCACGCACAACCATCTCTAGGGTTTACAGAGAATGGTCTGAAAAAGAGAAGATATCCAGTGAGCGGCAGTTCTGTGGGCGCAAATGCCTTGTTGATACCAGAGGTCAGAGGAGAATGGCCAGACTGGTTCCAGCTGATAGAAACGCAACAGTAACTCAAATAGCCACTCGTTACAACCGAGGTCTGCAGAAGAGCATCTCTGAATGCACAACACGTCCAACCTTGAGGCGAATGAGCAGAAGACCACACCGGGTGCCGCTTCTGTCAGCTAAGAACAGGAAACTGAGGCTACAATTCACACAGGCTCACCAAAAATTGGACAATAGAAGATTGGAGAAACGTTGCCTGGTCTGATGAGTCTCGATTTCTGCTGCGACATTCGGATGGTAGGGTCAGAATTTGGCGTCAACAACATGAAGGCATGAATCCATCCTGCCTTGTATCAACGGTTCAGGCTGGTGGTGGTAGTGTAATGGCGGGGCGGATATTTTCTTGGCACACTTTGGGCCTATTAGTACCAATTGAACATCGTGTCAACGCCACAGCCTACCTGAGTATTGTTGCTGACCATGTCCATCCCTTTATGACCACAGTGTACCCATCTTCTGATGGCTACTTCCAGCAGGATAACGCACCATGTAATAAAGCGCGAATAATCTCAGACTGGTTTCTTAAACATGACAATGAGTTCACTGTACTCAAATGGCCTCCACAGTCACCAGATCTCAATCCAATAGAGCACCTTTGGGATGTGGTGGAATGGGAGATTCGCATCATGGATGTGCAGCCGACAAATCTGCAGCAAATGTGTGATGCTATCATGTCAATATGGACCAAAACCTCTGAGGAATATTTCCAGTGCCTTGTTGAGTCTATGCCAGGAAGGATAAAGGCAGTTCTGAAGGCAAAAGGGGGTCCAACCCGGTACTAGTAAGGTGTACCTAATAAAGTGGCCGGTGAGTGTATACTGTAAATGAGTGTTGGAATATCAGACTGATTCTATTGCAGTATAACAATTCAAGTAATCCTTATAATTGTAGTTTTTTGTGACCTAAATACTCTGCTTTTCTACTATAATGTCTGAAACTGAATCATTTTAGAGAATTTTATTAACCTAAGGCCATGTCCACACGTACACGGGTATTTTTATAAACTGAGTTTTCCCCACTTTCGTTTTTAAAAAAAATCTCTGTCCACATGAAAACACACTGTAATGCATGTTAAGGGCTCGCCGATCCAACAGGGGGCGATAACGACACTTTTATGCTGGGTTCACACCAAACAGGGAATTAAGTAATTGCATGAGTAAATTGCATTCAAATGAAGGCAAACGCGAGGAGGCGGATTACCATCTTGCGGGCGAATTACATGAAATATGCGATGCGTTTGCCCCTAGCGTGCAAAATTTTGCATGATTTGTGTCTTCCGCGTTTAGTGTGATCCCAGCTGTGTTAGCCAATAAAAAAAGAGAAAACAGCACGCACGCTGACATGATAAGATGAAAAGTCTGGTTGTAGTGTCCACACAACAACACTTTACCTGGGGTTTTGGAAAATCTTCACCCTGGCCAGAGTTTTAAGAAAACTTTGTGTGGACAAACAGCAAAACCGCATAGAAAAAAAGTTTGTTTTTGAAAATACCCGTGTTCGTAAATAAAGGTGTTTGTGAGTTCCAGCAGTACCTTTTCTGAGCTGCAGTACGAGTCTTCCTTTGAACAGGTCCAGAGTCAGTGTGTGTCCGCTGTGAGCCTCCATGTGCAGCAGAAGGCCGGAGCTCTGCATGGTTTTGAAGTTCAGGGATAACATGTCTTTATCTGCGGGGCTGACGCCGGGATCCGGCCTGTAGAGCAGATGAGCAGCGCCATCAAAACCAGCCACGTCTGACCCTGAGGACACATGACGAGAACTGATGGAAAAACAGCTCAATGATCAGAGGCAACAGAGCAGGCTGATTGGATAAGACTGAAGGGCTTTATTCTGCAAAAAAACAATGGCCTGGATCGCTTATTATATGACTACTAGCCACAAACGTAAAAATTCAACACAAAACATTGTTCAGAGCCGTAATAGTTTATAATAGTTTTAAAAAGTTTATAAATTCTTTAATTAAAAGCAAAGCTGCCAGAAACGGCTTAATGGAGCACGTAAAAAAAATGAACACAACATAAATAATTAACTATTCATCAGTGCGTAAAAAATGTAAGACAATCAATAATTGAACAAATAAATAAATTACATAGAGTAAATAAATAATGAACTATACATTAAATAAATAGAATATATATTTTTTAATAAATAATGGATAAATAAGTAATAATAAACCAAAATAAATAAATAATTAGCCACAATAAAAACTAAAATAAATAATTATTTAAAATAAATAAATAACAAAAATAAATAATGCATTGTGATTATTTGTGATAAATGTATTTTTACACACTGTAAAAAAATGTAATGACAAAAAGTCAAGACAATTGATGTATTTTTTTTATGTTGCTTTATTCATTCATTCATTTTCTTTTCGGCTTAGTCCCTTTATTAATCTGGGGTCGCCACAGCGGGATGAACCGCCAACTTATCCAGCATATGTTTTACGCAGCGGATGCCCTTCCAGCTGCAACCCATCACTGGGAAACATTCATACACACTCATTCACACATACACTACGGACAATTTTAGCTTACCCAATTCACTTGTACCGCATGTGTTTGGACTTGTGGGGGAAACCGGAGCACCCGGAGGAAACCCACGCGAACACGGGGAGAACATGCAAACTCCACACGGAAATGCCAACTGACCCAGCCGAGGCTCGAATCAGCGACCTTCTTTCTGTGAGGCGAACGTGCTACCCACTGCGCCACCGCGTCGCCTATGTTGCTTTAACTTATTTTAATAAGTTTCAACTATTTTTTTAAGTTATACAAAGTTTAACTTAATATTTTAGTCAGTTCATTTGATTTAATTAAAAAAATTAAAGCAGCAATATTTTTACACAGTAATATTTTATAGTAATAATATTTTATTGCTGTTTTTTATAATCAGTGCACATGATTGCGCTCAAAATTAAATGAAACTTAATTCAAAGTAAATAATAAACGAACTCAAATAAAAAAAAACAACAATAAATAATACATTGCGGTGCATGACAATAAAGTAAATGAGTAAATATGTAAACAAGCAAAATAAATATTGAGTTAAAATAAATAATAATGAACTAAAACAACATAAATAATTAGCTATTCACCAGTGCATAAAAATGAAACACAATAAATAATTAAACAAATAAATAAATTACATCGAGTAAATAAATAAATAAATAAATAATGAACTATACATAAAATAAATATATATATATATTTTAAATAAATGATGGAAAAATAAATCATTCATTCATTCATTTTCCTTCTGCTTAGTCCCTTTATTCATCAGGGGTCACCACAGCGAAATGAATCGCCAAGTGTTCCAGCATATGTTTTACACACCGGATGCCCTTCCAGCTGCATCCTAATACTGGGGAACACCCATGCACTCTCACATTCACACTCATACACTACGGACAATTTAGTTTGTTCAATTCACCTATAGCACATGTGTTTGGACTGTGGGGGAAACCGGAGCACCCGAAGGAAACCCACGCCAACACGGGGAGAACATGCAAACTCTACACAGAAATGCCGACTGGTCTTTTCGAACTCGAACCAGCAACCTTCTTGCTGTGATAAGACAGTGCTAACCACTGAGCCACCGTGCTGCCAAAATAAATAATAATGAATCAAAATAATTAAATGAATATAAAATGAATGGTCACACTATTGTTAATGAATTTACATGAACTAATAATGAACAATTCTTATACATCACTTATTAATCGTTATTAAAATCCAAATTCACTCTTGTTAACATTAGCTAATGCACTGTGAGTTAACGAGAACAACTATTATTTCTATTGACTAATGTTAACATTCATTAATTAATTTCATTTTCCTTCGGCTTATTTCCTTTATTCATCAGGGGTCGCCACAGCAGAATGAACCGCCAACTCATCCAGCATATGTTTTACACAGCAGATGCCCTTTCAGCTGCAGCCCAGTACTGGGAAACATCCACACACACTCATTTCAAACCTAACATCTATAGCTGCATCACCCTGGGTTCGAACCCATGATCTCTGCATGCTAGTCATGAACTCGCTCCACTAAAGCACATGAAGCTTCAACTCTACAACGTGGGGTTTAATACCTCAATTTGCTTAACTGTTTCTTTGCTGAAGCTGTTCCAGTGCAATACATAAAGAATGACCACTATGTGTCACTGTAGAGTGAGGTTTCGAACCGTTTCGAAGCTTCGACACATTTGCTTCGACTGTTTCAGTGTCTCATGAAGCCTCGCTTTGCCCACCACTAAACACGGGAAGGCTAGATAAGAATTAACACTTTGAAATGCTTACAAAAAACAAGACTCAGCCATGTGTGTGTGTGCATGTGTGTGCTTGAGAGGTGAATATGTATATCCCAGATAATCAGTCCATGATGAGTTACCAGCTGTGTGTGTGTCAGTGTCCGGATGACTGTCAGCTGTGGCAGGAGTGATTGGAGCAATGACTTCTGGGATTTGTAGTTCATATAGTGGCAGAATTGTAGTCTGGGTGATAATGCATGTTTTCCAGTGATCTGCAAAGCCTGGATCGCTGGTGATCGTGACAAATGTTGAAAAAAAATTAAAAACTGCTTTTATTCTTGCCAAAATAAAACAAATAAGACTTTCTCCAGAAGAAAAAATATTATAGGAAATACTGTGAAAAATTCCTGAATCTGTTCAACATCATTTGGGAAATATTTGAAGAAGAAAAAAAAAGGGCGAATCATTTCGATTTCAACTGTAAGTGTTACCAATGAACTTTTAATACATGAGTAAATAACAATGAGGGTGTCACGGTGGTGCAGTGGGTAGCACGATCGCCTCACAGCAAGAAGGTCGCTGGTTCGAGCCTCGGCTGGGTCAGTTGGCATTTCTGTGTGGAGTTTGCATGTTCTCCCCGTGTTCGTGTGGGTTTCATCCGGGTGCTCCGGTTTCCCCCACAAGTCCAAAGACATGCGCTATAGGTGAATTGGGTAAGCTAAATTGGCCGTAGTGTATGTGTGTGAATGAGTGTGTATGGATGTTTCCCAGTGATGGGTTGCAGCTGGAAGGGCATCCGCTTTGTAAAACATACGGCGGATAAGTTGGCGGTTCATTCTGCTGTGGCGACCCCAGATTAATAAAGGGACTAAGCCGAAAAAAAAATCAATGAATGAATAGATAACAATGAAATAAAACAAATCAGTCTGACCTCCTGAAAAACTTTCGAGACATAGATCTGTTTGTTTGCACGCTCTACATGTCAACAAACCCCTGAGGGCAAGTATTAAACTCATAATTAATGTGAAAAACAACATCTTCATGCGGGTCAGATGTACTGAAGAAACAGCTCAGCATCTTCACCTACGCAGAGAGTTTAACCTGAGGTGGACAGAAATGATGCAAGCGCCTGACACTATCCAGCACGATCACCAGCTCCGCAGATAAATTATACATCTGTGCGAATAACAGCCCGTTCCTAATGGCCTGCTGTATTCATGAAGATGGACATGAGCCAAATGCTCTGTTAATGCACTCCAGGCAAATAAACATTGTATAAATGTTGACAGGTGCTTTTGCTGACAGCTCTCGATGACAGAAACGGTAATAAATAAATTTTAAAAAATGCAGTTTTGCCCATGTGGGATTCCACTGACAATACAGCTCATTCCTAGAGCCACAGGACAAAAGACGCCACACAGGACCTTAGTGAGACCATCATATATTGAATCATTAACTGGAGAATCACTTTGAATTGATCATCTGAATCAGAGAGACGTTTACTGAAGGCTCACTCTGCCCGCTCACGCTCCACCATCATCCCCATCCCAAAGAAACCCAAACTTACAGGACTAAATGACTACAGACCGCTGGCGCTAACATCTGTGGTCATGAAGTCTGTTGAAAAATTGGTGCTGGCCCACCTGAAGGACATCACTGAACCCTCACTGGACTCTCTTCAGTTTGCCTACAGAGCAAACAGGTCTGTGGATGATGCAGTCAATATGGGTCTGCATTATGTTCTGCAACACCTAGACAGACCAGGGACCTATGTGAGGATCGTGTTTGTTGACTTCAGCTCGGCTTTCAACACTATCATCCCAAAACTTCTCCTGCCCAAATTAACTCAGCTCTCCGTGCCCAACTCTGTCTGTCAGTGGATCAACAGCTTCCTAACGGACAGGCAGCAGCTGGTGAATCTGGGAAAATTCTCATCCAGTACCCGCACAATCAGACTTATTATTATTATTATTATTATTATTATTATCTGGCAGGATTTATGAAAAAAATAAAAGAAAATGAAAGAAAGAAAGAAAGAAAGAAAGAAAGAAAGAAAGAAAGAAAGAA
>CAIGQV010019082.1:2415392-2441269 GCA_903798115.1 Danio jaintianensis
AACCAGCCAACCAACCAACCATCCATCCAAGCAACCAACCAACCAACCAACCAACCAACCAACCAACCAACCATCCATCCATCATCCAACCAAGCAACCATCCATCCATCCATCCATCCATCCATCATTCCATCCATCCATCCACCCAGCCAATCAACCAACCAATCCATCCATTCATCCTTCCAACCAAGCAACCAAGCAACCAACCAACAAACCAAGCAACCATCCATTCATCCATCCATCCATCCATCCAACCAACTATCCATTCATCCAAGCAACCAAACAACCATCCAACCATACATCCATTCATCCAACCTACCAACCAACCAACCAACCAACCAACCAACCAACCCACAACCAAGCAACCATCCATCCATCCATCCATCCATCCATCCATCCATCCATCCATCCATCCATCCATCCATCCATCCAACAAACAAATAAACAACCGGCAAAAAACTCAGGGTTTAAAGATATAATTGCCGGATTTGAAACTTAGCATACTAAAACGTGGCTTTTGCTTCAGTGTGTTTATAAATAGCTATATTTTATTTATTTATCTTTGATAAAAAACACATCTGAATGAATGAATGGCTTAGAAATGTTTATAAAAATCATGTAGTATATAGCTTTTCATAAATAAATGTAAAAAAAGTAGCAAAAAAGTATTTGAATTAAATTATATTAAAAGACATCAGTGCCAGATTTGAAACAGATTACAGCAAACTATGTGGCTTTTTTCTTCAATGTGTTTCTAAATAGTGACAAGGCCAAATTCTGTATCAAAGATTTCTAGCAATTTTACAATATATTTAAGCCACATATTATATTTAATATGTGATTTGAAAGGACAAACTTTGGTTTGGAATGACACTTCAATATGGCATCCATGGTTTTTAAACTCTGAAGTGCCCTTCCGAGGGCGATAGATCCAACCCAGGCTCATTCTGAAAACTTACCCCTATATACATTTTTGGAGAGCGCCAAATACGTAGCAGAAGGTACATTTTTTTGCAGTTTTTGTTTTCGCGAATCCCCCAGAAGCCGATGTCAACTGACTGACTGACTGACTGACCGATTTACTGACTGACCAACCAAGTGGTCAACTCCTCTCTGCCTCTCAAGTCCGCCAACGTACGCGGCAATGCCACTGGGCAAACTGGTAACAGCGGAAAAGCCATCCATAAGGAGGTAAGCAGCCAGCTGGTAGGGCGAAAAGGAACAGCACCGCCCCATAGCATTCATTTTAACAACATACATAATTACTGGCTACATAATTCACGATCTCCAGAAATGTATATAGGACTACATTTTTAGAACGAGCCTATGTTGTACATATTCCATTTGGAACACACCAATCATCTGCTTCAGTTAACACCTACCATTTTTTTTATGCGATATTTCAATTTTGATGGAAACGCAGCTATTGATCACAAACACATTCAAGAGAACTCTCAAATGCTTTCAGAAAAGAAAATAAAGCTGCTAGAATGGCCCACCCAATCACCTGACCAGAATCCGGTAGAAAATAAGAACTAAAGATGAGAGTTTATAGACGAGACCCACAGAACACACTCAGATTCACACACGCACTCATACACTATGGCCAATTTAGTTTATCCAATTCACCTGTACCGCATGTGTTTGGACTGTGGGGAAAACCGGAGCACCGGGAAACTCACGCCAAATGCAAACTCCATACAGAAATGCCAACTGGCCCAGCCGGCACTCGAACCACCAACCTTATTGCCGTGAGGCCACAGTGCTAACTACCGAGCCACCCATGTCGCCCATTGTATATATTTGAAGTCAAAAAAAAAAAGTAAATCATAATGAGGTATTAAATACGCACTATATTGGCACCCGTAAGCCTCGAGTCTCAGGCCGATCCTCCCATTAGGGTTCCAGTCGAGTGGCAGGATCCGGAGATACTGAGCCACCACTGGATGCTGGAGTTTGTACATCACCACACTGTCAGCATTGGAGTTCCCGGAAAACGCCTGCAATGGAAAGAACAACGGCATCATTTGTCTGTAAAAAATGGATTATTTTTCTGCATTTGAAAGTTCCCTTTCTTCTTTGATACGCTCAAAGGATGGACGGAATGGGAATTTTGTGGCCTTAAAGATTGGGATGCTCTTGATAATGGCGGTTAAAAACAACACAATTATTTTCCTCAAAAAGCAAGGTGCAAGATGTTTGACGTTAATCATATAGCTCCTGAATGAACCCATTTTTTGTACTTGGCAATAAATTGCAAGCAACTGTGAGGAGGATTGAGTCTGATCAACTTAAACTGCACTTCCCCCCCATAGACTTCCATTCATATGAGTGCGAATGCTGCAGACTGGAAACACAAGCTCGCACGACAACTATCACATGTCGCTGCGTTCCAAAATTCAAGCTTGGTGAACTCTGACCTGCAAGATTGCATCTTGTGATTACGTGAGACCATTAGAAGATCAAAATGTGACCTGTCTTTAAAGAAATTTATCGATGTCTAATCATCTTGTTTATCCCACCCCGTTTCGCAGCGCTGTACGACAAAAATTCGCAAGTTTAAACTCTAGTGTGACCGCAGCTTTACTCTTCTTCCTCACTTGGAACTTGGACAACCCAGGCTCATTAGAAATATATGGCCAGGACTACATTTTTGAGAACCGACAAATATGTACCCTGGACTTGCAGTTTTTGTTTTCACAAATTTCCCAATAGAGGGCGCCATGTACAATCTTAAATACGTTACCGGGGCACATTTTCTTATATGTGCCTCATGTATACATGTCTGCTCATATTAACATCCTTCTCGTGCGCATCTGTGAGAGAAGTTAGTCAGCTTGTTGTATAGCTTGTAATATATCAGCTTGATATCAATTGACCCACACACTTTCTTCCCTAAACCCAACCCATAGTGTTTTTAAAGGCAAACTAGAAGAGGAAAGACATCGCGGCCGCATGCTTCTACTGCGACCTTATGCTGCTGTTTTAGGTTTCGTTTTTCCTGGTTTCTGGAACCATTCTTTGTCAGACTCGTATCTCGGTCTGCTCTGCTCTGCCTCCCAAGTCTAGCCCATTCGGGATGAGCTACTGAGCAAATCAGTCACGTCGGAAAAGCCGTCCATACAAAGGTAATCAGTCAGCGGTGCCGCCCTGTAGCGTTTTTTTTTTACACATGCAATGTAGCCATATGTATCTGCTAGGGTTGTCACGATACTGGAATTTTGTACCAATCGATACTGAAGTTTTAAAAATGTCCATTTCCCGCTTACATTTGAGTGCTACTGGGCACATTCCTAAAGAGCTCTGATTTGCCATTGTGTTCACGTGCTCGACAGAAATGACTGTGATTGGCCGTGAAGGTCATCAGTTCACCGAACTCACTGCTGTTTACTGAGTGTAACCACAGATACAGGGACACTGGAGCGTTTCAAAGTCACGTCGATCAGCTGGTTTGTCTATAAGCTGACATACTAGCGATCCGCTGATGAATCGCGGCTTTAAAACGCTCCAGTGTCCCTGTATCTGTGGTTACACTTAGTAAACAGTGGTGAGTTTGGTGAACTGATGACCTTCACGGCCAATCACAGTCATTTCTGTTGAGCACGTGAACACAACGGCAAATCAGCGCTTAATAGCGCTCAAATATTAGCGGGAAATGGACGTTTTAAAAATTTCAGTATCGATTGCTACCGAATTCCAGTATCGTGCAACCCAAGTACCTGCGAGCACATATTTGGCTGCTCTCAAAAATGTACACCAGGTTTTGTTTTCCCAATGAGCCTGTATTGAACTTGGCCCATCTTTGGCCAGCACGCAAACTTTGCCAATAAAGATGAGGGTCTTTTTGCAGAGACTTTGGAGGCTCAGTTGTGGTGTCAGTGCAAGCTGGCATTCTCATACATACGTGTTGAGGAATTTACAACTAAATTCTGTAACACTTTAGTTTAGGTAACAATTTACTATTTACTACTGACTTATTCATTCATTAATTTTCTTTTCGGCTTAGTCCCTTTATTATTCTGGGGTCGCCACAGCGGAATGAACCGCTAACTTATCCAGCATATGTTTTTATGCATGTCATTGGACTTGTGGGGGAAACCGGAGCACCCGGAGGAAACCCACGCCAACACTGGGAGAACATGCAAACTCCACACAGAAATGCCAACTGACCCAGCCGGGGCTCGAACCAGCGACCTTTTTGCTGTGAGGCGATTGTGCTACCCACTGCGCCACCGTGCTGCCCACTACTGACTTATTGCCTAAATATATGTATTATATTAACTGTTTATTAGCACTTATGAAGTATGATCTTATTCTCCATCCCTAATTCTACCCAAAACCTAAACCCAACTACTACCTTACTAACTATTTACAAATAGCTTTATTGAGCTAAAAGTCTTAGTTAATGGTTTGTTAATAGCATGAATTGTACATTAAAATAAGGTGTGATCATAAATTTTTGTATTACACTGATTGGGATTCATTATTCATTCATAGTCTGTCTGTTATCCATTTAAACATTATTACTCGTTTTTATTCCATGTTATAAAGCCACGGTCACACTAGAGTTTGAGCTTTCTAAAAAGTCTGTCGTACATCGATGCGAAAAGGGGCAGGATAAAACAAGATGATTAGACATCGATAAAGCAAGGCAAGGCAAGACAAGTTTATTTATATAGCACATTTCATACACAGTGGCAATTCAAAGTGCTTTACATAAACAAGAATAAAAGTTATAAAAGACAAGTATAAATAAAATAAAAACAAACAATATAAAAACATATGAAAACAGTGTAAAGACAGGCAGTTTTTCCATATTCCAAAACACAGGTGTATCATATTTTTTACTCTGGGCTGGGACTTCCCCATTCTGGTGATCATGCTGCCCCTCAAGAAATCTTACCAAGTATAACTATCTCACTGCACTAGCGGATCATTCGACTTGTTCCAGTCTGCATCTTCTTAAATCAATCGTTTATTTCTCAATTTTGTTTTGCAGTGTGTCATCTTTTAACTCTATAATTTAATCAAGAGACTTTTTAACATTTTTACTATATTTTTAGATACCTTGGCTCTATACTAAAAAATATACTGACTTCTGCTGCTTGTTCAAATTATTTAAAGTGGTTAGCACTGTGGCCTCACAGCAAGAAGGTCGCTGGCTCAAGCCTCGGCTGGGCCAGTTGGCATTTCTGTGTAGATTGCATGTTCTCCCTGTGTTGGCGTGGGTTTCCTCCGGTTTTATAGGTGAATTGAATAAACTAAATTGGCCGTAGTGTATGAGTGTGTGTGTGTGAATGAGTGTGTATGGGTGTTTCCCAGTACTGGGTTGTGGCTGGAAGGGCAGTTCATTCAGATGTGGCGACTTCTGAAATAGAGACTAAGCCGAAGAAAAATGAATGAATGAATGAATAAAACAACATTTATTATTATTTATTTTTTTTGGGTGCGCAACTTAAAGGTGCTGTATGTAAGTTTTTGACTCTTCTAAAGCATAAAAATACCATAATATGTTTGCAGATATTTAAGAAACATGCTAAGTGAACATTCTTGTTCATCTGAAAAACAATGCTGAGGTCAGTTATTCTGCTTTGAAAATGTGTTTTCCGTGCCGGAACGTCTGTCTTTGTTTTGGTAATTTTAACCTGCCCAATGCCAGTTTAGCCATTTATATTTCCGCACCCGGGTTGCCTTGGTGGAAAACCGCTTATTTCATTCAGTCAGTCAGAAAGGCTCTGAAAGCAGGCGTCCGTGACCGAAATGCGACCTCCGGTGGACATTAGCAGTCTCCGAAATGAGACGCAGATTTAGTTCCACATGAGGTTATTAATTAGCAAATAATATAAATATTACGAGTGTAAACATTAGGCGAGCAGGTTACATTGTAACCCCGTGTCCCAACAAAATGCTACGTGATGAGATTTGCAGTGATGAGCAATTTGGCTGTTTGCAGCAGACGAAACACGGCAGAAATTTAAATACAGCCATTCAGAAGCACAGAATATGCACTCACTCATGAAATGGTAAGGTTTAATACATATTTAATACATATTAAACCTCTTTAACATTATTAAATGTAGATGCTGAATTACTGATATGTGTTGGTTTTGAGTAACAGTTCTGAAGTTCAATTTCAAACGGTTTATTTTATTTTCCAGATCTGAGGTGAACTATCTGCTGCTGCTTTCAGTAGTATGGCAATAAAGGTCATGTAAAATGGCATTCAAACTCACACCATCAGCATTTAACACTGAATAAAGCACATGAGGTGTACCTGAGGTGATCATTGTCAGTTTTTTGTTGTTCAGCTGTGAAAAATAGAAGCCGTTTCTAATATATCAATTCCAGGTGTTGGTTAGGACAAAAACTCCATTTAATATGGAAAATATTCCTTCTATCTGGCGCCGTTGCTTTTATATAGAACACGGTTTAAATCACTCGCTCCTGTCCTCAATCTGGCAACCTGCGCTTGCATTTGTTTTGATACAGGAGTGCAATACCTAGTTCAACCACTGGGTGTCAAACTTACATACTGCACCTTCAATTGTTTTATGTTCATTTTGTAAAAACAATAAAGTTAACTTAATCGATTTGTGTTGGGACAACATAAAGGAATTGTGTGGAACCCAGCATTTTTTACAGTGTAAGCTTGACCAGTCAAACCAGTTTAAACCAGCCCACAGCAGCTCTTAAGCTGTTTTTATAAGCTCTACATTTTCCAGCTAGTCATTTAAGAGCCGCGAGTAGAGTTATTGTGGATTATTTTCCAGAGAGGAATGTTCATTTAGTTCTTATATCTGTCAGAGACGTGTGCAGTTTGGACGTTGTGAGCGGAATATGGTTTTCAGTGCTTTGAAGGGATCAGCGTCTGCTGGAGCGCAGCTTTAAGCCCAACAATTTGCTCTGTTTCCTGCTGAGGAAGCGCATCTCATTTGCTCTAAAGTGGCCTGTGAAATATATCAAGAGTCAAGGTGCAAAATCTCCAGCGTTTGAAGCGACAAGCTCTCAAAAAAATAAAAAAAACACAGTCACTCGAGTCTTAAACTCTAAATGCTTCTGACGGCAGACGAAATCGTGACTAAACTCCAGTCTCCACAAACTGCTGCTGTTCTCAACTAAAACACATCTCAGCTCCGGTCTGATGGATCACACACCACAGTAAAGAGAGTTATATTGCAAACAAAAAAAAAGAAGCTCACTCGATCTGTCTATTCAACAAAGAGTGCTGAAAATGCATCTCGGTTTCCTACAATATTTCCCCAAAATATGAAGCTATGTTTCTTCATCATCAAATGAGGCAGCTTTGAATCACAGGAATGGATTAAATATTTTAAAGGTGCCATAAAATGAAAATCTGGATATTCATTCATCTGTTTTCCCTCGACGTAGTCCCTTTATTCATCAGGGGTCGCCACAGTGGAATAAACCACCAACTTATCCAGCATATGTTTTACACATAGACTGTAAAGATATGGACGTAGTATCCGTGACCCATAGGTTTCTGAAGAACACAAAAGAAGATACAAGTAGGCGTGGCCAATCGTCGCCATTTTGTTCGTGTGTCATCGCACCGACCGGGGGATACCAAACAAGGGCAAAGAGGCGGAGCGTGAGCAGAGCTACAGACGCCTGCTAGCATTTTGCTTAGACAGGCTTTTCTTTGGGAGAAACGCTTAATACTTCATTACCTGTGACTCGTTTGAGTTCTGACCACATGTGCTTGGTTGTATACTATATCAATAAAGTGTTTAGTCTTTTAAAAACACTGTTGTAATACGTTGAGCCACTAAACATTGTTCTTATGACGTTTTTCTACAGGGGGAAAGCGCAAATTACTTCCAAACACTTCAAATATAGTCTGTGTTAGTAAATGCAAGGCTGTTGATGAAATCCAGGCATAACACTGTACGACAATGCTTCAGATGACTGTTCTAGAGCCTACAGCTAATCAATCTGTCAGATTCTGGAGTGCATTACAGGTCTAAAGAAAATTATAAATGATAAATTATCTTAAATAAAACAAATACATTCATAGATATGGTATACAAGTATATAATTTCACTCACCTGGGAAATGGAGGCAACTTGAATGGTTTGTGAGCACAATTAAGTGCACACAGCATGCCATATTATATGATAGTTGTAGAAAATAATCCCAAAAGGCAATTGACTGTGTAAAGCCACATAAAACAACACAAAAATAGGATGTATATGCCGAGTTCAGTGGCTAATCAGCTGGAATCAGCTGAGGTGACGTGACGGCGAGCAGCGAGCCCTAGCTGTCACTCAAGTGGCCATGCCCTTAATTATGCAGACTTAATATAACTTAATATAAATGAAACGGATGAGTTATAAACAAATTCACCCCCACACAGTTGTCATGAAGGGTAATATTAGCTATATACACCAAAATCATCTTGTGTACCAGGCTGTAAACATGTTTTTATCAGCTGTAAAATTGCCCAATTTGCCATTGCAGTCAGAGAACATCTGGACTTCCTGGAACCAGCCCCCAAAGGCCAGTCGATGAATTGCAGTTTCAGTTACTTCCGTATTGGCTTCACGAGGGAGAGCGGGAGGTTTCCGCTTGGTTTTACACAGCGGATGCCCTTCCAGCTGCAACCCAGTACTGGGAAACATCCATACACACTCATTCACACACATAAACTACGGACAATATAGTTTATTCAATACACCTACATCGCATGTGTTTGGACTGTGGGGGAAACTGGAGCACCCGGAGGAAACCCACACCAACACAGGGAGAACATGCAAACTCCACACAGAAATGCCAACTGACCCAGCCGGGACTCGAACCAGCGCTACCCACTGAGCCACCATGTCGCCAAAATCTGGATATATCAATGTAAAAAAAAAAGCAAATGTAAAAAATTACACTTTAAAATTTAAATTCATGGTTTTTTATGCTTTTAAATTGCATTATGGGACATTGATCTCTGATCTTCACTGATAAAAAACCGTCAAGACATCTTGTATTTTTAGGACTTTATTTTAGCTGTAATAGCTTTTTTTTGCCTTTTAAAAAGACTCAATAATTACACATATTCCTATTTTAACTGTGGTACCTTGTTTTATGTTTGCCTATTTAAAAAAGCAAAAAATAAAACACTTATACTTGCTCTACAAAATACACTCTGTAATGTTTTGTCTAAGCTTCGGCATATTTTGAGAATCAGCAAGTAATAATTTTTCATTGCAACTATACTGTCAAGTATTCCTTTAAATAAAATAAAGATGGACAAAAAACTTGGAGAAGCACATTGATTTGAATTAGAAATATTTCTTCATCATCAAATCAGCAAACAAATGATGCAGCATTGAATTACATAAATAGGTTAAATGTTTTAAAGGTGACATAGAATGAAAATCTGGATTTATCTGAGCATTAATAACATTGTCATGATCCTTTGTTTACCTGTTCCATGTGCTTTCTGTTTTGTTATGTGATTCCTTTGTTTAGTTTTCCCGCCATTTTGTTAGTTTCAGTAGTTCCACCTGTGTCACACCCCTGTTTGTAATCTGTTTAATCATGTCTTGTGTATTTGTACCCCTGAGTTTCTGAGTTTATTCCTGTGTCTGGCATTATATTGTCACAGATCCTTGTTTTGCCTGTGTTTTGATGTTTCCAGTTCTTGTTGTAAGTGTTTTTTGTGTAAATAAATATGTTTTTGATAATTCCTGTGATCTGTGCTTTTGTGAATGAGCAACGGTGACAGTCGTGAGCCTCATATATCATTGTTTCCTTGATCTTGTGTAAATCCTGTAAGTGTAAAATTAGTTTTTTCCTAAATAAATGGGACTCTTATTTTGATTCTGTTAGTTTAACATGTATATTGTAAAATTTGCCAATTATGTTTGTAATGAGGCAACAAACACATGTAAACCTCTTAATATAAGTGTTTAATGCACGTTTATGCATTGTCATATCTCTCAGCTCATACTGTTTTTTTTTGTGTTTTTTTCTCTCTCTCGAGTGAAATGAGGCCAATACAACTTTATGAAACTCATCTATTTATGCAAATGTTGATATTAATTCCTGACTGTGTTTTCATACAAGTTAAACCGACAAAATACCACTGTAAATAACCGTTTGGAAAATGCTGGTGAAAAACAGGCCAATCAGAACAAAACACAGACTGTTACGATGCACACGGAAACATAATTATTAATATCCACACCCCAGGCTATGTTTGACTGGCTACAATGTTTCCTAATGAGATTACAACAATAATAATCTTTCCTCATTTTCCAAGTGCAACAGAACTTATTTCCTATGTATGTGAGACTCTTATTTTGAAAATGAGGCCGGCATTATAGAGTTCTCAGGTAATGCAACCAGACATGGAGCAACTCATTTCATCACAGCTTGTAAAATGTAGGATATACCGATTATTAATTTATTCAGCGCCACTTCAAAAAGGAATAGGGTCTGTTTAGCTGTTTCGTCTGTTACTTTAATGTTTATATTGTAAAATTTGCCAGGTTATGTTTGTAATGAGGCAACAAACACATGTAAACCTCTTAATATAAGTGTTTAATGCACGTTTATGCACCTTGTCATATCTCTCAGCTCTTACTGTGATTTTTCTGGAGTGAAATGAGGCCAATACAACTTTATGAAACTCATCTGTTTATGCAGATGTTGGTATTAATTCCTGACTGTGTGTTCTTACAAGTAAAACCAACAAAATACCACTCTAAATATCCTTTTGGAAAGTTCTGGTGAAAAACAGGCCAATCGGAACCAAAAACAGACTGTTACGATGCATACTGGATCATTAATATGCACACCCCAGGCTGCATTTGATTGGCCACAATGTTTCCTAATGAGATTACAACAATGATCAATTTTACTTCTTATTTTCCTAGTGTAACAGAACTTGTTATTTCCTACATATATGGGACTCTTATTTTGAAAACAAGACCAGCATTATAGAATTCTCAGGTAATGCAATCAGACATGGAGCAACTCATTTCAACACAACTTGTAAAATGCAGGATATACGGATTCAAAATTTATTCAGCGCCACCCCAAAGAGCCATAAGGTCTGTTTAACAATTTCTTCTGTTAGTTTAATGGGTATATTGTGAAATTAGCTGGTTATGTTTGTAATGAGACAAGAAACACGTGTAAACTGCTAAGTCGCTGCATAAACACTGCATGTTTATGCACCGTGTCATATCTCTCAGCTCTTATTATGATTTTTCTGCAGTGAATCACAGGTCAATCGAATATATACAGAAAAAAAAACACAATAAATAATATAATATAATCTTATTGAAGATATCACATTCAAGGAGAAACCCAAACCACATCAAAATCTGCCAGAAAACAACCATCCATGTGACAGTGATTTCTCACAAGCCTAAAAAGCTATCGTTTAAAATCTACGTGAGGTTTTATCAGGCCAAGACATGTTTTTCTCCATCTGTGGGGATTGAGAGCTTACCCCGATGCTGTCTTCCTGGCGGTACGGTCTCCAGTTGTGTCCCGTGTCGCTGAACATGAGGAGGTAGCGAGTGACCCAATCTGAGCTGCCATATCGGCCCTGGCTGGAGACTCCTGTAATCTCAGTGCGCTGCTCCAGCTTGATCTCCAGCCACTGATACTTATTAGAGTCTAGCGGAGACCAGCCCCCAGCACCTGCACGACACACAGACACACATGTCATGCACTGCACAGAATGAAGCACTTTTAAGGGGTTTATTTTGCTGCCTTCTTAAGAAGCATGCAAATTGAAACACGTATGTGTATTCTACAACCAGATGTATTTAGACCTGTCCAGTTTCATCTGGAGTGCAACCCAGACCACCTCCTGAAGAGATCAGATTTATACAGTATCTGCCTCAAATGCATTTCGGAGGGTATTTACACCTGTCTTTTTCACAATCAAATAGCTGTCCGATCAGAATTTTTTTTTTTCACATTTCTCAATACTTAGGTCACTTTTGCAAAACTCTTCACACAGTGAGCACAACAGAAGTCTATGTGGGCTAAACTGAGGATCAATTATCATTGTTTTGGCACAAAATGCATTCAATGACTACATTTCTGAAATTTCACAACAACTGCCAAAAATCTTTGTACGTACAGGACATTTTGCACATGCTTACATACTGTTTTCAAAACTGTTAAACTTATGTTCAAAACAATAACACAATGCAAAACTGAATAAGACAGCAAAATTCAACAGCAATGTTTTATTGAAACATATTTCAAATCTAAAAATGCAGTTTAACCAGCCACAGTTGATTCTTATCGTAGATGAACATCTACACAGGTGTTACTCTTTCAATTTCATTACAAAAGGAGACAACTGCTGAATAAGTTTGTATTGTGATGTAAAAATGGACCCATCATCCACATGATCAAATGTCCCTCCTGGATGCAATGAATGCTGGATGCCTGGACATATCAGCAGAAGATTGCCAGGGATGGATCAGGCATGCCAGAAGATTCTTTCCTAGGTGTATTGTCCTAGATGACATAAGATGTGATGTGGATGAGAACCTGTGGCCAAATGGAGAAGACCGAGTAGATTAGCATTACTATTGTATCTGTATCAGTGGATGGTGTGTATACAAATTCTTGTATTTTGGAATTACTTAGTGCAAAAAAATACAAATAAATAAACAACATAAAATATTGATGAATTCTGCATCATGTCGGATTCATTCCAGTAACATGTATTGCAGTTATAAACAACATATATTGCAATTATAAACAGAGATGTGTCCTTGTTTTACACAAGAAAACACTGTGTAATGCTACATGTTGTTAGTGTTTCTTAGGTCATTGTTTTGTGGGTGACAAAGTGTGTTTGTCGGCTGTCAACCTTTGCTAGTGTTCTGGAAGAATGAGTTTATTTGAGACCTGAATAAAGTGTTTTGGTAGTTGTAGTGCATTTTGAATGTAAAATGAACTGCTTTGCCAAGCTGAAAGTCGGTTAGGAGAATTGTCTGAAGAGTTTTGCAAAAGTGACCTAAGTATTGAGAAATGTGTCCTACCGTCTGTAAAAAACTGTAAATGATTCCACGATCATTCATGAACAGTCATTTTTTCTCCCTCTCTCTAAATGATTCAGCCTTTTTGAGGGAATCATTTGAATTGATGATAAAACAAAACTGGAAACAGAGGGTGTGTGTGTGATGTCACTAGCATGAACACACAGCACACACTCCATCTCAGTAGTCTGTGCTTATTTGTGGTAATTTCTCTGGAACATTTAGGATAATGCGAGTATAAGTTAGAAAAATATATAACACTAGTTTCTAAAAAAATCGTACATATTTAAACAATAAAATTGTGTATTGTCATAAAAAAAATACTGCCATTATTTCTTTATTAGTTGTTTATCACAAATTATCTGCACAGAAATGTTCATAAACTTTTCAATATTTTTTTTATTGAGCTGACATGACAAGACTTACACAAAACACATATACATATAAACATAAACTGAGTCAACATTTAGAAATATTTTGTTTGTTATACTCTGTGTGTGTAGTGGGTGTAGGAGTAAGCAAACAAATTGGATTGATAGAACTTTAAGAAATATGAGAAAGTAAAAAAGGAGAGAAAATAGAAAGAGAGGGATGAGAAAAAAATTATAATAATGAAAATAGAAAAAAAAGCATCCATCTATTAAACACGCCCCGCTTATTAATATATGGCTGTGTCTTTTATTAAATATATTTTTTTATATATTTAATAATCATTTATTTATTTATTTATTTTTATGTATAACTCCATTACTATTATTATTATTATTATTATTATATTTTATTATTTATTTATTTTATTATTGAAAATTTTTTTTTTTACTATTATTATTTATTTTATTATTATTATTATTATTATTATTATTATTGTTTTATTTATTTGTTTGTTTGTGTGTGCGTGTCAACTAATTTGTGATGCATAAAAAAATAAATAAGACGAGTAGTGATGCTCAGCCCCAATCATCAGAAAACTCTTAACATCATATTATACCATCACATCATATTATACCATCACATCATATTATACCATCATGTATTCATCATATACTCTACTGATAAAGTCACACAAGCCTAAAAACAACATGCAAATGATGTGTTTTCATTTGCTTTAATGAACTTTCCTTATAGGGTTTGTGCTGAAAAAATCTTTGCGCTGGCAGACTGTTTAATATTCTACAGTCATCAGAACAGCCTCCATTTACCTACAGCGTGCCCATAAATACTGACACAAATAAGCCTGAAAATCTCAGTCAAATCCCTGTTAAGTATCTTCAGTGAGAGGACGCCCGCAGCGCTGTGTGGATTCTTCTCGCTAAATCAGATAAGACGTCATCATAAACGCTACCTGTCTGTGGTAAATCATGATAAAATGACCGGACGCTGTGAGAAACCGTACCTGCTCACAAGAGAAAATGCTGATGGGGTCCAAAGCAGACGGAGAGAGCAATCAGACAGGTGGAGCTACTCAAAAAATGACTTTTGATGCTTGTTTAAACTACTTATTTAAAATGAGTTGAAACAACAACAAATTCTTAAAGGTGCAGTATGTAAGTTTGACACCCAGTGGTTGAACTAGGTATTGCATTCCTGGATCAAAACACACGCAAGGTTGCCAGATTGACGGCATCAACAGGAGTGAGCCTGATGATCGAGCCCAAACACTGATTTAAGGCTGATTTAAGTCGTGTTCTAAATAAAAGCAACGGCACACGATAGAAGCAATATTCTCCATATTTAAAAGAGTTTTTGTTCTAACCAACACCTGGAATTGATATATTAGAAACGGCTTCTATTTCTCACAGGTGAACAACATAAAACTGACAATGATCACCTCAGGTACACCTCATGTGCTTTATTCAGTGTTAAATGATAATAATGTGAGTTTGAATGTCATTTTACGTGACATTTATTGCCATACTACTGAAAGCAGCAGCAGATAGTTCACCTCAGATCTGGAAAATAAAATAAACCGTTTGAAATTGTACTTTAGAACTGTGACTCAAAACCAACACATATCAGTGACTCAGCATCTACATTTAATAATGTTAAAGAGGTTTAAATATTTAAATTGTATTTAAATTTCTGCCGTGTTTCGTCTGGTGCAAACAGCCAAATTGCTCATCACTGCAAATCTCATCATGTAGTGTCTTCTTAGGACACGGGGTTACAATGTAACCTGCTCACCTAATGTTTACGTTCTTAATATTTATATTATTTGCTAATTAATAACCTCATGTGGAACTCTGAATCTGCGTCTCATTTCGGAGTCTGCTACTGTCCACCGGAGGTCGCGGACGCATGCTTTAAGAGCCTTCCTGACTGAATGAATTAATGAAATATGCTGTTTTCCAACAAGGCAACCCGGGTGCTGAAATATAATTAGCTAAAGTGGCAGTAGGCGGGTTAAAATTACCAAAACAAAGACAGAAGATCCGGCACGGAAAACACATTTTCAAAGCAGAATAACTGACTTCAGCATTGTTTTTCAGATAAACAAGAATGTTCACTTAGCATGTTTCTTAAATATCTGCAAACATATTATGGTATTTTTATGCTTTAGAAGAGTCAAAAACTTACATACAGCACCTTTAAGTTATTTTGGGACAACTTAATTGTTTTATGTTGAGTCCACATTTGTACAAAGAGTAAATAATGAAAAGCAATTCCAAGCAAATGCCAACCTTGTAAAAAAATCTAAAAATTAAATGAAAAATGTCAACCCTGAAAAAAGTTTTCACCAACATAGTTTTGTGTAGGCTTGTATTCTACAGTACTGTAAAAATACTCACAAATGTCTGTGTTTTCAAACAATTATATTGGATCTACCAAAGTCACACAAGTCCCAACAGCCATCTATTAAACATGCCCCGCCTATCAATACATGTCTGTGTCTTTTATTAAATATATGTTAAATATTTTAAAAATATATTTTACTTAATAATCATTTTATTTGTATATTTTATTTATTATTATTCATCATTCATTCATTCATTTTCTTTTCGGCTTAGTCCCTTTATTCATCAGGGGTCGCCACAGCGGAATGAACCGCCAACTTATCCAGCATATGTTTTACTTCCAGCTGCAACCCATCACTGGGAAACATCCATACACACCCATTCACACACATACACTACGGACAATTTAGCCTACCCAATTCACCTATACCACATGTCTTTGGACTTGTGGGGGAAACCGGAGCACCCGGAGGAAACCCACGCGAACACGGGGAAAACATGCAAACTCCACACAAAAACGGCAACTGACCCAGCCGAGGCTCGAACCTGTGACCTTCTTGCTGTAAGGCGAACGTGCTACCCACTGTGCCACCGTGCAGCCCATTATTATTATTATATATATATATTTCTTTTTTCATTAAATCAGTAAAAACAGTATCAACTATGTCATATCATTAGCCATTATATGCTATTACCATTGTTGTTAACTTCACACAAGTATAAACTCTTATACTTTTTCCCCCAGTTTCCATTAAAACTGCATCAGTCATCCTAATGACCTCTTATATGGCCCTTATTAAAGAGTAATAGTCTAATTCTGAATAAGCTCCGTCTCTGCTCATGTCACGTTGAATAAAGCAAAAAGCCGGATATTAACTGTGCTGTTTCTGACCGCAGCGAACAAAAGCGTTCCTCAAATGACCAAAGTGATGAAGGTTAATCAGGGGTCATTGATGAGGCGATCTGACGCTCATTTAAATGACCGTTTCAATTATAACACGGCAGAAACCATCAGAGACGATTAATCTGTAAGAAACAGTCAAAATAATGACCGGAGCGCCTCATTAGCCAATCAGTGACCTACATCGAAACATTTGGAAAGGGACTGATATAATGATAGTTTGGAAAATAGCTCATTTTATTCCACAATCCCAGGAAAACCAGAAGCTTCCAAACATGTAGATGACATATTATACATTACGCATACAGGTCAAGTGAAAATTATTAGTCTTCCTGTGAAATGTGTATTCTTTCTCAAATATTTCCCAAGTGATGTTTAACAGGGAAGGGATTTTTCATAGTATTTCCTATATTTGTTTTTTTTCTTCTGAAAGTCTTATTTTTTTTAGTTTGCCTGGAATAAAAGCAGTTTTTAAATAATGCAAAACATTAAGGTCAATATTATTAGCCCATTTAAAGGGGTCCTATTATGCCCCTTTTCACAAATTATAAAATAAGTCTCTGATATCCCTAGAGTATGTGTGTGAAGTTTCAGCTCAAAATACCACACAAAGAATCTTTTATAACTCTCTGAAACTGACCCTTTTAGGCTTTGATCCTAATTGTGGCGTTTTGGTGACTGTCGCTTTAAATTTAAATGAGATTGTGCTCTTTTCAAAAGAGGGCGGAGCTACAAATGCCTGTGTGTCAGCATAGTGGCAGATTCAAAGCAAGACTAACGTCCTATGCTAATGAGGGAGAGATGGTCACTAGTGGGCGGGGCTTTTCCCCTCTGATGACACGTACAAAGGGAGAATGTCAATCAAACTGTTTCAGTGATTCTAAAAAAAAAAATGTCATTAATAAATTGTTACTATTAGAAGCTGGTTATATTCACAGACTGTTGCCACACAACAACCCCTTAAAAATTGATTTTTGCATAATAGGTCCCCTTTACTTTTTCAAAATACTGTTCTTTCAAAATTGGCAAAGAAAACAAATAAACTCTCCAAATTGCTCACGCTCGATATAAAGCCGAAAAAGTGGACTTTCTTGGACGCCCTGAAGCCTTCCTAACAAGAATTGAACCTCTTTCCTTGAAGTTCTTGATGATCCTATAAATTGTTGATTTAGGTGCAATCTTAGTAGCCACAATATCCTTGCCTGTGAAGCCATTTTTATGCAACGCAATGATGGCTGCACGCGTTTCTTTGCAGGTCACCATGGTTAACAATGGAAGAACAATGATTTCAAGCATCACCCTCCTTTTAACATGTCAAGTCTGCCATTCTAACCCAATCAGCCTGACATAATGATCTCCAGCCTTGTGCTCGTCAACATTCTCACCTGAGTTAACAAGACGATTACTGAAATGATCTCAGCAGGTCCTTGAATGACAGCAATGAAATGCAGTGGAAAGTTTTTTTCAGGATTAAGTTAATTTTCATGGCAAAGGAGGACTATGATCTGATCACTCTTCATAACATTCTGGAGTATATGCAAATTGCTATTATAAAAACTTAACCAGCAACTTTTCCAATATTTATGTAATTCTCAAAACTTTTGGCCACGACTGTACAGTGTCACAAAAATTATGCTATATTGATGTGAGTATCCGCAGCTGTATCCCTTCTAAACTTTACCACCTTCATGGTACCTAAAATCCAGAATTGGTGCAAGCTAAACTGAAACTTGGCTACATACACAGTAAAAAATGCAATTCATTCATGTTGTCCCAACACAAATTGTACAAATTTAAGTTGACTGAACGTAAAACAATTAAGCTGTCCCCAAAAACTCAAGAATTGTGTCGTTTCAACTCATTTTAAATAAGTAGTAACAATCCTTTTTCTGAGTGTAGTAACAGGGCCAGGGTTTTCACAAAGTTGAAAAATGTTGGCACTGAAACTAGTTTAGCAAAGCAAACGGTTCTCCAAAGAAGAGCAGACGTGGGTCTAATGAACTGGCCAGAACCTCATCTATTATTTAGCACGTCTCCACCTGCAAGTGCCGAGGGACAGAGGCTAGTTTGGAGCGGGACGAGATCAGCAGAAATGCCTGATGAAAGCAGGAGAGACTTTTCTAACGTTGAGCACTCATGATTGTGGCGCTTTTGATGAAGCTAATGCAACACAAATAGATCTGGAAAGCTGCCACCTGTGTAATTTTCCTCAGTGAAAGATAAAAAAAAAAGACAAAGACGATGCGAAGTCAAATTCTTTTTCGCGCTAATTGCATCTGCTGAGTTGATCTGAAAAGATTATAATTAGAATTTCATACGGATCTAATTAGCTCTTTTTCACATTGATTGCAGATCTGAACGCCAGACTGTTTAAAGCGAAACATGCAAAAGAGGAAATTACAGTTATTATCATTTGGCCATGCACATGAAATTCACACCGATTGCTTTCACGCAACGTTTTTATGCTATGCAAATAGAAATACAAGGACATTTCCCTCATAAACACATCTGTGTTTCTCACACGCAGCTTACTGACTGACTCATAGAGTCATATTTTGCTTCAATACGTAATGGCCTTATGAGCGTGCCTGTTATATCCTGGGGATAAAAATCTAAAATTGGTAGCGGCTATCAAGAGAAACACAATCACATTTGCATTCTAATTAAACCCTCTGTGCGGTATTCATATCTATGTATTTATCTGCGACGTGGCGAGGAACAATTACACCTGCTGATAGACTAACAGCCGCCGATTTAAACGGCTGCTAATGGCACCCGTAATGATACAAACTCAGCGGAAGGTTTCAGAAAAATCCAGCGCTCCTCACAGCGAGAGCCTGCGGCAGTCGGGGGAATTAGCGCATGCTGCCATATAAATGAGAACGCTTCGCTTATTTATCCCCGTGATTCAAAGAGCTTTGCCCTGATATCCCGGCAGGTTTGTGTGATGAAATGCAGCATGTAATCCGGTCTGTGATTGGAAGCATTTTAACAGGAAAAACAACCCAAATGGACGTCTCACAAAGTCATTATTGCTCTAATAATGTTGTTTGAACTAGAATGCAGCCGCCGGGGGATTAAAATGTTTATGGAGATACATTAGGTGGGAAAATTCTGCCTCTGTACCTCTGCTACCTGTTTTATTGTGCTATGTAAAAATGGTGCAATTGATCGCTTAGGAAAACACCAGCATGTGAGGAAATCTGGGTCACAAATGGTGTGAAAAATCATCCCACCATATTAAAAACAGCAGTTAACTACTAGTTCTCGAACGATAAATCGATGTTTTGTGATTCGTAGACTTCTGGAATGCATCGCGATCTAACACATGTACAGAAAGTGGTCAAATGCAGCACGACTTTTGTTCCATGGGATTAATGTAAACACTGCTCACTACGAACGGACGTGCACTCATAACGGACGTACGTAACTCGAAACGAAATTAGTTAATTTTTTTTTATTATATCCTTATTTTTATTTTATTTTTTTAAAGATTAATTGGTATGTGTATGGGGTGGTGCGGGGCGTCACGGTGGCGCAGTGGGTAGCACGATCGCCTCACAGCAAGAAGGTCGCTGGTTGGCGGTTCATTCCGCTGTGGCGACCCCAGATTAATAAAGGGACTAAGCCGAAAAGAAAATGAATGAATGGGGTGGCGCGGTAGTGCTGTCGCCTCACAGCAAGAAGGTCGCTGGTTCAAGCCTCAGCTGGGTGAGTTGGCATTTCTGTGTGGAGTTTGCATGTTCTGCCCGTGTTCGCGTGGGTTTCCTCCATGTGTTCCGGTTTCCCCGCAAGTCCAAAGACCTGCGTTATATGAATTGGGTAAGCTAAATTGTCAGTAGTGTGTGAATGAGAGTGTATATGTGTTTCCCAGTGATGGGTTGCAGCTGGAAAGGCATACGCTGCGTAAACCATATGCTGGATAAGTTGGCGGTTCATTCCGCGGTGGCAACCCCTGATTAATAAAGGAACTAAGCCGAAAAGAAAATGAATGAATGAATGGTATGTGTATGGCGGCATGGTGGCTCAGTGGTAAGCACTGTCGCCTCACAGCAAGAAGGTCGCTGGTTCGAGTCCCGACTGGGTCAGTTGGTGTTTCTGTGTGGAGTTTGCATGTTCTCCCCATGTTGGCGTGGGTTTCCTCCAGGAGCTCCGGTTTCCCCCACGGTCCAAACACATGCGCTATAGGTGAATTTGATCAAACTAAATTGGCCGTAGTGTATGTGTGAATGAGTGTGTATGGGTGTTTCCCAGGACTGGGTTGCAGCTGGAAGGGCATCCACTGCGTAAAACATATGCCAGAATAGTTGGCGGTTCACTCCGCTGTGGCGACCTCTGAAATAGAGACTAAGCCGAAGGAAAATGAATGTATGAATGGTATGTGTATAGATTGACAGGGGGTGTGCACATCATAAACAAACTGCAGATGCTTTGGTACTGTACAAATGCAAATGTTTTCATTATGTACAATCATCTGTCATTTGCAACTTAGATTTATAATTTTTTAAATTATTATTATTGTTAATTTGTAATTGTGTCCTAAATTTATGAATTTTGCTGAATTACACTGTCATGAGGGGTACATGACCAGTGGCTAAAAAGTAGGTCAATCAAAACCATTACTAGCACCTGTGTCTTTACAGTGATTGAGATGGATAGATGGCATGTAAAGAGCAGCTAAATGGGTTGTCACATATAGTGTCTAAAAGAGAGTGGAAAAAAGCATGTGCGCCGAGTCCCTTACCATTTTCAGTGTGCTTGTCCTCTTGTTGCATCTGTTGTTGCTAGGTGACCATCAACCGTTCTCTCAGAGGATGACAAACTGACAAACCATTGTTGCAGCTCTGATACAAGTTTTATTTATGCAGAAAATTAAGAACTACTGTGTTTGTCTGAGGTAATTAATTTACCATTATTACTGAAATGTGTTTATTCCATACAAAGTAAGAAGCTGATTGGTTAGTTCTAGTCACATGGCTCGTTGTCCACTCACAACATTCCTAAAGTCTAAATGTTTTCAACTAGGTGCACTTGGAATGATCCCTATTTGCACGCACAAGCCGCACGGCTCCATTGGAAATAACAAAATTGCGCATGCAAAAGACATGGCCCCAAAGAGGAACACAGGAGAGGGAGAATAGAGCAACATTACAGTCCTTAGTTGGTTGTAAACATTACAGAAATAAATATGTTTATTGTTTACCTGACTAGCCAACCCTTCCTTCTTTCTTACCCCACACACAAACATCATTACACACAGAAAAACGGGAATTGTAAAGCAGTCGGCCAGTTCAACCAGCCCTCAGAGATTCAGCTCATGAACATTCAGTTGTCGAGCAAAATCAGACAGAGCACAAAACAGTGTTCTAATTAGATTGAAAGGGCAACAGTGGAAGGACAATAGAAATGCAACAATGAAACAAACAGGGTCAACAGTCTAGACCAAGAAGAGGAGTAAGAAGGATGTGTGTTGGAAAACAAGGAAGGCAAAACACTGGAAGTGTCAGAAGAAACCAAAACTTTCTGATTAAATAAGAGGCAGTATTTTGGAGCATGTTTTTCACTCATGACCTTTCAGTGGCCAAAGGTCGAAAAATGCAGCCGAATGTTGGTAGAACAGTCATGTCCTCAATCCTGCAAATGATTCATAAACCCTATTTGGACGGGACGGAAAATTTCTGTTTCACAGACATAATTGTGATTTTAATCCCGTCCAAATCTGTCTTTTTGTCACATGACATCTGTAAAAATTCCAGAGCAAATTACCTACTGTTTTTTAGTCAACTCTGTGGTTCTCTGTGGAAATCTAAATCTGTTCTAATGCAAATGTCTGTCATTGCCGAAAATGATTTGTGCAAATGTGTGTATGTATATGTGTTTGCTATCCTGCAAAGAAATCAAAAAATGGAATCAACAAGAAAAGCCAAATCATGTAAATTGTTAAGACTGACTACTGTAATATCAGTTTTAGGTAAGAGTACTTCCATTTCTGCAGTCAATTACATCATGTGAAAATTATATAAGTTAAAACATATTTATTCCAGTGGGTTTATTATAAAACCATCATGTTAATTTTGTTTTCAACAACTTTTATAAAAATTTTATTTTTTTATGTTTTTATAAATTTTTCTCTGAGTCCACCTTCATGGTCTTTCCCACATCCAGGAGAGTTACGGTGTGGAGATGCCCCAAAGACGTGTACCATCCAGACTGTTGCATGCCCAGAGTGGATCAGTGATGGTTTGGCTGCAATATCAGGGCATTCCCTAGGTCCAATACTTGTGCTAGATGGGCACATCACTGCCAAGATCTACCAAACCATTCTGGAGGAGCATGTGCACCCAATGGCTCAAACATTGTATCCTAAAGACAGTTATATGTATCAGGATGGTAATGCACTAATACACACAACAAGACTGGTGACAGAGTGGTTTGATGTACATGAAAGTGAAGTTGAACATTTCTCATGGCCTGCACAGTCACTAGATCTAAATATTATTGAGCCACTTTGGGGTGTTTTGGAGGAGCGAATCAGGAAACATTTCCTCCACCAGCATCACGTAGTGACCTGGCCACTATTCTGCAAGAAGAATGGCTCAAAATCCCTCTGGCCGCTGTGCAAGTCTTGTATCTGTCATTCCCAAGACCAATTGTTGCTGTATTGGCACCAAATGGAGGTCCTACACCATCCTAATGGATTATTGTGGTTTAATTGTCTAACCTCTGTACATCTGATACATAGTTTACTGTATATATGCACATTACAATGTCACGATTGTAAACAAAGTCCATGATAGTGTCTGTCTGTATACAGTATGCTTGTTATCTAAATGTTGATTAGATGTACTTAGGATACATTTGACAGAAATGAGGTACATTTCCCAAAATTCGTTAGCTAACTAAGATCACGCGTTCTGTTTTTACAAATATAGTTTATCGATTCTGGGTTTCCCGAATCCATTGTTCCAACAATATTTGCAAACAGCATCTTGTGTATTTAGGCTGCGTGTCCACTGAAGTGTTTTTTCTTGAGCTGAGCATTTGTTTTCTGTTGTTGTCAATGGTACTTATGGTAAAATGTTTTCTGTTGTTACAATGTCCAATACGTAGTGGACATTGTAAAGCCCACTATGGTAACACCCATGCTAATGTGACGGTTAGGTTTAGAATTGCAGTAGGTGTAGGTGTAAATAACCCACAATGTAATGGACAATTTAATAATTAATATAAATAATTCTCGTTTCTAGCAACAACTGCTTGCGCATGCATGTCCACTACTCCCCCTATACCCCATTCCTTTCACACACTTCACCATCTACTCTGAATGATTCTGAAAGCTTAAAGTTGTCTTGTTTTCATTCATTCATTCATTTTCCTTTGGCTTAGTCCCTTAGTTGTCAGGGGCCGCCACAGTAGAATGAACCGCCAACTATTCCGGCATATGCTTTACACAGCGGATGCCCTTCCAACTGCAACCCAGTACTGGGAAACACCCATACACTCTCACATTCACACACTACAGACAATTTTGTTTACCCAATTCACCTATTGGGTAAACTGTGGGGGAAACCAGAGCACCCAGAGGAAACACACGCCAACAAGGGAGAACATGCAAACACACAGAAATGCCAACTGACACAGCCGGGACTCGAACCAGCGACCGTCTTGCTGCGAGGCAACAGTGCTACCCACTGCGCCACCGCGCCGCCTTAATCAAATAATAATAATAATAATAATAATAATTTATTAAAGATTTGTATTAAAAAATGTATACTAATAACTAATATCTTATCACTAAGTGAAGTTTATTTATAAACTAATTTCGAGAGGATGACGTGCTTATGATTGACCACGGCTGGTCCCGCATTAGCTAACACATGATTCACCAATCAGATGGTTCCTAACTCACCATAAATAACCAAAGTTCCCCCCTTAAGAATCCCCCCTTCCACCCCTACTCCTCTACCTACACTACTAGATAGTGCGGCACGGCGGCCCAGTGGTTAGCACTGTGGCCTCACAGCAAGAATGTCACTGGTTCTAGTCCTTACCAAGCCAGTCGACGTTTCTGTGTGGAGTTTACATGTTCTCTCCGTGCTTACGCGGGTTACCCCCGGTTTCCACCCACCATCCAAAAACATGTGACTTAAGTTAATTGACTAATCCAAATTGGCACCAGAGATGTGCTCCTAGTCAGCAGTATATCTCTCCATAGCAATTCCTAATTGGTCATTAGCTACAAACAGCAGGGGAGTTCTCGAGATCTTACCTGAGCTCAAACTCCCCTCTTGCCCTACAAATGGGAGGGAGCCCCGGGTTTGAGGATCTTTTGAGCTCAGGGCTCTCTCCCGGGTCAGCATGCCAAACACGCTTTATGATCAATCATCAGGTAAGTGTGAACATTATCTGCGCAACACTGATAACTTATCTGCGCAATATAATGAAGTCTATTTATCGAGCGATTCTGAATAAAAAAGATTTTTCAGGTTTGTAGCATCAAAACTTTGACAGAGTTTGAGGTATTTAGCGGCAGACATGCATGAGTAGAGCAATAAACTGCTTTATTCTCTGAGTTATATCTGTGAAATCAGTTCATTTATCTCTGATTTGTTCTCTTCTGAAATCTAAAACTATCTCCTCATCTGCAGAGGAAATGCAATCATAACCGTGTGTCATATTTACACATATTTATCCCCAGAATGTTTAGACGTTGTGTTTAGAAATGAAAATCTATATAAGGAATCAGTCCCTAAATTGCTAAAAATCCTCATGATCCCCGTCCTTTATCCTGAATCCCGACTTCATTGTCTAGACACTAGATGTTTGTCTTCTTCTGTAAGTACTTCAGGCTAAATTAAATGCCAAGATATGTGTGGCTCTATCAGGACCAAGTGAGATTTCAGAAAATCAATACAAAATCTTAAACCACCACCATATAGAACTCGGAGTAAAGGTCAAAAGCTGGGTGGCACGTAAAAAGCTGGAAGCAAGTGGAACATAACAAATAGGTCGAGATTCCTCTGGGCTGATGTCTGGATCAGGTCAACAGACACTTACTTACAGAAGGAGGAGTGTGTGGAATCTCGGAAATACAGACATGGTAGTAGACAGGGTTAGTGAGGTCTGGGGGTTGTTAATAGTTGTGCAATAATGTGTAGGTTGTTTGGTTGGTTGGATGGATGGATGGATGGATGGATGGATGGATGGATGGATGGATGG
>CAIGQV010019082.1:2469752-2489560 GCA_903798115.1 Danio jaintianensis
TATATATATATATATATATATAATTTTTATTTTTTTATACGTGACCGCTAACCCCATTGTCCAAGTTAGAATTTATGCTTTTCTGTTTGTTTTTTTCTCAATTAAAACACCATTGATGGTTCATCAAGTCATCAGATCAGCGCAAGTACAAGTGTACTGTAAACTGCTGGAGAACCAACATTTCTTTTAAGGAACATCAAAAGGTTCTTCCAGTGACAAGCAGTCTGGTTCTAAATAGCACTTATTTTTAAATGTATCATTTCTAAAAGCTGCAGTGCAAGAGCAATATAAACCCCGAGCCAATCTCGCATTTCTACACACTGATCCTCCAGGGACGGCTGTTTCATCTCGTACCGTTTTATCTGCATACTAAAAAGCACAACTCCTCAAATCAAGCTGTTTGATTCTCGTAGGGGTCTGTGAGTTACAGTATGCTTGAGAAACCCTTATTATAAATGATATTCCTTGACAGGGGAATCTGTGTGATGAATGCTCGGCTTCTTAATGGACAGACACCCTCAGAGGAGGAATGACATTAAGCATAAATTCTCTTGACATGCATGTTGTAATTGCTTGTTTTAACTACTAATGAGCCGCTGCCATGAACGCCAGTGATGTACGAGTCCTCGTGTGAGCGTGTGACATCAGCACTGTGGTAAACATGAGGGAAATACTCTGCAGATGCATCAGGGAGAGAGGACGACTCAGCAAAACTCTGCTGGCTGTACGCAAATAACACACACATTCACAAATGCTTATAAAACTAGTACTTGCTGCGTTCTATGTGATATACACTTTAAGATGTTCACCTATAGCACATGTGTTTGGACTGTTGGGGAAATCGGAGCACGCGGAGGAAACCCACACCAACACGGGGAGAACATGCAAACTCCACACAGAAATGCCAACTAGCCCAGCCGGGACTCGAACCAGCGACCTTCTTGCTGTGAGCAAACAGTGCTAACCACTGAGCCACCCCCTAATTATTTTGAATTCAATTATATATAGAAGAAAACTAAATATTGCACTGTCCGTTTTTTTCCAATTTTCTGTAGCCATAAACCAAATACAACAATACTTATTTATTCAGCTTTCAAATTATTTCAGCTTCCAAAAACTGACCCTTATGGGTGGTTTTATGGTCAAATGTACAGTACAGAATTATTAACCCTCCTGAATTATTAGCCCCCCTGTATTTTTCCCCAATTTCTGTTTAATGGAAACAAGATTTTTTCAACACATTTCTAAACATAATAGTTTTAATGACTCATTTCTAATAACTGATTTCTTCTATCTTTGCCATGATGACAGCACATAATATTTGACTAGATATTCTTCAAGACACTAGTATTCAGCTTAAAGTGACATTTAAAGGCTTAACTAGGTTAATTATTTTATTTCGTTAAGTTAGGGTAATTAGGCAAGTCGTTGTATTACAATGGTTTGTTCTGTAGACAATCGAAAAACAAATACTGCTTATGGGGGCTAATAATATTGACCTTGGAAATGGTTTTTAAAAAAAATTAAAACTGCTTTTATTCTAGCTGAAATAAAACAAATAAGACTTTCTCCGGAAGAAAAAATATTATAGGAAATACTGTGAAAAATTCCTTGCTCTGTTAAACATCATTTGGGAAATATTTGAAAAAGAATAAAGCATTCACAGGAAGGTGAATAATTTTTAATTCAACTATACTATACAGCCACATCGTACTGCTACAAGTGTGATATTGCTCATACATACATATATATATATATATATATATATATATATATATATATATATATATGCATGTATATATATATATATCATACATATATATGTATGAGCAATATCACACTTGTAGCAGTACGATGTAGCTGTATATCAGCACTGGTGGGAGGAGTGCGTTGCCTTAGTGTCCCACTAGTGACGATATACAGCCATATTGCACTGCTACCAGTGTGATATTGCGTTTATACAACAGTTCGACGGCATAATCGTGTATATAAAAAAGAAAGTCAAACAAGTAGAGTCTAAAAACCCTTTTGTAAGAGGAACTACTTTCTTCCGCCATTCATTCACATCTGCAGCTGACGTCAGAACAGCAGAAGCCGTTACTGATTCACCAACCTCATTTTAGAGCTAGCATTTAAATGATTCTCTAGCGTAATGTCTAAAGTGATGACAAAACAGGTGATTTTGCTCACGTTTTAAGATTATAAGGCTGAACTGCATGAAATGCCATCAGTCTACAGAAATTTCCCAGTATTTTTCTGTTGCAATCGGGATATCACAATAATTAACCCCGAAAAAGCCAAAGCAAAGCAAACACTACCAGAAACACTACCAGATTACTATGGCATAAAAACAGCACTACAACATACAAAAGAGAGAGATCGACTTAGAAAGTCACTCACCAGTTCTATAATGATTTGTTCAAGTTTCGTTTTAAATTTACGCTCAGAAAAACATTTTTATCCCCCAGCTTATTATGCGGCCTCTGTCGCCATCTTGTGGCAGAACTTTTTTTATTAAATATTACCGCAATTTACATGAGATTCATTTATTCACCAATAACATTTAACAAACAACAATATAAAGACAAGTAAATCAGTCAAAAGAATAACAACCAAGTTGTCAGTCAGCATTAAGCTAAACTTAACATTGCAGTCAAATCTATTTGCTCTGGAGCAAATAACAGATGACTGTGACCAAAATATTGCCTTTAGATATAGCCTAAACAAATAACATTTTACAGTAGACTATACTTTTGAATTAGTAGCCGTCAGAGTGCTCATGATGGGCAATATGACATGCTGACGGCCGCCGACATGCTGAAAGTCTCGAATTTATGAAAACATATTTTAAAATAGGCACTATCAATAAACTGCATAGTTGCAATCTAAATAACTACATTATTGCCTAAAAAAGCCTCAAAATTCCATTATGTTGTCCAACAGCTGCAATATTTGTCAAACTGTGTAGAGAGTTGTTTAGTCTTCTTGATGTCACTGGTGTGGGCGGAGTAATACACAAGGGTGAAGAGACTGTCCGAGTGCTGATATTACTTTAATATCTCACTGATCAGCCAATCAGATTCGAGAATTAGACAGAACTGTTGTGTATATATACACAGCTAGAAGGTCACTGGTTCGAGCCTCGGCTGGGTCAGTTGGCGTTTCTCTGTGGAGTTTGCATGTTCTCCCCGTGTTAGCGTGGGTTTCCTCTGGGTGCTCCGGTTTTCCCCACAAGTCCAAAAACATGTGGTATAGGTGAATTGGGTAGGCTAAATTGGCCGTAGTGTACGTGTGTGAATGAGTGTGTATGGATGTTTCCCAGTGATGGGTTGCAGCTGGAAGGGCATCCGCTGCGTAAAACATATGCTGGATAAATAAATATGCTGGATATAAAATATTTTGAGGTCATAAGACTGTTATTCTTTATGGTGTGTTTCAGACCTTGACAGTCTTTGCCATTATGAATTGTTGTAAAGAAAACAGCAGCATAAATTTCCTTCAAAAAAAAGAAGAAAAAACCCTCCTGTGGCGTCCCACCGAAACCGATAAGTCAGCGTTTTCATTTTGAAGTGAACTCTTCCTTTAAATGTTTTCCATGTTTTGTATCGCCAGCCTCAAACTCTCGCTAATAGACTGTCACAGATGTGCCCTTGAAGGAGAACGGATAAAACTCAAGCAAACAGACGACAGGACGCTGCAGGAGTAAGACTCTTCCTGAGCTGTGTCACATTCTGCGCGCGTATTTCATTTCACTCTTCACTGCTTCCCCTGTGGCGGGTTAGAAACGTACAGTGACCTGCTAGCAAAGTAGGTCAAAGGCGAAGCGTGCACCCTTTTCACCCGTGAAGAAAGAAGCTAATCAGATATTTCACAGCCTTTGGGAATGGAGCTCCTCATCATGCTCCTGGACGAGCACAGGGAAAGGTGATTGGTTGTTGGTAATGGACAGAAAACGTTTCAGTTCGACCTGGGATGTGTTTTCCAAACAACAACGTAACTCGTGGCTGAATTACCATGGTATGATGGATCGTTCGAGAAATGAACGATGTAGTGACGAGTTTTTCCCAAAACCGTAATTTCTCTTTTGCAGATCCATCGTTCAAGCCACTTTAGTTCTAATGTAAAATGTCCATAATAAAGCTCTGAAAAGGGTGGAGTGACATCCACATTTAATTATTCATTCATTCATTTTCTTTTCGGCTTAGTCCCTTTATTAATCTGGGGTCGCCACAGTGGAATGAACCGCCAACTTACATTTAATTATTATTATTATTTATTTTATTTTTTTGCTTAAATATTATTGTTTTACACGCACACGGATACACATTTTTTTAATCCAATATTAGTTTTGGTAAAAACATGCATTAATTTTCCATATCAATGTAAATGACACATATACATATACACTACCTGACAAAAGTCTTGTCGCCTATCCAGGTTTTAGGGACAACAAACTTGACTTCTAGTTGATAATTTAGCATCAGAAGTGGCTTATATGAAAGGCAAAGGCCTCTAGATTACGCTTATTTTACCAAAATAAAATATGATCATGCCTTGATTTTTAATGATTTAATTAAGACAGTAAGGTCTGACTTTGCTTAGACAAAAGTCTTGTCACTGAACAGAAATAATGTCCAGTATAGAATATAAAGTCATGGTGCAGTGGAGAAAGAATGAATATTGTGTATGACTCCCATGAGCTTGGAGGACTGCATCCATACATCTCTGCAATGACTCAAATCACTTATTAATAAAGTCATCTGGAATGGCAAAGAAAGCGTTCTTGCAGGACTCCCAGAGTTCATCAAGATTCTTTGGATTCATCTTCAATGCCTCCTCCTTCATCTTACCCCAGACATGCTCAATAATGTTCATGTCTGGTGACTGGGCTGGCCAATCCTGGAGCACCTTGACCTTTTTTGCTTTCAGGAACTTTGATGTGGAGGCTGAAGTATGAGAAGGAGCCCTCTCCTGTGGTTTGTAATGTAATGGGCAGCACAAATGTCTTGATACCTCAGGCTGTAGATGTTGCCATCCACTCTGCAGATCTCTTGCACGTCCCCATACTGAATGTAACCCCAAACCATGATCTTTCTTTCACCAAACTTGACTGATTTCTGTGAGAATCTTGGGTCCATGCGGGTTCCAGTAGGTCTTCTGCAGTATTTGTGATGATTGGATGTAGTTCAACAGATGATTCATCGGAAAAATCGACCTTCTGCCACTTTTCCAAATGATCAACTAGAAGTCAAGTTATTATTTGTTGCTCTTACAACTGGCATCGATGACAAGACTTTTGTGTAGGGCCTATATATGGTCAAATAATGATGTAAAAAGTACTTGTATGTATTTGTTGCCATAATTAAGCTATATTTAGATTCAGAAATTATTATTATTATTATTATTATCATTATTATTATTATTTATTTAATAAAAAATGATGTCATATACAGTACAGACACATTTAAATAGGCTACTATAAATTATTACCATTTTACGTATCTTATATTTCTTGTTCTCACAAGATTTGGAGATTTCTGCTTGTGAATTATAGGTCACCTGTAGCTTATTTTGCTATCAAAATTGCATAAATGATCTCGGAGTGCGTTACGAGTTCAGTCTTCAGTCAAGTGCTTCATTATACTTTTCACTAAGACTTTTCAGTGCATCCCTATAAAACAATGCTATGTTATAGACATACACACACACACACACACACTAAACTATATCATATCTGATGAACATAAAAACATCACTGTATATATAACACTCCAGTGTTCATATAACCATGCAGTGACAGCAAAGTGTGCTACTATTGGAGACGTATTATTGTTTAAAGTGTCATGAAACCCCTCTGTTTCAGCAGGATTTTTTAACACCTTTGAAAAGGCTTGGAAAAATGTGAGTTTCCAGCTTTGTTGAGGTGGGAGTGTAAAGTATGGAAAGAGGGAAGGGATTGAAAAAGGGGATGAAAAGGAGAGTTTTATTACATGCATAAAGACAGCTAATTTGCAAGCAAGCACACACACACACACACACACACTTGATTTTAAAGTCCACATGAACTGAAAGCTGTGACAATTTTTTTTCGTATTGTGATGCAGTTTCTAGAAAAACTGAATATTAAATGAGAAAACAGTGGGCGTGGCTTGTTTTTGTATCTACTGTGAGCTGATTGGATGTAGTAAAGTAGGCATTTCATTCAGAAAGATGGGGAAAAGGGTTTGGGCAGAGTTATTATAACCTAACAGACACCTCCTGCTCACCATTTCTGACAGTTGGGGGGCGTGGTTAAGTATGTTAGCCCTGCCCAATACCTCAGACAGACCTAATCTGACAATTTAACTGAAAACAAACAGGAAGTGCATTTTCAGATTTCAATTTTAGATTACAAGAGCAATTTTTTTTTCTTAATGACATGCACAGATGAATTGTTCACCACAAAACTAGCAATGTGAGCTAACAAAATCATTTGTACTTTAACAGGATTTAAGGCATGTCCAAGAGGGGACCTGAAAAAGGTCTTGGCTCCAAGTCCCCTGTTAGTGGATGTATAATAACACCAATGTCCCCTCTTAGATAGGTAGGTAAGTGCACACACACACACACACACACACACACACACACACACACACACACACACACACACACACACACACACACACACACACACTGAGATGGAGAGTGATGCAGAGAGCAGCAGATACAGCAGTTCTCCACATCAGAATTCACTGAATCACACAGTGGTCATATGAGTGACAGTGCGGGATCACTGCCGTAAATAATAAACACATTAATAAAACCAAGTAACTGCTTCAGCAAACAGTACACACGTTCATTTCGGTGATGCGCTCAGTTTAATGCTGTTCAAGCTGAAATGACAGAATGTGCATCCTAGAAGCATATCCTGAGGCAAACTTACAGTGTAGCCTACAGGCTATTACTATTAGCCTACTAGCCTAAATAAAATGCAACATTGACAGAAATGTTTCAGTTTAGTCGACCACTGATCTGCAAACACAAAAATAGCACTTACACCTTTGTGGAGAGCAGCAGAAATTTGACCAGAGTCTTTCTTTAAAAATTTTTTAGGAAATACTGTGAAAAATTCCTTGCTCTGTTACACATCATTTGGGAAATATTGGAAATATTGAAATTCACAGGAGGGCTAATAATTTTGACTTGAACTGTATATAAATATATAAATATATTTATATATATATATAATTAGGGAGCGCCTCACATCAAGAAGGTCGCTGGTTCGAGCCTTGACTGAGTCAGTTGGCAATTCTGTGTGAAGTTTGCATGTTCTCCCCGTGTTCGCGTGGATTTCCTCGGAGTGCTCCGGTTTCCCCCACAAGTCCAAAGACATGCGCTATAGGTGAATTGGGTAAGCTAAATAGTCCGTAGTGTATGTGTGTGAATGGGACTGTATGGGTGTTTCCCAGTGATGGGTTGCAGCTGGAAGGGCATCCGCTGCGTAAAACGTATGCTGGATAAGTTGGCGGTTCATTCCGCTGTGGCGACCCCATATTAATAAAGGGATTAAGCCGAAAAGAAAATGAATGAATGAATATATATAATTAGGAGTGGGCGATGTGGCAAAAATAAATGACGATTTTTTCCAGGAAAATCACAATTTGCAATTTTATCATGATTCTTTTAAATGTTTTGTTGTTGTATTAACACCAAATGGATGTTGACCCAAAAATAAAAATTATGTCATCTACTCACTCTAAAGTTGTTTTAATCCTGGATCATTTCTTCTTAAACATAAGTTATTTTGGATAAATGTGGGTAACCCAACAGTTGCTGGTCCCCACTTGACAAAATGACAGCGAACTCTTTGTTTACAATCATGATTCTTTACAATATTTTGTTGTTTCAATAACATCAAATGGATAGTTGACCCAAAAATACAAATTTTTATTAAAACTTACTCTGGACTTGTTTTAACCCTTGATGAAACATGTTATTTTGGAAAATGTGGGTAACCCAACAGTTGCTGGTCCCCACTTGACAATGTAATGTGTATTTATATAGCGCATTTATCGAGTATGGCCATACACCCAAAGCGCTTCACAATCATGAGGGGGGGGGGGGGGGGGGGTCTCTCCACACCACCACCAGTGTGCAGCATCCACTTGTATGATGCGACGGTAGCCACAGGACAACGGCGCCAGTGCTTCACCACACACCAGCTATTGGTGGAGTGGAGACAGTTATAGAGCCAATTAAGTGGATGGGGATGATTGGGAGGCCATGATGGGTAAGGGCCGATGGAGGGAATTTGGCCAGGACGCCAGGGTTACACCCCTACTCTTTACGATTAGTGCCATGGGATTTTTAATGACCACAGAGAGTCAGGACCTCAGTTTAACGTCTCATCCGAAAGACGGCGCTCACTGACAGTATAGCGTCCCCTTCACTATACTGGGACATTAGGACTCACACAGACTGCAGGTTGAGCGCCCCCTGCTGGCCTCACTAACACCACTTCCAACAGCAACCAAGTTTTCCCATGTGGTCTCCCATCCAGGTACTGACCAGGCTCAGCCCTGCTTAGCTTCAGTGAGTAACTGGTTTTGGGCTGCAGGGTGATATGGATGTGGCTAAAAAATGACAAAATGACAGAGAGCAAAATGTCAGCAAAATGACAGAGAGCTCTTTGTTTACTAGTTTGTGGGCGTTCGAGTTTCTTGGCTGTCATGTGGTGTGCGTTTGATGGGACGGACTGTACCTCACGTTCTTTTCATACAGATTACAAAACCAGAGAATATTTGTTTTCAAGTGTAGTTGGTTCATATATATATAGAAAGAGAGAGAGAGAGAGAGAGAGAGAGAGAGAGAGATTAAGTTGAAAGAAAAGACAGAATTTACATTTTGCCCGAACTACCTTATTTAGTTTCCAAACTAACGTGCGCAGAAAAGAAATGACATTTTCCTCCCAAACGCACTTGAAGGCGACAGCTAAAGAAATATTTGACCAAGTGCAGTATATTCTGTAGACAAAATATCGCTCAGGATGATGAATTCTCTGGGCTGTATCACCTATCAGCTGTGGCAGGTGTGTGTGAGATGAATGTGCGCCAGTTTGGGTGTTAAAGCCTTGAGAGATATTCAGCCTTGAGTCTCTGACGGCTGCGGCGTAATTTCCTGCCAATTTTGCGCTTAAATACTGCGGCCCATATTAATAAATGCAAATGCGCGAGAGTCAGCTGAGTTCAATGAGAAAAACACACACACATAACTGCAAGTAGTGTGTAACCTTGACTCCATAAGAATCCCTTCACCGCTTGACTTTCTGTTCACACATTTTCATAACTGACAGTAAAGAAGACGTATGAGGGCGATTTGTTCCCCATGTCGACGTCCAGGCTCTTTCACACACCACACCGCCATGAATCATAATAGACAATGTACTTTGCAGGGAAATACAGAGTGTATTCACAGCAAATTGATCTTATGCTGAGGGTTTATGCTTCGTTCCATACAAACAACTAGTAAAATTGATCAATGATAAATCCTGATGGGGCTAAGAACTCATGTTCAGAGATACAAACCATATTTCTGCATATAGTAACTGTTTGGATAAGTGACGCTCAATTAGGAGTGGGCGATGTGGCAAAAATAAATGATGATTTTTTCCAGGAAAATCACAATTTGCAATTTTATCATGATGCGTTCAAATGTTTTGTTGTTGTATTAACCGCAAATGGATGTTGACCCAAAAATAAAAATTACTTCATTTACTCACTCTCAGGTTGTTTTAATCCTGGATCATTTCTTCTTAAAGAGCCCCTATTATGCATTAAAAAGGTCATATTTTGGTTTTGGGGGTCTCCAACAACAGGCTGATATGCATGCAAGGTCAAAAAACACTTTCATTGTCTTATAATATTTATTTTTTACCTAATTATCCCAGCGACTCCCATATGATTCGTTCAGCGATTCATTTGTTCCCAAACCCCTCCTTAGTGCGATGCTAATCATCAATTTAAGTTATAGGGCTCTATTTTAACGATCTAAGCACAAAGTCTAAAGTGCATGGTGCAAAAGCATTAAGGGCGTGTCCGAATCCACTTTTGCTATATTTAAGGATGGAAAACTGCGGTCTGAGCCCCGGCGCATGGTCTAACAGGGTTGTGCTTATTCTCTTAATGAGTTATGGGTGTGTTTTGAGCATAACGTGCATTAAACCAATTAGAGTCTCATCTCACATTCCTTTAAGAGTCAGTTGCATCCCGCCATGGCGCATTTGCTATTTACATGGCGAACTTTGTAAGTGTAAAAACTAAACGATTCACTAGTGAGAAAACAGAGCATCTGCAGCGCGAGGATAAAGAACGAGCCTCTTCCATTCGACCTCTTTACTTTCTCTTTACTTTACTTCTACTCTTTACTTTACTCCTTTACTTTGGTGGAGTAAGAAAACGGTGGAAACTCACTCCACTGAAGACATCCACTAGCCGACATATTTAAGTTTGTTTGTTAAGCGCAAAGATTTGTTTCAAAACTATTCCTAAATTCAGTTCTAATTTCCAGCAAACCAATAAATGAACAATAATAATGAAGTGTGTTAAAAAAACTGAGTTATATCCAAACACACGTCCTGTTCTTATGCCCCATATGGGGATGCAGACGTCTCCAAAACCCCACAGGTGGACAAATCTAAACTTGTTTTTATTGAAACAAATATAAATATGCATATAATAAATAATACTGATAATAATAATAACATTATACAAATGCAGATTGTCATGAATAAACTGAAAAAAGCCCCCCGAGGTGAAGAAGGCATGCAGGCAGTGGTTTTTATATTTATGTCGAAAATAATAATTTTTGTAACATTTTAATCCTTTAATTGTTTTCATATGTAAAGATATTTGTGTTTTGCTGTACATCCTGTGTGTATTAAGCAATGTGTAAGCGTTTGGACCTGCATAGGCATATAACTAACGCGCTCTGCGCTGGATTTTAGAGCAGCTTTTGGTTGGTCAATGCCACGGTCTATTTCAGTTCCTCAAAATAGCAACGCGCCAACAATGCCCCTTAACACACCTCCTTCTCAGACCAGCACACCCATGAGTCTAAAAAGCATTGCAAATGGATTTACTACTTAAACAACGTGGCGCAAAATGTGAAAATTACAGTTGCGCTGGTCTGAAAATAGCAACAAATCACGCCATACACGTTTGGGGCCTAATTGCGCCTTATTTGAAAATACTTTCAGATTCCTCAGTATTGTCCTCAGTTTCGTTGTTGCTATGGTGAGGTGTCCTATTCTGTTTATAGTCCTATTATTTTATATTTAGAACAATTTCTTGCACTATATGTCTATCACCAGTAATCACCGTTGGTGTGACGGGGCCTTTATGCACTCCATCAGTCGAGTCAGACATTCAAATGTCAGATCAGTGTTCTAAAAGTGTCACATTGTCGCACTTTCCGTAACTTTAAAGGTGAAGTTAATGTTTCTTCCCTTATGTTATCCTTCGAAGACAACACATATACTTAATACACAAATACACTTCATTAAACATGTACATATAGACATCACCTATATGCTTTAAAACTGCAGCTTAACTGTGTTTATATATAATAACTTTAACTGTTAAAAGCTATTAGTTAAATTTACAATAACTAATAGCCTTAACTTTTCCAAATTTGATTGTAATACAATAATGTGCACCTTTTGTGCAATAATTATTGTGAAAAGCTCTATACAAATAAACTTGAATTGAATTGAATGTTATCATTCATCAGCACGACCCGCTTTCCACCATCTAGAGGAGCTGAAATCCAGCCAAACTCCGTTCCTCACTTGGCATCCCCCTTTCTTCCCTCTCTTTAATTGATTCTGTTGCCCGTTTATTTATTAATTTTTTTAGCAAGACACCACAACGTACTTTACAATTATGACCGAGCACCGCCAACACACTGGTGGCAACGAAGTTTTATCATAAAGAGCACGACAGCAGAAAAGTGTAAGCAGCCACACAGTCATGATTAAATTGAACACTTCAATGCCTCCAGACCAGCTTTCGGCCATGATAAACGACCTGGAAGTGAAGATAACATAGTAGGGGATGTCAGTCTTTCTGACCCGAGATCAGATAGCAAAACGTTCCTGATATGCTTAGTGCAGACACTGAGTGTTTAGACGTGATTGGCAGGTGGATTTTGAGCCAAAAATCCGGCCCCGGATCTCCTCGATCGGACTGGCTGCTGAATATAATTGCCTTGGCAGAATGAAGAGCACAAGCTTAATGTGAAAAAAAAAACTGCTGCTGTGCTACTCTGTTAATTCGCTGACCGCTGTATTTGTCATCTGTAGTAACGGTCACATTTCTGTGCCTATTACTATTACAAATAGGTAAACAAAGCCAAAAAAAGAAATACAGTCACTGTGTACAAGAGTTTGTACAGTTAAATAAAGGATTTAAATGGGTTTTGCGGCCTGATGCAACTCAAGAAAATTTATTTTTATTCCTCTAGCTCTTCAAATCAAACAGATAAAGCCAGATGGACCAAAAAAATCATCCATAATATATGAAAAAAACTAACAATTTACACTCCAGTCGCATCACACTTGTTTATATAGCACTTAAAGGGATAGTTCATGCAAAAATGAAAACTGACTCACTATTTCAAACTTTTATGAAATGCTTTCCTCTGTCGAACACAAAGGAAGATATTTTAAAGAAAGCTGAAAACCTGTAACCACTGACTTTCATAGTAGGACAAACCAATACTATGGAATTCAATGGTTATAGGTTTCCAACATTTTTCAAAATATCTTCTTTTGTGTTTAACAGAAGAAAGAAAGTCATAAGGTTTAAAATCAGTAAATTATGACAATATAGATTTTGAGGCAATATAGACTGCTCTAAACCAAGCAGTTTAATGACATTAAACATGCACAGTGTAACTTTATATTTACATTGAAAATACAACTTGATGTTTTTATACTATAAAGGTCTCCAGGGTGATGCTAAATCAGTTAATGTATGCAACAAAAAAAAAAAAAAAAAATATATATATATATATATATATATATCATTATATTAAAGTAATAATGTAGTTTGATTCTAATCTGCTCAGGGTGTATTATTATTATTATTATTATTATTATTATTATTATTATTATTATTAGTATTATTATTATTATTGGTACTACACTATAAGGAGAGTGAGGAGAACAGATTACAAAAACTGTGATTTTTTTGTTCATTGTAGTAATCAATGTTAGTCACTTGATCATCAATTCAGGTATATTTTAGTGAAATATAATAAAATAAAAATATAGTATCATGTTTTCATTGCTTTATAGGGCTGAGCCTGGTCAGTACCTGGATGGGAGACCACATGGGAAAACTAGGTTGCTGTTGAAAGTGGTGTTAGTGAGACCAGCAGGGGGCGCTTAACCTGCAGTCTGTGTGAGTCCTAATGCCCCAGTATAATGAAGGGGACACTAAACTGTCAGTGAGCGCCGTCTTTCAGATGAGATGCTAAACCGAGGTCCTGACTCTCTGTGGTCATTAAAAATTCCATGGCACTTCTCCCCGGTGTAATCCTGGCGTCCTGGCCAAATTCCCTCCATTGGCCTTTACCAATCATTCCCATCCACTGAATTGGCTCTATCACTGTCTCTCCAGTCCACCAATAGCTGGTGTGTGGTGAAGCACTGGCGCCGTTGTCCTGTGGCTGCCATCGCATCATCCAAGTGGATGCTGCACACTGGCGGTGGTGTGGAGAGACCCCCCCCCATGATTGTGAAGCGCTTTGGGTGTATGACCATACACAATAAATGCGCTATATAAATACACATTACCAGTGTTCGAACTATACCGTGGCCTTTGGGGGAGCCCACCTTTTTTCTACACGGGAGGGGGGGGGGGGGGCTTTGAACTTGAGAGTCCCTTGCCACAATGTAGGCTATATAAGACACAGGTCCTTAAACAGCAATATATTTATAGAATTTAACAAATATTTATATAATTGTAACTAATATTCATTCATTCATTTTCTTTTCGGCTTAGTCCCTTTATTAATCTGGGGTCGCCACAGCGGAATGAACCGCCAACTTATCCAGCATATGTTTTACACAGCGGATGCCCTTCCAGCTGCAACCCAGTACTGGGAAACATCCATACACACTCATTCACACACATACACTACGGCCAATTCAGTTTATTCAATTCACCTATAGCGCATGTCTTTGGACTGTGGGGGAAACCAGTCCAGCCACTGAGCCACCATGTCACCCAATCTAACAACCATACCATCTCACCTAATGAGACTGGTGGGCACAATGTTTAAGTTACATCCAAAGTCTTTTCTTGGTTTAATTTTCAGAGACCGCCACTCGGAGATCATCCTCCATGTTCAGTCATGGCCTGTATTTATTTTAAATGCACGTGAGTGCCATAAAGGTGTCAGAAAGTTTAAGCTGGTGCTGTAAAATCAATATGCTGCAACTTATGCTATTGCTGTGTTGTTAATCTAACATAAAAACCCCAGGGCTTTCAATCCAATGGAAAAAATAGAAATAAATAAATGGAAAGGCTGATGGCTTTTTATTTGCATGTTGTATTTTTAATGTAAGGCGGCGCGGAAGAAGGTTGCTGGTTCGAGCCTCGGCTGGGTCAGTTGGTGTTTCTGTGTGGAGTTTGCATGTTCTCCCCGTGTTGGCGTGGGTTTCCTCCGGGTGCTCCGGTTTCCCCCACAAGTCCAAACACATGCGCTATAGGTGAATTGGGTAAGCTAAATTGTCTGTAGTGTATGTGTGTGAATGGGAGTGTATGGGTGTTTCCCAGTGATGGGTTGCAGCTGGAAAGGCATCCACTGCGTAAAACATGTGCTGGATAAGTTGGCGGTTCATTCTGCTGTGACGACCCCTGATTAATAAAGGGACTAAGCCGAAAAGAAAATGAATGAGTGAATGAATTTTTAATGTAACTATTTTTATCTTCTGTAGGTTATGGATTAACAATGGTAATATTAAAAGTTTATAAAAATGTATTAGATTTTTGGAAATCACCAAGCGACTGCCTCTCATTGTCCCATGACCCCCCCAGGGGGCCCCGACCCCCACTATTCTAGACAAGCAAAACATTCGCACGTCGTGATTTTGCCAAGTACAATGCGATTCTGGATTAACATTCATGTTGATCCTGGAACATCATTTTTGTTGGAAAATGTAATCCATACCTATTCCCTACCCGTAAACCCAACCATAACTGTACATTATTCCCCAAATCAGAGGGGAATAATAGTTGAATAACAATCATGTAGAAGTGCATAAACCTAACCGTAAGCCTAAACTTAACATAAAGGTAAACGTATCCCTTAATTCTGATTGGCTGATTGGAATGTTGTTCCAGGATCAACACAGATGTTAATCCAGGAATATGTCCAACTTGATAAAATCAGGTTGGTGCAAAACATACAGTGTTGTTTTCAGAAATAATGTCAAAATTAAGTGATATTTTTGTTAAAAACAGGCAAAATAATCTACCAATGGGGTAAGCGAAATAAACTTGTTTCAAACTAAGAACAAGATTATTTTGCTTACCCCATTGGAAGATTATTTTTAATCTTAAAAACTATATTATTTCTGAAAACAAGACAATATTTGTTGCTAATCTAAAAACTGCTTTTTTGATATAAGAATTTTTAGATATTTGGACTAGAAACAAGAGACCTCTAAGCAAGAAAAGTGCAGTGTATGTTCTGTTGCTTTAAGAAGACAGAAACCAATACACTGATCTGAAGAACATACAGTACAAAGAAACATCAACAACCGATTGTTATCTCCAAAAAACTCAAGAGCCCAAACCATCCACAATGCTTTGCTGCAAAGAGCTATTAAAGAGCCTTTATGCGCGAGTGTGTAGAAACGACACAACCGAGCCCCTGAGTCCGTTCTCAAAATGAAGATATAATAATATCCCACTAAATCTACCTTGGAGGTTAAGAGAAAAATGGAAGTGATTTGAGAAATGAAGCTACTGTTGATGGCTCTTTAGGGCACAAGAACTTAAAAATGAAAAGAGTGAAAGTGGGTCATAGGACGTAAACAGTCCTGTGAGTGTAAGTTTTTGCTCGATGGTTTATGTTCAGCCCACTTCCTCCAGAGGAACCAGCTGGGCACTGCGTGGCTTTGATTGCGCCCTGATTCTCCGTTCGGTCTCATATGGACAAGGGCAGGATATTTCAGGCCTGTGTTTCACAGAGCCTACCGTCAAATCCATACTGAAAAGCTTGAACTAAAAATGACAGTAGTTTCTAGGACTGCAGAATATATCGTTTCAGCATCGATATCGTAATGCGTGTGTCCGCAATAGTCACATCGCAGTAGGCATGGGACGATAACAAGCCAGCCTCATTCTGAAAATATACCGCAATATACATTTCTGGAGAGCACCAAATACATTTTTACTACTGAAATTCCAGGACTTTTTCAGGACTTTTCCAAAACTTTCAGGTAAATATTCATGACCTAATGTTTAATGTAATGTTAAATGGTAAATGGTAAATAAGAAAAAATGTTATAAAAATATTTTAAAATATGCGACAATTTATGTAGTTTGTTTATTTCTGTAAAACAGTTTTTAGAAAGTATCTTGCTGTCTGTGTGAAAATAATTTAGAAATGTTGGCTTGTGTTTTGAAAAAAGTTATAAGAATAGTACAAATTAGCACCCACAGTGGGGCGACGCGGTGGCGCAGTGGGTAGCACAATCACCTCACAGCAAGAAGGTCGCTGGTTCGAGCCTCGGCTGCATCAGTTGGCATTTCTGTGTGGAGTTTGCAGGTTCTCCCCGTGTTGGCGTGGGTTTCCTCCGGGTGCTCCGGTTTCCCCCACAGTCCAAAGACATGTGGTATAGGTGAATTGGGTAGGCTAAATTGTCCGTAGTGTATGTGTATGGATGTTTCCCAGTGATGGGTTGCGGCTGGAAGGGCATCCGCTGCGTAAAACATATGCTGGATAAGTTGGCGGTTCATTCCGCTGTGGCGACCCCAGATTAATAAAGGGACTAAGCCGAAAAGAAAATGAATGAATGAGCACCCACAGTATATTACCTCTGTAGTTAGAGATTTATTGAATTAGCTTGAATTACGATGAATGCGAGTGAAAGACAGGTGAAGCTGAAACTGCGAGTTGCTTTTTTACCCCACACAGAAACCGTCACGTGAAGGGATGAACCGCACAATTGTATTTAAAATGTACCCAATATTATCATCTCAAATATATTCAAGTACACTGATATTTGTTAAACAAATTTCCATGACTTTTCCAAAACATTTTGGGTTTATTTGTTTTTCCAAAACTTTTCCAGGCCTGGAAAATGTCTTGTCAAACTTCCAGGACCGTATGAACCCTGCAGGGGGTAAATTTTTTTTGCAGTTTTTGTTTTTGCGAATCTGCCAGAGGCTGATGTGTACACTTTTTCAGATCTCAAATTTACATTCGCACCTCAACTGACTGACTGACTGACTGACTGACTGACTGACTGACTGACTGACTGACCGATCGACTGACCCACCCTCCTCCTTCCCTAAACCCAACCAATAGTGTTTTCAAAAGCACCGATTGACCCGCCCACCCACTTCCCTGAACCCAACCGACAGTGTTTTCAAAAACAATCCAGAAAAAGAAAAGCCCTCGCGGTAGCCTGATTTTTACCACGTTTTCAGATTTTATCACATTCTCACCCTGTTATTTACTTGTTTATTTTATTTTTTGGCTTTTGTTTTTGTCTTACCTGCTTTCTGGAACCGTTCTTTGCCGGACTCGAACCCTATCGTTGCAGTCAACTCCATTCCACGTCACAAGTCCACAAACTGGTAACAGCGGGAAAGCCGTCCATACAGAGGTAAGCAGTCAGCTGGTAGCGCAAAAAGGAACGCCATCATACCGCCCCGTAGCGTTCGTTTTAAAGACAAAATGCAGCCATACGTACTTCTGGCTACATAATTCACGATCTCCAGAAATGTATATAGGGCTACATTTTTAGAATGAGCGTATGTTGGACAATAATCGGTTTCAAGGTTTACCACAGTTTGGAAAAATCAAGGTTTCAAAACCACAAAAATTTTCTGTTATGCAGCTGCAACGCTTTATGTACATTTTCTTTACGTGTTTTTTTTACAACTATTTTATTTAGTTTTTAAGGGCAACAGGATCTCCAGCAGAAAAGGAGCCTCCACATGAAAAGCTACTGGTCAGTCCACGATTCAGAAAACATCTCAAAAACAAATCGCTTATAAACCAACATCCAACTATAGAGCTGGAATATTATTAAGATATCCAAAGATGCCTTTTCAAGTAATTGCAGAAGTCAATGACTTATTTAAATGTTTTAGCCTGACATTTATTGTTTCAAAATATTTTAAATGGTAAAAAAATATATACCATGTTCAATGGGGAAAAAGTTGTTTTTTAGCCAGACATTTAAAAAGAACATATTTTAAAAGCAGTAATTACAATACCGTGATATCGTGAAACCGTGATATTTTTACCCAAGGTTATCATACCGTCGGAATCTTATACTGGCCCATGCCTAGATACAACCAAACCGGCAATTTTATCAACCATCCCACCTCTAATGTAAGGCATGTCAGAATTATTTTAGAATGCATCCACAGTCTTTGCAGACAAAAATTCAGAATTCAGCTCCTGATATCGCATCCCGGAGTATTGTGTGCTTTGGAGAGCCATGGGCTTACAAAGTTCATAACCATCTGTTTCAATTACAACACATATGCATTTCATTACCGACACGTATACAGCCTCAGCGTGATGTCACGGTCTTCTCTCTTTACGGTGGCAGCATCGCTCTGTATTAGACTGCACGGCTGTAATCCACTCGAGTAAGCTCATTCTGATGCATTCCTCTATTCCGGATTCAACATCCGTGACCAAATACAGCTGAAAGCCTCAGAATAAATGCTAACAGGCCGTCTGCGCTGGAAATGCTGAAGTCAGTCACCTTGGTAATAGTGCATTTACTGTCCGCCTGATGCAAAACTGAATGCAAACCTGAAACCAAACGTTGACTTCGTGGAGCTCAGAGGAAGGGCTAGGTGGTTACAATCGAAATAAGACAACAACAAAACTGTCATGAGGCTTAGTGCGATTATCAAATCGCAAAGGGTTCAGTTTAATTAAATAAAACGCTTATCAACAAAGGGACGATTTAATGACTCCCTGTGGTTTTCTTTCTGTTTAAATAAAAGCTTGATGATTTAATAATAATAATCATAAAAATAAAGGAATGTATTACATTATTAGTATTACTTTTTATTTTTATTTTTATTATTTATTTTACAGTGAAATAGACTTCTTTTGATTTATTTTGACATTTAAATATTTTTATTTACAAATAATAGTTATTATTATTTACATTTTCATCATAATCATCATCATCATCATCATATGGATAATAATCACAAAACCTACAAAGATTTTTTATCACATTTTTTTATTAGACAAATAAAAGAAGAAATGAAATCGGATCAGTAGCCTTATACACTGGATTCTGGTGATATATCAGACCACCAAAAAACAAGTTTGATGCAGTTCTAAGGGGGGAAAAAATGTCCAAAAATACCAGGGTAAATATAGAGTAAATATCCAGATTTACTATCCAGAAGACTGTAAATCCCCACTGGATAAATAAATATTCTGTCTACAATTCTGTCTACATTTCCTGTCAATTTTAAACAGTCTACAAACATGTCTGGTCAGTAGAAAATAGATAGATAGATAGATAGATAGATAGATAGATAGATAGATAGATA
>CAIGQV010019082.1:2525408-2546448 GCA_903798115.1 Danio jaintianensis
ACCTAAAATAGGTGAGTAAATCTGTTGCTTTTAAAGCGATTAGTTGATTTTGAAGCAATATATTTATTATTTAATTTATTTTTATTGAGTATGGGTCATCGGACCAATCATCACAGATTAGCATCACGTAAGGAGTTCTTGTTCAAATAATCTCTGAACAAATATGGGAGTCATTGGGATAATTAGCTAAAAAATAAATGCGTATTATAAGACAATTAAAGTGTTTTTTTTGACATGCATATCAGCCTATTGTTGGAGACCCCCAAAACCAAAATATGACCTTTTATAATACATAATGGAAGCTCTTTAAAAAATAACCTATATACATAATTCAACCCAGGCTCATTCTGAATATGTACCCCTATATACATTTCTGGAGAGCACCAAATACGTCCTAGGAGCTACGTTTTTTTTGCAGTTTTTGTTTCGCGAATCCACCAGAGGCTGCTGTGTACGCTTTTTCAGATGTCAAATTTCTCTCGCGAGTGCCATTCGTGCCTGCTGTTCTCGCGTAAATCCACCAGAGGCCGCTGTCGACTGACTGACTGACTGACGGACTGACCCACCCTCATCCTTCCCTAAACCCAACCAATAGTATTTTAAAAAGCATAGATTGACCCCGCGCCCACCCTCTTCCCTAAACCCAACCGACAGTGTTTTCAAAAAGGTTTAGGGAAGGGGGTGGGCGCTGGTCAATTGGTGCTTTTTAAAACACTATCGACTGGGTTTAGGGAAGGTGGTGGGTCAGTCAGTCAGTCGACAGCGGCCTCTGGTGGATTTACGCGAGAAGAGCAGGCGTGAATGGCACTCACGAGAGAAATTTGAGATCTCAAAAAGCGTACACAGCGGCCTCTGGTGGATTTGCAAAATCAAAAACTGCAAAAAATGTACCTCCTGGGATGTATTTGGCGCTCTCCAGAAATGTATATAGGTCTACATTTGCTGAATGAGCCTAGATTGAAAATATCTAGTTATATATTATGTACTGTCATCATGGCAAAAATAAAATAAATCAGTTATTAGAAACTTCTTTCCGTTAAACAGAAATTGGGTAAAAAATATACAGGGGGGCTAATAATTAATAATTCTGACTTCAAATGTATATAATTGCGAGTTTACAGGGTTCAAACATGTCCTGGTGAAGTTTGGAGGTGAAGGGAACAATAATAAGCTCTCTGACCTGGCGTCTGTCTCTATGTACAGTCCTACTGTACAAATGCTGTGTATTTCTCATCTCTGTAATTAAGATCCAGCTGTATTTCCTCTGTGCATTGAGTTTCCCAGCTGCCCGGTGAGAAAATGCTAAAGGACACAGGTGTCTGAAACTAATGTGAGTGGCATTTAAACTTCAGCGTGAAGAGGGATCTGCCTCTCCGCGCTGTATAAATGTCAGCCAAGTACGCGCTTTATGAGAAAATGCAACGTGTCTATGAGCTGTAATTTTCCCAGTACAAATATTCCTGCAGTTCCTCCACAAAAAGCCATTAGAGCGGAGCAGTGGGAATTATTTCAAGCACTCGGCTCTTTTAGCTTTAGACCCTGTCTGACAGCTCCAGACACGACAAGGGTCATTGTGTCCGCTAGAGCCCTGCTTACATATTGCCATTTTACATGAATTAGGAGAAGAATGTCACATTTATTTAAAATAGGTGACGCACGTGCCCTTTTAAAGACATGGATCTGATGTACCAGGCAAAATATATGAAAAGTGCAGATTAAATATTATTATTACAACCTTTCCGCTTTCTGGAAAAATGCATTCAAGGTTTATTATAATATAATATAATATAATATAATATGGGGGCGGGGCCTCACGGTGGCGCAGTGGGTAGCACAATCGCCTCACAGCAAGAAGGTCGCTGGTTCGAGCCTCGGCTGGGTCAGTTGGCATTTCTGTGTGGAGTTTGCATGTTCTCCCCGTGTTGGCGTGGGTTTCCTCCGGGTGCTCCGGTTTCCCCCACAGTCCAAAGACATGCGGTATAGGTGAATTGGGTAAGCTAAATTGTCCGTAGTGTATGGGTGTGTATGGATGTTTCCCAGTGATGGGTTGCGGCTGGAAGGGCATCCGCCGCGTAAAACATATGCTGGATAAGTTGGCGGTTCATTCCGCTGTGGCGACCCCAGATTAATAAAGGGACTAAGCCGAAAAGAAAATGAATGAATGAATGAATATGGGGGCGATGCGGTGGCGCAGGTGAGTGAGCTCAACTTGACTTGATAATATAGTAATCCTGAAGTGGTGTTGTATTGTGAAAATAACAATTTGATTTGCACATGTGGGCAGCAAAGAAACGCACCTTTCTGCCGATTGGTCAACCAAATATATAGTCTAAATATAGGCTATATAGCAGGATAGTTTTTTTAATATAAATTTAAATGTAAATGTGATAAAAAGCAGTCAATTAAAAACTATTTTAACATTGGAAAAAACATTTATCTATACACTACCTGACAAAAGCCTTGTCGTCGATGCCAGTTGTAAGAGCAACAAATAATAACTTGACTTCTAGTTGATCATTTGGAAAAGTGACAGAAGGTCGATTTTTCTGATGAATCATCTGTTAAACTGCATCCCAATCATCACAAATACTGCTGAAGACCTTTTGGAACCCGCATGGACCCAAGATTCTCACAGAAATCAGTCAAGTTTAGTGAAGGAAACATCATGGTTTGAGGTTACATTAAGGAAGGGGGCGTGCGAGAGATCTGCAGAGTGGATGGCAACATCAACAGCCTGAGGTATCAAGACATTTGTGCTGCCCATTACATTACAAACCACAGGAGAGGGCAAATTCTTCAGCAGGATAGCGCTCCTTCTCATACTTCAGCCTCCACATCAAAGTTCCTGAAAGCAAAGAAGGTCAAGATGCTCCAGGATTGGCCAGCCCAGTCACCAGACATGAACATTATTGAGCATGTCTGGGGTAAGATGAAGTAGGAGGCATTGAAGATGAATCCAAAGAATCTTGATGAACTCTGGGAGTCCTGTAAGAACGCTTTCTTTGCCATTCCAGATGACTTTATTAATAAGTGATTTGAGTCATTGCAGAGATGTATGGATGCAGTCCTCCAAGCTCATGGGAGTCATACACAATATTCATTCTTTCTCCACTGCACCATGACTTTATATTCTATACTGGACATTATTTCTGTTAAGTGACAAGACTTTTGTCTAAGCAAAGTCAGACCTTACTGTCCTAATTAAATCATTAAAAATCAAGGCTTGATCATATTTTATTTTGGTAAAATAAGCGTTATCTAGAGGCCTTTGCCTTTCATATAAGCCACTTCTGATACCAAATGATCAACTAGAAGTCAAATTATTATTTGTTGTTCCTAAAACCTGGATAGGCGACAAGACTTTTGTCAGGTAGTGCATATTTTTATATGCCTATAATAAAATTTTAATAACTTGAATATTTAATAAAATTAGAAGAATAGATAAGACTGTAGGTCTATTTTTTAATTAGAGGTTGATTACATTATTAACAATGACAATAAAGCTCAACTTGACTTGATAATATAGTAATCCTGAAGTGGTGTTGTATTTTCAATATAGCTGTGACTATATTCACAACGTAGTGTAGTCTTTCTGTCCCTTATTGCTTAATTAAATCATATTAGCACAAACGATCTCCTGAAATCCTGCTTCTCTGCTGGAAGGAGTGTTATCGGTGGAAGAATGTCATTATCTGTCTAATCATAATTACCTGAGAATTAGTTTGTTTTGCTGACACGCTCCCTTCAGATTTGCAGATAAACGCCTGCGGAGATCATATCTAATGATGACAATGAGGGCAGTCCAATTACAGGAGAAACACGTCAAGATGCAAACAACATTTCAGGAGGTTATCATCGTCGCATTATGTTTACAATAACAAATGACTTACTTTGGAATGTGTAGTTTGTGAAATTTCCAAACGCACTGGCAACTAAGTGTGCTAAATGCAAATAGAAGAGAGTGCTGAGAGGGATACAGCATCCGCACTTGACTCGACCTTCAATTTTCAGTGTAATGAATGAAGCAACAGTATAATAGCAGCAATTTTAACATCTATTTTTGAATCATTATTGGATCACACTTCAAAAAGTGGAGTCACTTTTACGCTAAATAGGATTAAAAATCTCAAACACACATGTCTGTCCATTCAAAAGAGCTCTTTTTTTTAAGCAAAAAAAAAGACTTTTATGCTCACCAAGGCTGAGTTCATTTTATTGTTTAATTAAAAAAATCCTAATAACTTAAAAATATAATTCATTACAGTGTTAATTCCTTTTTCCAGTCTTTTTTTATCTATCATTCGCTATCAATGTTAAAAACAGTTTAGGATTTAAATTCATGTATAATCCTATATATATATATATATATGTGTGTGTGTGTGTGTAAAAAAGCCCCACTGTATATTTTTTCCCCCAATTTCTATTTAATGGAACGAAGATTTTTTTAAAGACAGTTTTAATAACTCATTTCTAATAATTGAATTCTTTTATCTTTGCCATGGTGACAGTGTATAAAATTTTACTAGATATTTGTTTATTTTAGATATTTTTAAGACACTAGTATTCAGCTTAAAGTGCAATTTCTACAATAAAAATAATAATATTGAATAATAATATTGGCTAATAATACTGACCTCAAAATGGTTAAAAAAAAAAAGAAAACTGCTTTTATTCTAGCCAAAATAAAACTAATAAGACTTTCTCCAGAAGAAAAAAATATTATAGGAAATACTGTGAAAAATTCCTTGCTCTGTTAAACATCATTTGGGAAATATATAAAAAAAATAAAAAAATAAAAAAAAACACAGGACAACTGGTAACTGGACAACTGGTAACAGCGGAAAAACCGTCCGTAAGCGGTAAGCGGTCAGATGGTAGCGCTAAATGGAACAGAAGCCGCCAACGGCGTCATACCACCCCGTAGCATTTGTTTTAAAGACAAAATGCAGCCATACGTTCCTCTGGCTACATAATTCGCACTCTCCAGAAATGTATATAGGGCTACGAATTCACAATGAGCCTGTATATTGTTGACATGATGTTTGATTTTCAGTGTCACACTTGACAAAAATGTACATAATTAGTATTGATATCACTTAAATTGCAGTAAATGGTTAATCATTTATTTGTTGACCTCTTGTTATAAAAACGGCTGTTATTAAATGTTATTGTATTTTTGAGCCAAATCTCAAAACTATCCTATGGTGTGACTGTCTCAAACACAGTTCAATAAATTACAGTAATTTTACAAGTAAATGGTGATCATTTTTCATCCACATATTTCTAAAAACACAGGTTGTTGTAAAAAAAAATAATAAATAAAAAAATTCTTCAAAGTAGTGTTTTACAAAAAAACTGTTTTCCCTGACCATTTATCAACTACTCATATATTTACAGTTGAAGTCAAAATTATTAAACCCCCTGAATTATTAGCACCCCTGTTTACTTTTTTTCCCCCAGTTTCTGTTTAGCGGAGAGCAGATTTTTTCAACACATTTCTAAACATAATAGTTTTAATAACTCATGTCTAATAATTGATTTATTTGATCTTTTCCATGATGACAGAACATAATATTTGACTAGATATTTTTCAAGATACTAGTATTCAGCTTAAAGTGACATTTAAAGGCTTAACTAGGTTAATTAGGTTAACTAGGCAGGATAGGGTAATTAGGCAAGTCATTGTATAACAGTGGTTTGTTCTGTAGACTATCTAAAAAAAATTTAGCTTAAAGGGGTTAATAATATTGACCTTAAAATGGTTTTTAAAAAATTTAAAACTACTTTTATTCTAGCCGAAATAAAACAAGTAAGACTTTCTCTAGAAGAAAAAATATTATCAGACATACTGTGAAAATTTCCTTGCTCTGTTAAACATCATTTGGGAAATATTTAAAAAAGAAAAACTAATTCAAAGGGGGTTTAATAATTCTGATTTCAACTATATATATGTGTAATCTTTGAAAATGACATCTGTAATATAAATTTTTAATGTCTTGTTACTTTTCATTTACCCTGTAAATAACATATATGTGGGGTTCTTTATACATGCTTACATTATCATTAATTCATTTTCTTTTCGGCTTAGTCCCTTTATTAATCCGGGGTCGCCACAGCAGAATGAACCGCCAACTTATCCAGCATATGTTTGACGCAGCGGATGCCCTTCCAGCTGCAACCCTTTATCCATACACACTCATCCACACACATACACTACGGACAATTTAGTTTACCCAACTCACTGCATGTCTTTGGACTGTGGGGGAAACCAGAGCACTCGGAGGAAACCCACGCCAACACGGGGAGAACATGCAAACTCCACACAGAAATTCCAACTGACCCAGCCGAGGCTCGAACCAGCGACCTTATTGCTGTGAGGCGATTGTGCTACCCACTGCACCATCGTGACGCCTTGCTTACATTATATTATATTGATTATTGCGTACATGTGGTTTAAGTTGTTCTTGAATTTGTTTGTAGATTTAGAATACATTTTAATACAAAGGTTTTTATGAATCATGATTTAGTCATGGAAATGTCCGTGCGCACATTTCACGCATACATTTGTGTGTATGCATGGTTAGTGAATGAGACCCATCGTTTTGTGTCTAATTTTTAATGTTTTGTGGCAAGTAGCTGTGTAAAGTGGGATAAAATACATCCAGGATGGTTGTTTTCGCAGAATAAAGCCCTTCCGTCTTACACAACAGCGCTCTGATCCGCCTCAAGCTGCCGATAATCCTGCTGTTGTTGTTTTTCTGTGATAACAACATCCTGGATGAACTTTATCCCTAACTTAACAAATTGACCATTATTTAAAAGTGTTAAAAGAACATCTGAAAATAAATTATTCATTGGATTTACTATTCTTTTTTTTAAAGTAAGTGGCTACAAATCATTTATGAATGTAAACAAATAAATTAAGTTGAACATTACTAAATTTAATTTGTTTGTTTAAATTCATGGTGACACGGTGGCAAAGTGGTTAGCACTGTCGCCTAACAGCAAGAAGGTCGATGGTTTGAGCCCCGGCTGGGTCAGTTGGCGTTTCTGTGTGGAGTTTGCATGTTCTCCCCGTGTTGGCATGGGTTTCCTCCGGGTGCTCCGGTTTCCCCCACAGTCCAAACACATGCGCTACAGGTGAATTGAGTAAACTAAATTGGCATAAGTGGATGAGTGTGTCTGTGAATGTGTGTGTTTAGATGTTTCCCAGTACTGGGTTGCGGCTGGAAGGGCATCCGCTGTGTAAAACATATTCTGGATAAGTTAGCGGTTCATTCCGCTGTGGAGACCCCTGATGAATAAAGGGACTAAGCCGAAGGAAAATGAATGAATGTTTAAATTCAGCCCATATAAATCGTTTGCAACCACTTCCTTTAAAAAATTTAGTAATCTTTTTTTCAGTGCATTTATTTGAAACATAACATTTGACATCAACATTATAAACTATGATATTCTATGATTCTGAATGTCATCATAATGATTTCTCCACATATTCGCATTCTTTGCTTATTTTCCTTATTACATATGAATTTTAATATGCGCACAATATTCTCATTTTCATTCCGAGCACAGCCAGTTGAATCCAAACGCCGAACCAAACATCAGCGAAAGCTTTTAGTTTGTTTGTTTGCATAATTTAAGACATCAATGGACATTTAGTGACCAGAATATCACCCGGATTTTCATGGCATTTTTTTGGATCCCGAACAGCTCACAGAGTAACGGACATCACAGCAGGAGAATGATGGACCCCGAAAATGGCTTTGGACTGAACTCAATAACTGCAGCCTGACAGAGCTTAATGCATGAGAAAAAAAATGGCATTGGATCATTGCGCTGGTCATTCATCAATGTCAGCCGATCGGTCAGACCTGTAGCTTCTGCCGTCCCCAATGCATGCTGGGAAATGACGTTACCTTTATGTGTGTGCTCGAGAACAAGCTAGATTTCTTCCTCTAGATGGATTTATGCACTCTAAACATTGGTGTTCAGTCTCCGAGACCTTGGACTGGATTTTGATGCAAGGTCTATACGGTTTTCTGGCAATCGAATGGTTAACAAAGTCCCTAAAGCGTGAAATACCATGTGCTGATTCATTCATTTTCCTTCAGCTTAGTCCCTTTATTCATCAGGGGTCGCCACAGCGGAATGAACCGCCAAATTATCCAGCATATGTTTTACACAGCGGATGCCCTTCCAGCTGCAACCCAGCACTGGGAAACACCCATACACTCTCACATTCACACACATACACTACGGACAATTTAGCTTACCCAATTCACCTATAGCGCATGTATTTGAACTGTGGGGGAAACCGGAGCACCCCGAGGAAACCCACGCCAACACGGGGAGAACATGCAAACTCAAACAGAAATGCCAACTGGCCCAGCCGAGGCTCGATCCAGTGACCTTCTTGCTGTGAGGCGACAGTGCTAACTACTGAGCCGCCGCCAAACCCACATCCATGACTAATTTTAATATTAGTCTTTCCTAAAATGTCCATCATGACAGAATTGGATCTCGGCTCAATCACAGAAGCATTCGCAAAAAGTCACCTCATTTAAAAAAAAAAAGGAAATTCCAATCTTTCCAAAATATTCACAATCGGTCGTGCTAAAAATGCATTTGTGACTTTTAATATGTGTTGAAGCACCCCGAGGTCTTTTTTTTCTTGATTTGATTTAATTTCCTCTCTCGAAGCCAATTTCCTCTTGCCTCTTGTCCCTGGCAGAATCGCTCTCAAACGCGGCTCTTCACACGACAAATGGCTATTTCCACAGTGCCGCTTTTACTAGTCTGATCTGACACCTGTTTTCCCCCGCGCTAATCTGCCGCTGACAAGAGCCGGGCTGCTTTGAGCAAACTATTTATCCCCTCATGTAAATACCTATTACCCTGAAAAGTGTCTCCTGCGCCCCGTCCTGCTGCACGACTGCCTTCCTCCGAGGAAAAAAAACCTGTGTCTTCTGGCATTTTGAGAGTAAAATGCTGGTGCTGCAGTCGTCATGATGTGACACATGGAGAGAACAGAAAGCACACACATCATGCATCGCATTGCAATAGACAGCATAGTGACAGTCTGGACAGAGAAGACGACCGCATGCGGCACCCATGAATATTTATGAGCATCACTTCAGTGTGCTTGGGCTTTGGCTCGAGCTGTTTACTGCTTGGTGACCTAATATAAGTCTGCACTGATCTTCAGAACACGTCGGATTGTATAACACACAAGATACTGAATTATGCACAAAACGAAGCTACAGTGGGCCTGCTAATGGGGTGGCGTTTTTAAATGTATAACTGTCACGTTTATGCATTTTATTACGGGTCTGAGGTTTCGTGTCATTTACAGCAAATTCTGACCCTACAGGATCTGAATGTTGCAGCAGAAATTAAGACTCTAGAGACGTCTAGTTCTGTCTGAATTGAAACCTTGAGCCTGGTTAATACTCACTGCATTGAATTAAAAATGTATCCCCAGTTTGGGTATTTATTAAGATAAGCTCAGGTTTAGTTTGAGCAAACTCTGCGTTTTCAGGCTTAAAGGGAACCTATTATGTCTCTTTTTACAAGATATGCCTCTAAAATAAGTCTCTGATGTCCCTAGAGTGTGTATGTGAAGTATCAGCTCAAAATACCACACAAATAACTTTTTACAACTCTTTGAAACTGACCCTAATTGTGCCATTTTGGTGACTGTTGCTTTAAATTCAAATGAGATTGTGCTCTTTTCAAAAGAGGGCGGAGCTACAAATGCCTGTGTGTCAGCATAGTGGCAAATTCAAAAACAAGACTAACGTCCTATGCTAATAAGGGAGAGATGGCCACTAGTGGGTGGAGCTTTCCCTCTCTGATGAGCAAGTCTTCAACAGTATTTGACACACCAAAGGATCTCAGTTGTCTAAAGCCCTGCTCACACTGTGTGATGTCAACCACGACTTGTTCGTCTGAGAAAATTTTGTAGACCTGGAAGCGCTGTTTTTGTTCTCTTTGACTCATTAGAGAGACCTTCATCACACCAAACCGCTTTTTTTCCTTGAGAGGCGCCTTTTTTGAATGGTTTTCTAATGGCCACAAGCATTTTGTTTGCTGCTTTTGCGCCCTGCTCGCCCTGCGTTTTAAACTTTCTGCTGCGTCTTGCGTTTTTATCGTTGCGCTCTGTGCACCTGCAGTTAAAAAAAGTCAACTCTGAGCGGAAAAAGCGTGCTATGTCAGTCACGTCTTATTCATTCTCCAATCAAATGAAAGCAGAGACGGGATTTCTATTGAGGTGACAGCAGTGTTTTTGTTGTTAAGACGACTATGGAGACTTTTAACCCTTTCACACGTAAGTTGTAAATACTCCAGCTGACCCCCCTGCGTGCATTTTTTTATGGTGACTGCTTCTCTTTAAAGTTCCCATAGCAATGTATCAAGATTGTCACAAGACATACCACAGCCCAAGTGATTCATTCATATATAGTTTTTCCCTTTTCTGCATATATCTAATATTCCAATTTTCAATTATGTGTAAGAACATGTATTTCATCGTCAGTGTGATTGAAAGGGTTAAAGATGAGAGACTTGTGGCTGCTGTTTCGAGTTCACAAATCACGAATATCACAATATTATTAAATATCATAAATATAACAATATCAACAGCAGCACTCGTGCACAATACGCAGCTGATTCGGTGGTTGTCTAGCAACATAAAAAGCGCAGTGCAATGCACCTCGCAAGTGTCTCGCATTCTTTGCAATTTGCAAATGTTTTTGGTTATATTCCAGTTTTGCATATTTGGATGGAAACATAGTTAATGTCTTGACCACATCTAAATATATGCATTGAGTTGCTAACATGTACTTCGTTGTCAGTGTGATTGTACTTGTGAAAGGGTTAAAGATGGAGGAGAGATTTGTGGTCGCTGTTTCGAGTTATCCGGAGCTGTATGACTTCACAAATCTTGAAAATCACAATATTATTAAATATTACAATGATAACAATATCAACAGCAGCGCTCGCGCACAATACGCAGCTGATTCAGTGGTTGCCTAGCAACTTAAAAAGCGCAGTGCGGTACGCCTTGCATTGTCGGAACTGAAAAGTGCATTCGGTGTGATCGGCCCCTTATTTGCAAATGTTTTATGCGATATTCCAGTTTTGCATATTTGAAAACATAGCTAATGTCTTGACCACATCTAAATATATGCATTGAGTTGCTGCCATGTGATTGGATGATTAGATGCGTTGTGGACAATTTGAACAAGCAGCTGGTTGCACATGTACAAGCATATGAATGATCTTGATCTACTGTCATCCTGAAAGAAAAAAAAAAAAGTAATCGAATGACTAGCAAGATCATAATGACAGATTGACAACTGCAGACTTACTCTCCACATGCATCTGAAGCCCTTACATGGAAAAACTACATTCGCCCCGATGCATTCGGCATTCAAGACAAAGGCCACACATCAAAAGTGTCCATAAATCATTCAGCTGTCCAAATAAATAAATATTCCTCTGAAAGCCCTCACATCCGAAGCTCGCTCAATCAAAAGTGTTTAGAGGCCCATTTCGCAAAAAATAAAAAAAAGCAGCAGCAGCTCTGGATGAGTTCTGTGACATAAAAGCGAGATGAGTGCAGAATAAAGATGGAGCGCAGCAGATTGGCAGTGGTGAAGCGTTCGGGTGACACGAGCGAGGTTGACAGTTTAAGACCCATCTGTGATTCCCCACAGGAGCTTCAAGCATGAAAGATTACGTAAGCGGCGCCACACGGTCCTCCCAGCGCTCGCCACAACTACAATTACTAGATAACTAATTTGTTCAAAGATATGCTAATTTATACGCCTCCCAAGACTAATTGCAGATTTAATTTTCCATTTCATTTTGATGTATAAACGCTGGCTGACTTTCTGAAACCCAAACACTGTTCAGTCTTTTTTTATTTCTTCGTCCCGCAGTTATGAATATGTCTTCAAATAAGAGCTGACAGCTTCCTGTTTACACAAGTTTGCGATTCAGATGTGCAGTTTTTACAGTGTGGTAATTAAAATCTAACCTAAAACACCTTGAATGTGTGTTTTTTTTCTGGACTAAAAGGTCAAAACTAAGTTTTTACAACTGAGATATTTCATGCCTCTGAATGTGAAAAATTCACATGTTTTTAGTGAGTCTTTTTTTGACAGAAATTAACACTTTTATGCAGAAGGAATGTATTTATTTGCTCAAATGTGACAAAAGTGTTTGTAAGATGTATATTTCAAAGGAATGCTGTTCATTTGAAGCTGCTATTCATCAAATAATCTTAAAAAAATAAATATATCACAGTTTCTGCAACATGGAATGATTTAGCTTTGAGTAATTTATTTTATTTTTTTTATATATAGAGACAGAAAACGTTTTTTAAATGGAGTACTGTATTAACCGTATTACTGTCTTTATTAGATTTCTGACAAAATGTTCAGCTATGGTAAACATAAGCTTTCAAAATTTGTAAAATCTTGAACTGTAGTATATTGTAGTCAAAGCTGCGTCCTAAATGGCACACTATACACCAGGACTGTAGCCAGCCTGGTGAAAGGGGTGGTTCTTTTTTCTCAAAAAGTGGACCTTTTTGCAGTTATACGCCTCATTTTCTATTTAATTATGAGACTTACATACTGCATTTTAGTGACATTTAAAACACTATTTTTAGCTGGATTAGCTTGTCGGATGGTCATAATAACACTTTTTGATCTACCAAAAATATTTCCTAAAGATTTAGAATAAAGAAATATTAAAAATACTTATTTTTAAAATACAAATGTCTAACATCATATATCATTAGAAAAAAATTAGGAATCTGTTAAAGTTTCAAATAAAAAAAAACTGTGGCCTATTGTCATTTATCAGGCAACAAACTGGCCAGCACATTCGACTTCCTCAGTCACAATTTGGCATTTGAATTAAAAAGATTAATGAAAACAGAATAATAATAATAATAATAATAATGTAGAGCTTCACATTTTTTCTAGCCTCTTTTTAAAAAAAGGACATTTGAAAATTAATGGATAACAACAATAGCCAAAATAGTATTCAAATTAATTTTAATATGGTCTGCTTTTGGTGCTTCACCTTTTTTATTGGTAATTTTATTTTGTTTCAAGAATAAGGTCCAAAATTTTGAATAAATTAATAAATGAATTCTTTATTTAAAAACAATACAGTAGCGAAATATGACTTCACTTACGTCAGATTGTAAAAGGAAAATATTTGTTAGCATTGGCCAAAACTGATTAGCTGAAGTCCCACCGAAGCGACAGCCAACAGAGGATTCCGCTTGGTCTTAAAGCCTTTTTCGATGGGTTATTTTTCCCATTTATGATGGGATAGCAGTCAAAATAGGACAAAGGAGCTCATGTATGGGACAAATTCTGGACCTTTTTCAGTGAGGGGTGGGTCTTCCGAACCACCCGAACCCCCTCTGGCTACGGGCCTGTACACTATGCTCTTATGTACTTATGCACTTACACACTCAACAGCATAGTATATGTATGTAGTGTCATCCCAAATGGAACACTAACGTTTTTTTCACTAAGCGGAAATTCAAACCGTTTCCCAAATGACGTTTGACGTTTGCCAAATTAGTCAAAGAAATGACCAAACTACCAAATAGTACCTGCCATGAGTATAACGCATTCACCATCAGGAGGTGGTATAATCACTCTCGTAGGAGAATACTGCTTTCACAATCCAAAATAAATAAAGTAATCCAACATCACTGCCCGAAAGCTCCGCCCCTTCCGCTACATGAGCAAAGCAGCGGCTGTTGAGTGCGTGAAGTGTCTAACATCTCACAATTCATTTTAACGGTTGAATAATCATCCGGGTAATTAAAGTGCACTTATTATTTTTAGTGGGAACGCACTACTTACATTATTTATACTACAAAATGGCGTAGAATAGACATACACTACGGACAATTTAGTTTATTCAATTTACCTATAGCGCATGTGTTTGGACTGTGGGGGAAACCGGAGCACCCGGAGGAAACCCACGCCAACACGGGAAGAACATGCAAACTCCACACAGAAATGCCAACTGACCCAGTCGGGACTCGAACCAGCGACCTTCTTGCTGTGAGGCGACAGTGCTAACCACTGAGCCACCGTGTCGCTCCAATTTAAAGTTTCCTCAAACTAAATTTACCTTGGTTAAAAAATAAATAAATAAAAAACAGATTTCTGTAACATGCCTCAGGGATTAGGCTAATTGCAAAATTTAACCATCATCTTCACTGTCATGATGTAACCAGATATTTTGCCCCAAAACCTGCTCAGCATTCTCATAAACTCATCAGATATGTCTTGATGTTTATGCTTTTATTGTATAGATGTGAGTAAATTTTTTCAAAGGTTGGGGTCATTTTAGGAAAAGTGACCAAACTTCACGACAAAAACATTATTTTTCTGCTGTTAAAATTGTGCCCGTGTCATTTTTGACCCATAAGTCAATAGGAGGATGAATTTTTTTTTTTTATACTGTACTTTCAGTTTTTTTGTTAACAGCCTAATGAAAGTGTTTCGTGGTCACACTTCTAGTTATGCTTGAGCAAGAAGTGTAAAGTTTGACGAAGAAGAAGAAACGTCACGTTAGCAGAGGGTCCAGAAGACACAAGCAATCATTTAATTAGTCACGTTGATCACACTGTTGATTCGATTAAGAGCGCTTTATATGTGAATGTGCTCAGTGAAGTGTGTTGTGTTGATTTCTCTCAGGTGGTAAATCGCCCAGAGAGAACAAATGACCTGTAGACTTGAGCAAGTAATTGGCCAGGCTGTGCTGGATGGCACTCTGTGTGAATGGGGAATTGAGGCATTTGTATCTGCGACTGCTGTGAGTTCTTTTTATGTTCTGGTTTGTGCGTGTAGTTCAGATCCTTGATATTTTACTAAACGGAAACTAAAAATGAGACTAAAACTGTTGGCCAAAAAACTATAACTGAAATAAAATATTCACAATAAATAACTAAAGGAACGTAGATTGACCGGTAAATCGAGAGCTTTGCCTTTCGAAGCTCTCAATTTACCGGTCAATCTACATTCCTACTCTCACCTATGGTCATGAGCTTTGGGTCATGACCGAAAGGACAAGATCTCGGATACAAGCGACCGAAATGAGTTTCCTTCGCAGGGTGGCAGGGCGCACCCTTATAGATAGGGTGAGGAGCTCTGTCATCCGAGAGGAGCTCGGAGTAGAGCCGCTGCTCCTCCACATCGAGAGAAGTCAGCTGAGGTGGCTCGGGCATCTGTTTCGGATGCCTCCTGGACGCCTACCTAGGGAGGTGTTCCAGGCATGTCCCACCGGGAGGAGGCCTCGGGGAAGACCCAGGACACGCTGGAGGGACTATGTCTCTTGGCTGGCCTGGGAATGCCTCAGGATCCCCCCGGAGGAGCTGGAGGAAGTGTCTGAGGAGAGGGAGGTCTGGGGTTCTCTCCTAAGACTGCTGCCCCCGCAACCCGGCCCTAGAAAAGCGGTTGAAAATGAATGAATGAATGAAAAATAACTAAAGGTGCTTTCACATCTAGACGTTTGTTTCAGAACCTGGCACGTTTTCCCTCTTAGCTCGGTTCATTTGGACATGTGAATCCCGCAATCGTGCTCTGATTTGTGCCAAAACAATTGGTCCAAGACCGACTGAATAAGTTTCTCTCGGCTCAGTTGAAACGAAGTCTAGAGCGGTTCGGTTGTAGTGAGAAAACAAAATGAACTAACAAACCAGGCTATATCACAGTGTATTATGGTTATGTAGTAGGCATATATACGGCTATATGAAGAGAGAATGATGAGTAGAGATATCATTCCTACCGGTAAAAGTGCGTTTTATGTCGAATACGTAAGTGAAAGCATGTTGTCTAACTAAACTATAAAAAAATATATATATCGTTACCCTTTTGGCTAACTCGACTTCTGATATAGAATTGATATATATTTTACAACCCTTGACATTTGAAATGAGGCTATGTATGAGAAATTCTTACCTCTGATTTATATTTGGTGATGACTATGTCTGTGGGAGTCACCATTCAAAATTAAAGTGCACCTTTTCGCTTATAATGTCTTATTTCTCAAGAAGTACCCGGATGACCTACTACTTCAGGCGATATTCTGAAGTGCGCGTCCGATGCACACTACGCTATCCCATAATGCACCGCAAGAGAATTCATGAATGGGAGTGAAGTAATGCAACTTACATGGGTAGGTCACGTGATCATGACAAAATGGCGGATGTAGTACGTCTGAGTTCCATTCATACTACTCACATTCATACTGTATAGAACATACTTTTCTAATAGTCGAGTAGTAAATTCAAATTCAAATGCACTACCTACTGAGTAGTAGGCGATTTCGGATGCAGCCCATAACCAAAATATGGGTCCGTCACGTTTTTGGGTCCCCTTGAAAAATGTTGTTGTGTTCAGTGCTAGTTGCATGAGTTGTGAGAATGCAGAGCGTTTTCTTAATTTGCAGTACATTTGCTGTCAAACTGATGAAGATCTTTTCTTAACTTGATAGTGTTTTCTTAAATTGCAGCACATTAAACTCTCTCGGCCATCCTAGTGATTGGCTGTTTGCAACACGTGTCACATTTTCAGCTGCATGTAGAGTTAATCGAGAAAGTTTAGATCAAGCATGTGAAACCACTTAACCTGGTTGGATTTGTTTGGTTTTATCAACTCAAAACTTTCTCCACATCCCAGAGTTTCTTCAGCTTGTTTTGTGCAACAGGCCTTGGGAAATGTGATGCTTTACACCCCACACCCCTAGTGTTTATCCTATTTCACTTTTATTTCCGAAGATCTTTAAACTGTTGAGTAACTTTAAGATTGTAAAGATGACTTTTTAATGCATGATTAATAGTGTGCGTTTATTATAAAGTGTTACCCAAAATCCTTTAAAATCATATGTTAGATGTTCCACTTTAGTTCTACCCCATGTTCAAAGTCCCTTTATTTATCAGGGGGCACCACAGCGGAATGAACTGCCAACTTATCCAGCATATGTTTTATTGGTGGTTTTTCCAAAAATCTGTAAAAATGTCTGTACAACTACATTTAACATGTTTACTTAACCTAAATCAAAATGTTCTTCATTAAGGTAAAAAGATTAGTTTTGTGAGCAAAACTTTGCAAGTTCACCTCAAAAAGCTTCTGCCAACTCTGCCAAGTTGAGTTAATCTCAGACCTCCTCACTTGAAAAAAAAAGGTTGCAGTATTTCTAGCCCTAACAATGACAAAAATAATAGTAACACCAATAATAACATTAATGTCATTATTATTAGCAACAACAACAACAACAACCACCACAACAAAACACTACTGCAATAGCAGAAAGACTTTTAATGTGAATTTTCATCTCACATTTACCTAGTTTGCTCTACAAAAAGAAACTCATAGCACATGTGGATTGTTAGTTTGTATTTCACTGTTATGTATATATATATATATGGAAGTTTTTTTCTAAAAAATTCAAATGAAAGTTCAAATGCCTAAAAAGATCAAATAATAAATCGAACTTTCAAAACAACTACTCAAATGACAAATCAAATGCTCAAACTATAATTCAAATGGAGGAACCAGTTTCTGGTTTCACCTCCTGATTACACACACACACAGCTGGAAGCTCATGATGGATTGATTTCTAGGACTATAAAGACACCTCATTCACACAGACTCTTTGCTGAGTCTTGTTTCTCCCTGTGAAGCATTATAAAGCATTTTTCCCTGTTTGTCCTGCCAAGTTTTGATCCTTGTCTTGCTTACCGTTATTGTTGTTTTGCCTCCTGTCTTGTTTCTAATTCTGTGTTTAATAAATGTTTTGTTAACATTTGTCTCCTGACGCCAACACAGGGAGAACATGCAAACTCCACACAGAAATGCCAACTGACCCAACTCAAACCAGTGACCTTCTTGCTGTGAGGTGACAGTGCTAATCACTGAGCCACCCTACCTCATGTTGGCGCTACATAATATGCTTCTAGCTGCAAATATGATATGAATGTCAGAATAAACATGGACTTGACTATGCTGTCAATCATGTGTTAATATACTGTATAAAGTACTATGTAAACATGTAGTCTGATATCATTGTCGGCTGCCTCGGCTTTTACTCCAGATTTCACTGTGGTCATGATGTACAATCGCACAAGGTTAACCAGTCACAAATGCCTGCAAAAAAACCCTGAATGCACTGGATTGTGTGTGTGAGTTTATATGAGCACTAAAGTGCAGGAAGCGATCATGATGTCAGGTGAGAGATGTCGCAATCTGAATGCAAGAAGTGTAAGCTGGATTGTGAACAGGAGATGCTGTCTAAATCACTACTGTCAACAACAACAACAAATACCGCTTTCAGTCAGAAGAGAAAATTAAATACAAATAAAGATGCGGATGGAAAACACAGCTATAAAAATATGTAAATACAAGCTGTAGGAAAACACGTAAATTATGTGCTGTTGATGGTTTGCTTTGTGCTTTGTGGTGACAACTTAAGATTTAGGTCTAAAGCAAATAACAGAGTAAAAGGGAGTAACGATATGAAATATTACCATTTAAAACTATACAGAAAGTTTAGTTTTGTTTAAAGTCGTTTTAAAAGCTTTAGATTTGAAGCTGTTCAGTTTGAATCAGATTGAATTTGAATTAGTAGCAGTCTGATAGACTTTCATGGCACCTTTATAAGCATGACACAAAAGGCCATGAATATGAATGAGATTTTAGGCATGCTTATGACAACACTCATTAGGTGTTATTAACTCTGTAATGTCATTTTAAATGCAGAGATGACATTGGTTGAGGTGTCTTTGCTATGCCAACTTGACATTACCAAGACAACATAACTTGTCATAAATCTGTCATAAACATGATTGTCATCAGGCCATTATAATTGTGTCATGAACATATTTATGGTCACTTTTTTTCAGTGAATTTGTCATTAAAATTTCTTGGTAAAAGTGTCAATACTCTGACAAAAAATTAAATTGTAACAACGTCATTAATATTTAAAGGCATTTAATGACATTTTAATGGCTAATTCATTTTGCACCACTGTAGTTGAGGGTGCGTAAATTATTAATGACGCTGTTAAAACATTCATGACACAATTAGTATAATGGCTTCATAACAATCATGTTTATGACAGATTTATTACAAGCTATGTTGTCTTGCTAATATCAAGTTGTCGTGACAAAAAAACAAAGAATGGTTATGTATTATTCAAATGTAAAATTGCCATAACGACATCTCAATGTCTTGATCTATGCATTTATAATCACATTACTGAGTGAATGAAGCTTAATGAAAATTGTCATAAGCATTCATAAAATCACCTTCATATTCATGACATGTTGTGTTATGATTATAAATGACAATCTTATGACATTTTCCCAGTGATGGGTTGCGGCTGGAAGGGCATCCGCTGCGTAAAACATATGCTGGATAAGTTGGTGGTTCATTCCGCTGTGGCGACCCCAGATTAATAAAGGGACTAAGCCGAAAAGAAAATGAATGAATGAATCTTATGACATTTCATGACAGTTTTATCAACAGTAAAGTAAAGTATCTGCTGAAAATATATTTGAGTAAAGTAAAATTATTCAAACATTAACACCCCTGGCTACAAAATGGGTCAGGTTGCAATGCAATTCTGAGTGTGCATTGCATGTGCATGAGCTAATGTCATAATATGTATGCTTTAGCCAACCATGAACACCTATTTTCATGCAGTCCGTTTGAGGCCTATAGACTTTAGTCGCACGGATGCTCCTCACACTGTTCAGCTCCTCACACTGTTCAGCTCCTCTCAACACATTGTTTCCTCCGCCTGTGTTTCGGTGTTGACAAATGAGACTTCAAGCTAGATAAATAAACAGTCTCACTAGACCTGGAAGGGAAATTGGGTCGGAAAAAATGAATCATTGAGAGTTACAACAGCGAGAGCTAAGCCCTCCATGCCTGCAAAATGATGACAAAATCAAGGCCTGTTTAGCCATCAGTCCATCTGAAAGCAGCAGCACACGTCTGACGGAGCGAGGAAGGTTACCTGCAAACATTTTCAGCTCAAAAAAAATTCAAAGAGCCGCAGCTGCACAGGACACAATCTCAATTGGTGTTAATAAAGTGGACATTTGGGGTGAAAGGATTTTCATAACACACAAAAAACAAGTCCTTCAGTTTCTCTGGAGGCAGCATCAGATTAATTTTTTTTCTCATGAGATAATAATCTTTCCATCTCAGGAAGTTAATGTTGAGTTTAATGTTATTCACCTCTTAGGTCATTCATCAGCAAAAAACTCCTCGTCCTGTAATCACTCGGTTAAGGAGCTTGGCGTCATTTCACCTTTCTGCCAATATAAAAAACATCCAGACGAAATGAAAAGGAAATAGGGTTGCGGTTCTTAGAGGGAGGTCAATAAACTGCGACTACACACTTGTGGCACGAGAATGGAATACCTTCGGGGAGTTTTGATCCAGAGTTACTTCTCATTTGTACTTCTTGATAAGCCAAAGACCAATATGAAGATCCCTATTGTGCATCAGGCAAAATGATTTGATAGCGACTGCTCCTTGAATAGAAGCTCACAGTACGTCTGCGGTACCTGCGACATGGAACAGATTGAATCTTAATAGAAGTAAGCAGGTGGTGCGCAGAGTTATAATACAGCTTGATGAAAATGGCACACGCCACGCAGAAGAACGTGCAGGTGATTTGGGTAATAGGGAGGTACGTCAACAAATGAAGAACGGTGTAACTATTAATTCACTGTGAGAAGGGTCTCGTGCTGTGGGTCAAATGATGAAATGACTGTGATCAGACATTATTTGCATGTACAGGCTATAGGAAAAGGCATGGATGTTATGTATGGATGGATGCATGGATGGAGAAACAGATAGAGAGACAGTTGCACACAACTTGAGATGAATCGATGTGTGGATGGATAGACTGATTGATGATTTGATTGATTGATTGATTGATTGATTGATTGATTGATTGATTGATTGATTGATTGATTGATTGA
>CAIGQV010019082.1:2546943-2569562 GCA_903798115.1 Danio jaintianensis
TTGATTGATTGATTGATTGATTGATTGATTGATTGATTGATTGATTGACAAACACAGACAGACAGAGAGATGGATGAACAGATGGATGGATAGATGTGTAGGTTGATTGACAGACAGACAGACAGACAGACAGACAGACAGACAGACAGACAGACAGACAGACAGACAGACAGATAGATAGATAGATAGATAGATAGATAGATAGATAGATAGATAGATAGATAGATGAACACACACACACAAACTTTTTTCAAACTAACCAAATTCACTTTTTGAGCACATCCTATCCTCAGTAAACTGAATACACAACTAGACAGAGACTACAATGAGGTGACCCTAGATGCGCATAATCAGAGGAGACCGGTACAAAACAAACACACACACACACATGCACGCACAAGTCTTTCAAGACCTCTTCTCCACAATGGCAAATGTGTGCTCTGCGGCCCCGTCGCTCAGTGCCAGCCCGCGCATGTCTGTGAAAGCCTGGCACGCTCATGAAAGCCTTCGTTTAACACGCGTTTAATGTATTCTATCTGTTAGTCTTTTTTTCTCTCGTGTGCTGCATTGCAATGTGTCCATACTGCAGCGGCTGATAACACATGAAGAAAGTGAGGTTTGGATCGAGTCCCAGCCGTTGTGAAATTACGTTCCTTTCTTTCCCGGCTTTGGTCGGTTCATTCACCCCTCCTCCTGTCTTTCTTTTATGCATCTGAGCATCGCTCCGTGCAGGAAGCATTTCATGCTGCATTTTATTCTATTTGCCAAGTAGCGTGTCACACACAACAGAGAGATATTTGTGTTTCCTCCCTTCTTCAATCAGACATCTTTGATTACAGCAGGACACAAATTGCTGTTTACCGGGCCATCAGCAGCAGACTTTCCTCTGATTTAAGGTCTTTCATTTTTTCCAGTTACCGTGTGATTTTAGATGATAACCTCCCTCTCAAGCCATGAACATCTCATCAGCCTCCGACTGTCTGTCCTCGTCCAGCTATAATCTATTCCTTTGAAAAGAAACAACAGTTTCCGGATATAATGCAGGGCTTTTCGTGGATAAACATTTCCTAATATTGTATGCTATTTGTGCTGATGTGTTCTAGATAGGCATCAGGATTAGTTGTTTCTGACACATTTGCGGATTATACTGTCTGTCTTATTGCTCGTATATACAGCTGTCAGATTTTGACATTTGAAGATATCTGGCTCACAACATATTGTCTACCCTAACTAGTGTAGACATATTGTTTAAGACATCCTTGGTGTTATGGTTATCAGCAGGAATTCCCACAAGACTCATTTCAGGGCACTCCAGCCATTTGTATGCTACTTGCCATTGACCTGGACTACAACTCCCATGATGTATTGGGCGTATTAACACCCACTACAGCTGTTAACAATCTGGACTCTGACACACATATGCACATCTGAAAATCATCAGCACTGATTAGTGTTGGTCGATTTGCAAACAAATCTTTCTTTTTATTTGGATCTTCTAAGTGAACCAGTCGAACCAGTTTGAACTGAATCCTTTGAAACAGTTTGAGTAAGCACTTATCCACAAATTACTTTTTTTTTATCATGCCTGATTCCCCCTCTGACTCGAAAGAAACCAATTTCCTTATTATTATTCAGTTACTAGTACAGTAAACTGAGATCAGATTTGATAACACTGAACACAAACAGTACAAGACAGCCTGCTGGAACTGACACAGCAGCACAGTACTGTCTGAACCAAACTTGGACAACCGATTAAGCTGCAGCGCAGGTAAACCGAGAGCTTAAATGTGAGGATCTGGTGAAACGTGTTTATTTCATAAGAGAAAATTGTAATGGAATTTAAATAGTAGCCTAAGTGAATCATGCTTCATTTTGGTTGCAAAACCTAATTGTAAGAAACTTGAAGTCATTACGTTGCAGTGTAAAAGAACCGGTGATTCGTTTTTTTTGAACCGCTTCATTGAAACGAACTGTCCGAAAGATCCAGTTCATAGAAAAGATCTGAAACTTCCCATCACTAGTACTGGTTACACATACTACATAAATTCTACAGTCACTCTTTTCAGTCTTGTTTGCATCTCTGAGTATATTCCCCAGCTTTCCTGTTCCTGTGTTTTGTATTTTTGCCTGTTTTGTTGGATTATTGCTTGTTTGCCGCCTGCCCCAACCTTTGTCTGTTCATTTGGATTACACTTTACATTGTTGTTTGCAGATGTTTCCACCTCTGCCTGCCTGACTATTCTCAAATAAAGTTGCATTTGGATCTTCACTTTGTTGTTAGCACACATTCATAACACTTGGTACACTAAGTTTAGCTAGTGATCAAAACCAGAGCACCACTAACCAGCAAAAACAAGCCTTGAAGCATAGAAGTTGATGTAGTCTAGACTGGGGTGTGTTGAAATGTTGTGTAAAGTAACCATTTCATCACAATTTCATCACAAAACCAGCTGCACCTCAGTTGTTTCAATTATTATTATTATTATTTGAAATATGCTAGATACTAAAGACAGTAATACTTTAAGAACTAATTCTCACTATTAGCAAGTGGCTTATTATCTGCCTGATATTGGCTGTATATTAGTACTTATAAAGCACATATTCTGTGTGAACTTATTCTACATACCTAATACTACCAATACCTAAACTCTAACTACTACCTTAATAATTAATAATATGTAGCACATTAGGAGTTTATTAAGACAAAAGTTAAATAGATTATTAATAGCAAGAATTGTACCATAAAATAAAGCGTGATCAAAAACACAAAACGATTGTAAGGCAGTATTAAATACAACCCTGGCTCATTTTGATTATGTACCCCTATATACATTTCTGGAGAGCACCAAATACGTCCCAGGAGCTATGTTTTATGTAGTTTTTGCAAATCCACCAGAGGCCGCTTTGTACGCTTTTGAGATGTCAGATTTATCTCACGAGTGGAATTCGCGCCTGCTCTTCTTGCACAAATCCACCAGAGGCCGCTGTCGGCTGACTGACTGACCGATCGACTGACCCACCCTCCTCCTTTCCTAAACCCAACTGATAGTGTTTTCAAAAAAAGCACCAATTGACCAATTGTTTTAAAGATGAAATGCAGCCATACGTTCCTCTGGCTACATAATTCGCGATCTCAAGAAACATATATAGGGCTATGTTTTCAGAATGAGCCTATGTTGATTTAATACAGTGGTTCAAGCTGTAGTACTGCCTAATGACGAAATAAACATCATCAGCGTGATGGTGTAAAACGGTAAATTTAGAATCAGAACCACCTTCTCCAATCTTATACCAATGGTAATACGCACAGTTAGAATAGCTATATATGTGGGAGAGCATTGCTATTATGTGACTATATTGTTTTGTATTGTTTCAATGATAAATTAAAAGTAATTGTTGGCGAGCTTAAATGTGAGGATCTGGTGAAACGTGTTTATTTCATAAGATTGTAATTGTAATGGAATTTAAATAGTAGCCTAAATGAATCATGCTTCATTTTGGTTGCAAAACCTAATTGTAAGAAACTTGACGTCATTACGTTGCAGTGTAAAAGAACCGGTGAATTAAAAGTAATTCACAGAAAACTTGACAATGAAATGATTTAATAACAATATTTGGCAACACTTTATTTGGATGGTTTCTTTTGCACATTTAGTTGAATACAAGTTACATTGCAACTACATGCCAAACAATTCTCATATTAGTAGACTGTCTGCTTAATATCTGCTGGTATTGCTCTACCAACAGACATTCTTCTGACTATAAGAAATGTTGCGCTTAAACGTCATCTTACACTAACCCTAACCCTAATCCCAACCTTACAGTCTGCTAATACACTAATGAGTTGCCATGTAGTTGCAATGAAACTTATAATCAGTCAGCGAAGAGGATTATAGAGACTTCCCTCCCCTCCATTCAGGACCTTGCACTTTCCAGAGCCAGGAACATCATCAAAGACACCACTCACACCCACCATTGACTGTTTTTCCCTCTAGCCTCTGGAAAAAGGTTCCACAGCATTAAGATAGGAAGAGAGACAGAGAGAAAGAGCAAGAACAAAAGAGTGAGAAAATCACAGTTCGAATCCCATTTTATACCTCCCTTGACCATGTGACCAAAACCCAAATCTGAGATATTCAAACTGACCAATCAGCAGTTTAGAGCTACCCCAAGGTGTGACCACACAGCAGACCTACGAAATACAGACTTGTCAGCCTACAGGTGTGATCTTATCTGATTTCCTGTGCCTTTTGGAGTTTGTATGGTAAAAAGGTTTGCAAGGGCAACACAATGGCTCAGTAGTTAGCACCTCACAGCAAGAAGGTTGCTGGTTTAAGTCCCGGCTGGGTCATTTTTGTGTGGAGTTTGCATGTTCTCCCCGTGTTGGCGTGGGTTTCCTCCGGGTGCTCCCGTTTCCCCCACAAGTCCAAACACATGCACTATAGGTGAATTGGGTAAACTAAATTGTCCGTAGTGTATGTGCGTGAATGAGTGTGTATGGATGTTTCCCAGTACTGGGTAGCAGATGGAAGGGCATCCGCTGTGTAAAACATATGCTGGATAGGTTCATACCGCTGTGGCAACCCCTGATGAATAAAGGGACTAAGCCGAAGGAAAATGAATGGATGAAAAAGGTTTGCAATAAACACAAATATCTATGATGATTTTCAGACTTTCACATGAAAAACTCTAATAGAATAAAAATGACTTGGCTTTAACTCTACAGACTCATCAAGGAAGGTTGGAACGAGAGCTGCATTATATGATACAATTCAAGGTCTACGTCCCATCAAACTATCTTCTGTATAACTCTACACATAGTGATGCTGATGATGCCTACCACATCCAAAAAGGTGAATATGAGTTGTTTTTCATCAGCATGCAGCTCCATCACCCTCTACAAATACATTTTGGAAAGTCAATTACTGAGAATTTCTGTGGAGGTTTTAACAATAAGCATAAATGAACATAACCAGTTCTCAATTTGTGCCTGATTTTCTCTTGAAAGGCACGCATTATAGCTGTTTTATAGAAACCCAAGTCCCTTTCAGTATGTGTGCAATAGTCTGCAAACTTATGACTTCGATATTGTTGGAAATGTCGTCATTGTCCAAGATGTGTTGCAGAATGTCTGTAAGGCAAATACATTTCCGGTCAAAACCAAACGGAGCACAGCCAGCTCTCGTTGGTCAGTCAGAATTTTGTCTGTGCTTCTAATACATTTTCATAGGGAATAGTCTATATTCTGCAAGATATATTACAGTAAGAACTCATTTTAATTGTGTGACCTACTCTGTTGTACACATTGTTATGCAGTTTACATTCATTCGCAGTAACAAAGTAACCTACTATTAAAAGTAGTCTACTGCTGAAGACGTACCAGTTCTTACAAACCAGTTTTACACTGTTGGATTAGTGCAAGACAGGGGTGACTGGGGAGGGCCAATACCCTTGAACAAAAGTGCCTTTTGACCTCAATCTCAAAATTTAGCTGCGTTTCCATTTTCAGCTCTAAAACCTGACTTTAACACAGTTCCAGCATCCTACCTCACTTTCACCAGGGTAAATAATTACAATATTTAATGGGTAAATTAATTAATTAAACTTATAGACACAGTATGTAATTTTCACCTCTAGAGGGTGCATATTCACAACAAACAAAGGCATAGTTTGATGACTATGCCAGATTTCAAGCATCTGTAAAACTGCATTTTTTCATCTTAAAAATGTTGCCAAACTTTGACATATGCTATCAATGTCTGATGCGGAAAAGCTTATTCATGCTTCCATGACCTCTCGGTTAGACTATTGTAATACGTTACTAGGTGGTTGCCCTGTTGGCCTAATTAACAAACTTCAGCTAGTTCAAAATGCAGCTGCTAGAGTGCTTTCTAGAACAAAGAAATATGATCATATTACTCCAGTTCTTTCATCATTGCATTGGCTCCCTATTAAATATTGTATAAATGTAAAAATGTTATTGACTACCTACAAAGCCCTGAATGGCTTAGCTCCCCAGTATTTGAGGGAGCTCCTGGTGTATTATAGCCCCTCACGTCCACTACGCTCAATTAATTCTGGACAATTGATTATTCCCAGAATATCAAAATCAACTGTAGGCGGTAGATCTTTCTCATATCTGGCACCTAAACTTTGGAACAGCCTTCCTAGCACAGTGCGGGAAGCAGACACAATCTGTCAGTTTAAAGACACATCTCTTTGCATTAGCATACACATAAAACACAAATGCTTTTGAAGTCCAAATCCTCTAAGGGATTGTTAGTCTGTATTATTTAGGGCAACCGGAGCCGGGAACACTTCCCAAAAAACATTAACATAAGCGCAGATGCTGTTCAAATTATAGTCTTTTTTTTTTTTTTTTTATTCCTGAGGTTTCCATAATCCTGGACCAGGCCGTATTCTGAGCAGCTGCTGTGGTGGTCATGGAGGAGTGGAGAGCTTGAGACTGATTCCTGTAAGACCCCAGTGACAGACGAGTCTTCGCATTAATCCTGAAGGGCCAGCCTGTACACCAGCCGGTTACCTCTCCCACCTGCAGCTTCTCCACGATGGACGTCCTTTCTCCAGCCTCCGGCGCCTAGAATGCAGCTCTGCACAAGAAGTTTGGCCATAGGAGAAATGGTCGTGCCCAACTGAGCCTGGTTTCTCTCGAGGTTTTTTTTCCTTCACTTTCGCTATTGGTGAAGTTTGTTGCATGCCGCTGTTGCCACTGACTTGCATGGTTCGGGACTTGTGGAGCTGCGCATGGATGGATTTGCTTTTCAGTGTTTGGACCACACTGAACTGAACTAAACTAAACTTAAACTCTGAAAACTGGACTGACACAGTTTCAATTTACTATAATCTTCTATGTTAAGCTGCTTTGACACAATCTACATTGTAAAAGCGATATAGAAATTAAGATGAATTGAATTGAATGACTACATGTGGAACCATGGGAGTTGTGGTCTTCATTGCATCCTATGCACAAATTATGTTGATAGATGACTTAGTATTCAACAACTATATTTCAACAACTATATTTGAAGCAGAGTAGCAGATTAATGCAGTATGTAATTTTCACCTCTAGATGGTGCATATTCCCAACAAACAAAGGCGTAGTTTGATGATGGCGTGAGTGTGGAATCATGGGAGTTGTGGTCTTCATTGCATCCTATGGGACATCCTATGCAGGATATCATATTGATGGATGACTAAGTATTCAACTATTATATTTGAAGTAGAGTAGCAGAGTAATGCTAAAAGCCGTGAAAGTGAAACAAGACAGCTAAACCAATTGCTAATGAGAGATGAGCGAGATGCAACATGAAAGCAGCAGAGCTTTTATTATGCCGCAGTCCACCGATTCCAGTTCTTTCAGGCTAAATAAATGTTAGGCTTCTGTTATAATGCTGCTCTGTGCATTCTAATAAAACACACAACATATTAAAGTCCCCCCTCCCTCCCCCCAGGTTTCTTTAAAATCAAACCAGAAATCGAGGGTGTGTGACGTCATTAGCATGAACACACAGCACACACTCCATCTCACTAGTTTAAATTGCGTATTTGTCTGGATTTGAACATTCTCCAGAACATTTGGCGTAATGTATGTAAATGAGTCAGCAAAATATACAGGGGGGATTTTAATTTTAAAAATCTTACATACTGTGCCATTAAAGCAGGGGTGTCAGCCCTGCACAGTTTACTTCCAACCCTGATTCAAAACACTTAAGCTGCGGTCACACTAGACTTTTCTCCCCATAGACTTCCATTCATACGCATGCGAATGCGGCAGACTGGAAACGCAAGCTCGTGCGACAAGTTTTGCAGTTCGCTGCGTTGCAAAGTTCAAGCTTGGTGAACTCTGACCTGCGAAATCGCATCACGTGACTGCATGAGACCAATTGAAGATCAAAACATGACCTCTCTGGACAGAAATATAAAATATGAACCAATCGCTCGCTTTTTTAAATGTCTAATCATCTTGTTTAATCCCGCCCCTTTTCGCAGCGCCGTACGACAGAATTTTACATGCTCAAATTCTAGTGTGACCGTGGCATTACCTGTAGGCTTCAAACAAGCCTGAAGGACTCAATTAGTTTGATCAGGTGTGTTTAATTAGGGTTAAAGCTAAACTGTGTAGAGCTGCGGCCCTCCAGGAACTGAGTTTGACACCTGTGCATTAAAGCATAAGGAACAAGTTCTGAGCAACTGTGCAACTACAGACTTGTACTCCAACATTGACATTTGACCCAAAAATTATGATAAAAACAATTGTTTATTAATTTGTGTCAATCTTTTTCCTGAAACAAACAGATTGCCGGCATTATTACATAACAGAAAACATGTACTTGTTTAGCTGCTGCTTCCAAGCCTAACTTTTTGTGATCAGAGGAATACACACAATAAATGTATTAATGCTTTTACTGTAAGTCCGTCCAATGGTAAACACATTTAGAAAAGAGAAAATTACCTTTGCTGGTTTCGGAAAGTGTGTTTTGAGCTCAACTTTAATGTCTTGAATGTTTGAAATGTTAGCAGGTAGACTTAAAACATAACAAATAAGAAGCATCTATAGCAGTCTCCTGATTTAGGTAAACTCTGAAGATCTTTTTTTTCACAAACACTTCTCAAGCCCAAGCTGGCCTGCTATAAACCAAGGCATTTGGCCGGCCAAAAACCCTTGGCTGTTGGCCCTGAGGAAACCCCGGCGAGGCCCAATCAAACGACAGTGGAAACGTGACTGGCCCTGGTATGCACTAGCACTCTCACTTTAGGCACACCAGAGGATACGTGGCTATTGAGATCTATTGATCAGGGCCATGCTTGATCTTCTGAGGTTTTGTTGAATAATTGTAGCTGCCTCCGTCTTTGTCATACTATGATTTATCACACGGTCTGCGATGATTGAAACCTCATGCCATGATCTGTGACCTTGTTGGCCCACATTTGCTCCTCTGTTGAGGCCTATGCCCTGTTCCTTTGACCACCATCAATTCAAGGTCTGCATTTCAACCACATCATTTTACGATTTAGCGGCACACATGGTGATGTTGGACCCACAGTGTCCAAGTACTTGAATTGTTGTCTACTGGCCAATGATATTCTGACCTCTTCTCCTTGTCTTGGCCAGACTAAGGCCTGCCTCATCCAAAAAGAGGCATTTGTGACAGTTTTCATGAGCATCCAGTTCAATCACCCTTTAAAATTATATTCTAGAAAGCAAATTCCTGAGAAATTTGGGAAACATTTTTCACTACAGGTGTTATGATATTTTAAAAGATCCAAGTATGTCTAAGTAGGTTACTCCCAGGGCCATTTATATCGAAGTTGATATTTAGCTGCACCATATTGGTGTTTCGTAACATCTAGTTTTTGTGAGGTGGGTTGTTAGCCCAACGCTCTACCCCCAACCTTGAGGACCAGGACATACACACACATACACTACGGACAATGTAGCTTACCTAATTCACCTACAGCACATATCTGTAGGTGGAAAGGAAACCCACGCCAACACTGGGAGAACATGCAAACTCCACACAGAAATACCAACTGACCCAGCCGGGGCTCGAACCAGCGACCTTCTTGCTGTGAGGCGACAGCGTTACCCACTTGCTGTAGATTAAGCAGCACAATACTGTAAAAACCTATAGTACAATACCAGATTTCTACATTACAGTAATATACTGTATTGCACTCTGGGTAATTCAACCAAGCCTTGAGCTTCTGCTGACTTTTGTCTGTATTACTGACACGAAGGAGTATTTGAAGCTGTTTCACATAATAATGCGCATAAAATGTATAATAATTGCATATAATTTATCATCGCTTGACATTGCAGCCTGCCTTTATCAATGTGAAATGTATTCAAACAAACATCTACATATGAAAAATGATGCTCAGCAAAGACCACACTGAAAAACACAGCTCTGCATATGAAGTATGATGATCTGATTCTAAACACCAGTGCAGCAAACTGGAAAACTTGTCACACGAGCTTGCGTTTCCGATCTGTCGCATTCAGGTGCATTTGAATGGAGGTCTATGGGGCGAAAAGTGCAGTGTGACAGCGGGCTTATTCCCCACTCCTTCTGGGGCATTCCCTTCATATATAAAACTAATCCATTTCTCCGATCTCATAGTTTACTTGTAAGTGGGAACATGTAAAGAACTTGCTGGTTACATCTAACATGGCACAAAGTTCAAACAGGCCAGCTATGGTACTTAAATACTCTATTTTTTCAACCTGTCTGAACTGGCAGACACAGAATAAACTAAACGGTCACACTTTATTTTGATGGTCCGTTTGTCGAATTTAAGTTACATTACATTTACATGCCAACTAATTCTCATTAGATTATAAGTAGGCTGTTAGGTTGGGGTTAGGGGTTAGGGTTAGTGTAAGTTGACATGTACTTGCAAAGTTTCTTATAGTCAGTTAAATGTCTGTTGAAGGAGCAGTATCAACAGATATTAAGCAGACAGTCTACTAATACTCAAATGGACCATCAAAATAAAGTGTTACCAACTAAACATATTATACATTAGTTAAAATTTCATTCAATGTCATCTTTAGGAAAGAAAAGAAAACTCTTCAGCATGTTCGATGTCTTATTACACTAAACTAAATAAGCAAAAATACAAAAAGGACGTGCACACTCTTTACTATGGGTAGAATGTACAGTATGTTTTCTTCTGGAGAAAGTCTTATTTGGTTGTTGTTTTTTTCGGCTAGAATAATTTTTAATTTTTTAAACAATTTTAAGGCCAATATTATTAGCCTGGGCAACACGGTGGCTCAGTGGTTAGCACTGTCGCCTCACAGCAAGAAGGTCGCTGGTTTGAGTCCCGGCTGGGTGAGTTGGCATTTCTGAGTGGAGTTTGCATGTTCTCCCCGTGTTGGCGTGGGTTTCCTCCGTGTGCTCCGGTTTCCCCCACAGTCCAAAGACATGCGCTATAGGTGAATTGAATAAATTAAACTGGCTGTAGCGTAGTGTGTATGAATGTTTCCCAGTACTGGGTTGCAGCTGGAATGGAATTTGCTGTGTAAAACATATGCTGGATAAGTTGGCGGTTCATTCCGCTGTGGCAACCTCTGATGAGTAAAAGGAAAATTAATGAACGAAAATTATTAGCCCCACTTAAGCTATTTTTTTCTCAGTTGTCTATGGAACAAACCATCATTATACAATGATTTGCTTAATTACCCTAACTTGCCTAGTTAACCTAATTAATCTAGTTAAGCCTTTAAATGTCACTTTAAGCTGAATACTAGCATCTTGAAAAATATCTAGTCAAATATTATGTACAGCCATCATGGCAAAGATAAAATAAATCAGTTATTATAACTATTATGCTCAGAAATGCGCTGAAAAAAAATCTTCTGTCTGTTAAACAGAAATTGGGGGAAAAATATACAGGGGGGCTAATAATTCAGGAGGGCTAATAATTCTGACTTCAACTGTATATCGCACGGCCTGCTTATCTGTTCCTTTTCCCCAATAAAAAAGAGCGCCAGGAGGAAACCCACACAAACATGCAAATTCCACACAGAAATGCCAACTGGCCCAGCTGGGACTCGAACCAACAACCTTCTTGCTGTGAGGTGACAGTGCTAACCACTGAGCCACCGTCCCGCCTACAACAGGTATCTTGACACTAAACATTTCTGAAAATATACGTTTTTTCAGTTTCCATCACTCATTTTTTGACCACCATGTCTTCCTCATCTTCCTCCTCCCAGCGTTGTGACCTACATTACCTGCCGGCTATGCTACTGCCATGCCGTCGTAGGTGGATATTAATCATTTCATTATATACTCAAACCACAATGTGAAATCAATCGCCAGTAATGAGTTGGCAGTATTGGAAAAGCAATTACAAGGGTACACAAACATACAGCAATGTCAATTCTGAAAATGTGGTCTGAAACCATAGAGCATAAAAAAAGAATGATGAAACATTACATTCACATAAAGTCTAGTTGGTTTGTGTTCTACGATAATTAATGTCATTGGAAACTTTCAAGATCTGAACATGGAATATTGTTCATTACAATAAAAGCCTAACCTACAGTAGCAGCTTCTCACTTTGAGCAGCTATATAAACTAATAGTTAGATCAGTGTAGTTAAAGGGCACCTAGTTGACCCCTTTTTCCAGATTCCACATAGTCTTTTGTGTCTCCAGAATGTGTCTGTAACGTTTCAGCTCAAAACACCCATCAGATTATTTATTATACATTTCAGACGTTTGTCATTTTTAGCTCTGAGCATCTTGTAGCTGTTTTTGTAGACTGTGCCTTTAATGCTAGTCCTCCCCGCCCACCGTTCCCACGTGCCTGTCAGTGTGCCTCAATCTCCGCCCTCGGCTGCCTCAGATAACAGACAGACATAAAGGAAGCAGATCTCACGTAACGTTTGTGAGAAATACTACAGTAAGAACTTTCCCAATGATTATTTGATGTATTTGTTTTGGAGTTGCAACGATGAGTCACACACAATGTCGTTACAAAGTTCACGCACACACACAGATACACACACGCACACACACACACTCGCACTGATAGCGCGCGTGTTTAGCTTTGCACTGTTTTTGCACGGCAGATGTGACAGGATACACATTAATATCCACTGCTGTATGGATATCTGTTATGTTAATGTACAAAATAAACCTGATTTAACGTCCACAACCCGGGATTGAAGCGTCTTCTTTTATAATTGTACTGACACGCGGCTGTGGTGATGAAGTAAAGCTGAAGTAAATCACTGTAGTTCATTACAAACATGCACTGTTTTAAACAAGTGTTAAACTTGTGAAACTCACTCTTGATCACATCTGATGATGATTGATGATCCTAGCGAACTGAACAGATCTTTTATTCCCGGTTGCTTTGTGCACGTCCTGTCTTGTTGATATGATTATACGCGTTACTACGGAGACATGTTAATACGCAGCTGTCAATCAATTCGGTGGGCGGGGAAACCGCACTCCTACGTCAAGTTGTGGTCGGCCTCAAAATAGGAGGGATTTGGATGCTATTTTAACTTCAGGAAATTAAAAAAAAAGAGACTTATTGTCTTTATATCACTCCAGTATGACTGTGGACACACTATACCTACAAACAGTTCTGTTCAAACAGCTTAAAAAAGATGATTTTCATCATAGGTGCCCTTTAAGTGAATAGTTGGCATCTCAGGAATAATGTGTAAATTGCATATTGAAATGGCAATGTGATATTTTGAAAAGAAGATTTTAGTTTTAGTAGGTTTATATGTCTTGTTTCCAAGTGATTTAAAGAATGTGGAGTTTTAAAAATGTGACATTTCGACAAACACTTGTGAGCTTTGAGAAATGACAACAATGTTCTGATATTAATGCTTAAGTGATTGTAAAAAGACTGTAATAAAATTTGATGAAAATGGCACACGTAACAGAAGAACATGCAGGAGATCTAGGTAATAGTACCTTTGCTCATTTGTTGTTGAAATATGCTATTAATTTACTGTGAGAAGGGTCCCGTGTTGTAGGTCAAATGATAAAATTACTGTGATCAGACAGAAAAACAACACAACAAGGCTTCATTTGAGAGGTCTGCACAAAACTGAGAACAGTTGGGATTCAGGAAGGAAATTTAAAGGTGCAAACAACTGGATTCACTAACATGGAAAATAATAAGGGTGCTTTCACAACTGTTGTTCTGAAAAAGGGATTCAATTTGATACAGTGTTGCTTTTTATTCTTGGTGTAGTTCTTTGGTTTGTTTTTGGGATTCTGTTCATGGCTGTCATACATCATTATTTAAATTGATGACGATATTTACAGTTTTTCTCAGTCGCTTTGGTGCATTTCTCACAACACTATTTACATTTGCACAACAGTTAATGCATTTCTCAAAACAATTAGTCATTTGTGCACATCATAGTAGCAGTTTCTCATTCCTTCCAACAAATTGCAAATGCTTTTGGACATGCATCAGTTGCTTTCATACAACTCTCTGCTGTTTTATAACATTATCATTTGCTTATGTCATGTCAGTCAAAATTAACTAAACTTGTGAATGCTGAATAGTCATTCCATATAAAGCTAATAGTCCTCATTTCATTACTTGAGTCACTACATACAAAAATGTTGAACTAGTTGTCAAAATCTGTCAAGCAAATTTTATTAAAAAATTTAAATCTTTTTTTTTTTCCTGAAAATGTATTCTAAATTGAACAATTTCATGAATGATTTACAGACCTATGTTGGTTCAGTTCCAATATGTACTGCAATATTATTTACAGTTGTGCACAGCTCTACCCAAAGGAAGTTTATGTTTGTTGTAAATAAGGGTGTATTTATTCGTTTGCACAATGCTGTGAATAATTAGAATTGCAAAGAGCATATGCAGTAAAAATGTGAAACATACATATTCAGTGTCTTGTACTCAGATACCTCACTAAATGCAGTGATGCCTAACTTTACTGTAGTTTTCAAATGGCTGTGCAAATAGTATATAGTGCTGTCTAGAGCATTTTCAGGACGTGTCACCAAAATCTGACTTTTTTGCATTGGGAAAAATTTACAGAGTAAACTGTCATAATGAAAACATGACAAAGCCATATGACTATCTTGTTCATAAACAATGGTGTCAGGACTTTTCATCTTGATGACACTGACACTTTCATTGACATGAATACTTGCTTTTGAGGAATGAGCTATCCATTTTGAGCAAGTGAAACACTTGATGAAGCTATACTGTTTCTCTGAGATCATCACAATCGCATCAGTGAATCATCGGTGGGACTTAGTGTGTGGATTTCGGTCATTAGTGACCAGCGTTATGAATGAGCGGTGCTTGTTCTTCTGCACTGGGGCTCTGGGAACATTTCAATGTTTCTACACACAATACTTCTTTCAAGCATATAAGGTTCAAAGCCTCCCGAACATCCTGAATTGGCCAATTATGAGCAACTGAGCCGTTTGAGCGCAGTCACACAAGACGAGGTAAATAGGCATGGTAAATTCATTCTGCTCTCAAACACTGCAGTGGTCCACGAGTAATTAGCGTTCTGATACTCATTTAGCAGTTAATAGGTAGAGGTGGGAAAGACTGCATTCAAATCAGCATGTTCAAAAGCAGCTTTCAGGCTTTTTGTTTCTCACGCAAACGCCTCAAAGAGATCCTCCAACCAGCCTCAGCATGGCTGTTGTTTCACACACAGGAAAGAAACCTGCTCCAATTAGATGAGATTAATACCTTAATTATTTCTCCTTACCTCACAGCAAGAAGGTCACTGGTTCGATTCTGGCTAGGCCAGTTGGCATTTCTGTGTGGAATTTGCATGCTTTTCTCCTGTTCCGGGTGCTCCGATTTCCCCCACAGTCCAAAGACATGCAGGATAGATGAATTGAATAAACTAAATTATTATACTGAGTGTGTATGGTTGTTTCCCAGTACTGGGTTGCAGCTGGAAGGGCATCTGCTGCATAAAACATATCCTGGAATAGCTGGTGGTACATTCCGCTGTGGCGACCTCTGAAATAGAGACTAATGTCGATGACGATTTTCAAAGTAGTCGCGTCACAGATGTTTTCACACTGCATGACTATCTGGGCTAGCGTTCCATCGCTGCTGTGTTCACACTGCAAGATGGATCGGCGACAGGGGGTTTCACACTGCATGGCTTTAGAGTAGGAAGAATCGCCAACAACTTTGTCTCGGTCCGCAAACTACATCTTTCACATCCAAACACACGATAGGAATGACATGGAAACAACGCGAGGTCATGTAGTATATCTTTTGTTATTCACTACATGATGAGAAAGAAGTCTTTAGTGGGGTAGAAAATGTACTTATTTTGCTCACCTGGCCTTTGAAGGAAATTAGCAATTTCTCCTCAACCTTTTTTTCTTCTTCGACCTAGTTGTGGTATTGCTCAGATGACACGTTAAACAGACATGGGTACTCCTGCTGCCAAATTTCCTGGCCTGCAGATACCCATACAAGTGGATGCTGCTCTCTCATTGGCTGTAGGTAATCGTCAATGTTATTTTTAATCAGAACACATTTCACACGGCATGATTTGAATCCAAATATCTCACGGGTGTCGGCAACTCATCGGCTATTATTTCAGAACGTGTCTTTGATAGTTCATACTGTGTGATTGTCACTCGCGTGAACGAGCACTGATTTGCCTGTGATTTCAGCCATTTGTCAGCGATTTCTCAAAATCTGTCAGCGAGTCAAAATCGGGGCTAAAATCATGCAGTCTGAACTAAATTCGACTAAAGTGAGATCAAAAGGAGAACATATTGAGAGAAAGAACAACACTGGCTCATTGGGGATATGTGCCCAGGGCTACACTTATAAGAATCGCAGAATATGTGCCTGGTGCTATGTTTGGCTGCATTTTGTGTGTAAAACGAACACTACGAAGCATTATGATGGTGCTGGAAAATTCTGTTTCTTTTAGTGCTACTGCTGACCGCTTACCCCCTGTATGGACACCTTTTTTTGGCGTGATCAGTTTGCTCGACAGCTCGCCTCATACACCATTGGACTTAGGGCAAGGAACAGGTGATGGATGGTTCCAGAAACCAGGTCAAAGGGAAAAAAGTAGTGTGAAATCATGGTAAAAGCTCTTCTAGTTTGTTTTTGAAAGCACTATCGGTTGGGTTTAGGGCCAGGACACACCAAGCCGATGATTGGCCATTGGGTTAACGTCTGAGCTTTTTGGCCTGATTTAGCATGTTGAAGAGAAGAGAGCTGAAGAGAGCGCTCTGGTTATTCACCAACAAATCAGAGCACGAGTGTGACATAGCAAGTAAACAATTCAAGCCAAGAAGGTTCACAAAGAGGACAGCTGTAATTTTGCTACATTTCTCAAATATTTGTAATGGTAAAAAGAAAAACACAACACAGGAGCATTGGGGATATGTGCCCAGGACTACTTCTTTGGAACTGTGAAATATGTGCCTGGTGCTACGTTTGGCTGGATTTTGTGTGTGCAACGAACATGGTATGATGGCGCTGGTATGATGGCGTTGGCAACTTCTGTTCCTTTTCGTGCTACTGCTGACAGCATAACTCTGTATTTATGCCTTTTTTTGGTGTGATCAGTTTGCTTGGAAGCTCACCTCATACACCATTGGACCCAGGACATGGAATGGGGGAAGGATGGTTCAAGTCGGATGAAGGATGGTTCCAGAAACCAGGTATAATAAGAAAAAAAGGCAGTGTGAAATTGTGGTAAAACTCTTCTTGTTTGTTTTTGAAAACACTATCAGTTGGGTTTATGGCCGGGATACACCAAGTTGATGGTTGGCCATCAGGTTAACGTCAGTGCTGGTTGGCCCGATTCAGCATGAAGAATTGGCGTCGGCCATCAGCTGAAGAGAGCACTATGATTGGTTATTCAGCAACGAATCAAAGCGCAAGTGTCATGTTGTGAAGTGAAATAGCAAGTAAGCAATTCAAGCCAAGAAGGTTCACAAAGAGGCCGGTGTTCTGTCGATTTGTCCTACCTTGTCAGATTGTCCTACCTCCCATTCAAAAAGTAGGTAGCACATTTTGATGATGCAATACCCATCAGATTTTGCTACCAGTGTGAATTTTAATGTGGAGTAGTGTGATATGAAGCTGTAATATCGCCCTAATGTACCTAATGCCTAAACCCAACCTCAGAACCATTCAAGGAATAATCTGATGGGTAGGATAAAATGTCAGGACACCAGCTGTAATTTCGCTACATTTCTCAAATATTTGCAAACGATACGGATTATTAGCTCATCAGACATATTTGCAGGCGTGAATCCCTCCATGGTAAGTGACAATTATTGTGATAATGGTACTATACACTGCCCACCTGAGGAGCGGGAAAACACGTCCTCTTGCACAGGTGCAGAACACGGCTCTAGTTTCAGTCAGCTTTCATCCCTTTGGTGTGTTTATGCACAGCTTTTGGTCCAGAAGTGATCCAATGTGAGGCAATAACACAGTTGCATTTCATTTTTTGCTAGTTGCTTGGTCTGTCCCGGCCCTAACACAAACACTATGGGGTGGTATGATGGCGTTGACAACTTCTGTTCCTTTTCCTGCTACTGCTGACTGCTTACCTCTGTATGGATGGCTTTTTCTACCACGATCAGATTGCTCTGCAGCTCGCCTCATATGCCATTGGACTTGGGACGTGGAGCGGGGTTCAAATCCGGTGAAGGATGTTTCCAGAAACCAGGTAAAACGAAAAAAAAAAGGCAGTGTGAAATTGTGGAAAAAGCATATGGTTATGATAGCTTTTCTCTTCTAGTTTGCTTTTGAAAACGCTATCGGTTGAGTTTAGGAATGGGACACACCAGGCCGATGGTCAGCCGTTGGGTTTCGTCGGTCTGATGGTCAGCATCCCTCATTGGGTTAACATCGGTGCTCGTTGGCCAGATTCAGCATGTCGAATCGGCATTGGCCGTCTACTGGAGAGAGTGCTCTGACTGGCTATTCAGCAATGAATCAGAGTGTGACATACTGAAGTGACGTAGCAAGTAAACATCAAGTCAAGAAGGAACACCAAGAGGCCAGGTGTAATTTCGCTACATTTCTCAAATGTTTGCAAACTATATGGGTTATTAGATTATCAGACATATTTGCAGGAGTGAATCCCTCTGTGGTAAGTGTCAATTACTGTGATAATGGTACTAAATTCTGCTTTGTGGGTTCCGGGTTTGTCATGCTGAACGAGAAAACAGATACTGTCCCCCGCAGTGCAAAAAGACATCTTCTTGCACACGCTCTCTTGAATCAGTCGGCTGTTGTCCATTTGGTGTGTTCACGGGCAGCTTTTTGATCCAGGTGAGCAAGACGCAATCCAATGCAGGATGACGACACAGTTGGGTTTTCATCTTCGCTAGTTGTTTGGTGTCTGCTTTATGTGTTCCTGCCCTCAGGGAAGGGAGTGGGTCAGTCGACAGCAAGCTAATATATTCCTGACAAGCCAGCCGACTAGCAATGTGCAAATCCATTGTCACAATTATTAGCTGGAGTGCCAACCTGGCTCTTCAGCTATCCATACACTCTGCCAGCCATCCATATAGACTACACCTCCCGCTATGCATTGTGCTAATCAACCAACTACAGCTGTGGCCGATCTGGAGTCACTACAGACGCTATTTAAACAACACTCACATTCATATCTTTGCTGAGTTTTGTATTACTGGTGTGCATTTCTCAGTGGTTTCCTGTTCTTGCCTATCGTGTTTTGTATCTTAGACTGTCTAATGGATTACTGCTTGTTTGCACCAAACTTTGCCTGTTTAATAGTGATGGGAGAAACAAAACTTTTCAAATCTTATACAATTGAACCAATTGCTTCGCAAAATTATTCACTGTTTCAAAGTGTTCAAAACAGGAAATGCTAGGGACACCTGGACGTCAAAACCATGTAAATACAAAATAACAACAAAAGATGCATTAGAAGTGACTTTTTCAAACTTAATGCAAACTTTAAATTGAAAGTATAACATATAAATGCATCTTATCATCGAATTTTTATTATTGATATTTGTAAATATTTGCTAACTGCACCTGTTAATATGATAATAATGATAATAATAAGAATCATTATCACACACACACACACACACACACACACACACACACACACACACACACACCCACACACACACACACACACACACACACACACACACACACACACACACACACACACACACACACACACACACATATATATATATAAGGATAACAATGCAATGAGGTGATATTTGGTTCACATTAAAAATGGACAATGCCACGGCATCTCTGGATCCTATTTTGCTTTCAACAGCTCACTTTGTTGAAGATTTGTTGAAGATCTGTGGCCGCTCAGACAGCTTCATCTCGACTTATCAGGCTTAAAGTTTACCCGTCTCTGTCGAAACACTCTAGGGCAGAAACTTTGAAAGAAACAGTCTGGAGCTCTGTCTGTATGAGTCAATGGAGTTAAGATGCTTGATTTAGGCGTTTTTTTTCCGGATTTGTGGTCACTTTCACTTCTGGCTGAATGCTGATTTGATTTCCAGCCATCCTGTGGGGAATGGCGCTCTTCTATCCGCTCACAGAGGTGTGCTGCTGGATGCTATTTGTTACACATGAGTAGCCCGGGCTGCATTGCCGTCTCCTCTAGGGGGTTTTCATTGGGATAAATAGATCAATTCTTCTCTCAAGCTCTTAAAGTGACTGTTTGTCAGTCAATGCGCAACTGATGCGCCAGTGTCAAGACTTGCATGCTGGGATCAACTGCCACAATACCTTTATTCCCAAGCGGCGTCTGTGAGAGTGAGACTGGAATCACTCAGGTAATTCTCATCGGGATACGCACTGCATAAAGAAACCTGACCTACAGCACAGTCCAGTTATTCTGATGCCACAAACCTGTATAGTTGATGTCAAATTTAGTAGTAGAACTTTTCTTTTCTTTTTCAAATATTTCCCAAATTATGTTTAACAGAGCAAGGAATTTTTCACAGTATTTCCTATAATATTTTTTCTCCTGGAGAAAGTCTTATTTGTTTTATTTCGGCTAGAATAAAAGCAGTTTTTAATTTTTTTTAAACCATTTTAAGCTCAATATTATTAGCCCCCTTAAGCAATATTTTTTTTCGATTGTCTACAGAACAAACCATCGTTATACAATGACTTGCCTAATTATCCTAACTTGCCTAATTAACCTCATTAACCCTTTAAATGCCGCTTTAAGCTGAATACTAGTATCCTGAATAATATCTAGTCAAATATTATGTGCTGTCATCATAGCAAAGATAAAAGAAATCAGTTATTAGAAATGAGTTATTAAAAGTATTATGTTTAGAAATGTGTTGAAAAAATCTTTCTGACTTATATCTGTATATATTGACCAGGGATAATTAAGGGTAGTTAATTAAACCCTATAAAAAAGTGGTTTCAGTTATTGAAATAAAATAAACCTTAAAATGTACTGATTAGCAAATTAAACTGTTATTTAGTAAAATAAATAAATACATAACAATAGAGGTCCAGGGAGTTTATTTAATGGTCTTTAACACAGTTAATAATCAATTATTATTCAAAATAAACTTTCACATAAATATTTATATATACATATTTTTATAAATGTTTACAAGTATCCGCCCTCCATTGAAATCTTTTTTTTTTTTTTTTTTCCCAAAACTGTTTCGCTAGTGATGTTTAACAGATCAAGGACATTTTTCACATTACTTCTTATTTTATTTTTCTTCTGGAGAAAGTCTTATTTCTTTTAGTTTGACTTAAATGAATGAATGAATGAATGAATGAAAGAAAACTTCTAAGGTCAATAAACAACTAAAAACCCATCTCTTTCATGATTACCTGAACCCCTGTGAACAAAACCAAGTCATAATGACAATACAAAAGGAATTATTATAATAAATTACCCATATATATTAAAAAAATATATATATTTTTTGTAATTTATAGTAATTTAAAAAGTGCTTTTGAACTCTTTGTTAATGCATGCTACAGTATACTGTAGAGTGAACTGATAAACTGTAATAAATACTGTAGTATACTTTAGAACTTTGTACAACAGTTAACTGTGCTGTATTGCAATATAATAGAACCTATATTTCATATATTTAACAAGAGGTGGTAATTTTTTTGTGTATTGTTTACATAATATAAAAAAATATATATTAAAATATGATTTAAACAATACTCAAAAACACTGATGAATAATTAAAGAACAGCGTTTGATTAGTTGTGAATTGCTTCATCTTTACTTTGGTAAATTAACTGAAAACTCATTACCGCACATCATAAAACCACTGTGATACTCAATACTATTTTAAGCTCTTTCGTCTTTATTCAGTCTGCATACTGGCAAATTACTGTTACTGTTTTTTTTACTCTACAGGTTCAACTGAGGGTAAATAAATGCAGTTTTAGATGAAAGGACCAGAACAATAAAACTTTAACTTAGCAACACTCACTGGAACGTGATTTCACCCAAGATGGACCCCATGGAAACAAAATTGGATATTTTGAATATGTTTTGAATAGGTGGCATTTGTTACATAAAACTGGCAACCAAATGCAGTTGGGGTGACATTATAAATATACTGCAAGCAAGTAAAGCAAAAATGCTGAAGACACTATAATTTACGTGTCATATCATTTAAGGTACCAATTTTTACTAAATTTCACTTCAATTTTCATAAAGGAACCCTCCACTTTGTTTTACTTTTTTATTTTTAAATAGGCTCCTTTCAAGTTCCTTAGAATTTAACAGTTGAGTTTTACAATTTTGGAATCCGTTTAGCCAGTCTTTTAGAGCACTTTTAGCTTAGCCTAGCATAGATCATTGAACCATATTAAACTATTAGCATCTTTCACAAAAAATTCTAAAAAATTTTGATAATTTTCCTGTTTAAAGCTTGACTCCTCTGTAGTTACATTGTGTACTAAGTGTGAAAACAAAAACAAAAAGTTGCTATTTTCATTAAATAGGAAAATTATCAAAACTCTTAAAAAAAAAAAAAAAAAAAAAAAAAGCGAGATGCTAATGGTCTAATCTGATTCAATGATCTATGCTAAGCTAAGCTAAATGTGCTCCCGCCAGACTCCAAGATT
>CAIGQV010019082.1:2569572-2586251 GCA_903798115.1 Danio jaintianensis
GACTCAATAATCTATGCTAAGCTAAGCTAAATGTGCTCCCGCCAGACCCAGAGACATCTTTCTCAAAAAATTCCAAAAAGGGTTTTCATCATTTTCCTGTTTAAAGCTTGACTCTTCTGTAGTTACATTGTGTACTAAGACCAACAGAAAACGAAAGGAAAATGATCAAAAATCTTTAAAAATAAATAAGAAAGATGCTAATGGTCTAATCTGATTCAATGATCTATGCTAAGCTAAGCTAAACGTACTCCCGCCAGACTCCAGAATTGGCTGAATAGATTAAAAAAGGGTCAAATTTAACTGTTTAACTTGGTCTGGCGGGAGCACTTTTGGCTTAGTTTAGTATAGACCATTTCAATGTGGCGATGTCATTGGCCCATGAACATTTCCTGCCTGTTGTCAAACTATTTCATAACTGTTACAAGAGGCGATTTGATCATAACTTAACATTAAAACAGCCATCATAATATTATTTATCAATATGTGGACCTTTTGGGATTCTCGGAAGCTACGGAAATTAAGTATGTATAACAGGAAATACGTTAGGACCATTGTTATTGTTTACATCCCTCAAAATGGTCTATAGATCATTAACCAGATTATTAAACCATTAGCATCTTTCTCAAAAATTCCAAGATGTCTTTGCTGCAGTCTGTATCACGATGACGTACTGGACCAGGTCCAACGCCCATACTACTGTGACGGTTGGGTTTAGTGTTAGGGAAGGTGTAGGCGATTGTCCACTACGTATTGGACTTGGTCCACTATGTCATGAAACTGCTGGCTGCAGCGAGGACTGTCTCAAAAATTCCAAAAAGAGTTTTGATCATTTTCCTGTTTAAATCTTGACTCTTCTGTAGTTACATTGTGTACTAAATGTAAAAACATAACAAAAAGTTGCTATTTTCATTAAATAGGAAAATTATCATTCATCCATTCATTTTCTTTTCGGCTTAGTCCCTTTATTAATCTGGGGTCGCCACAGCGGAATGAACCGCCAACTTATCTAGCATGTGCTTTACGCAGCGGATGCCCTTCCAGCCACAACCCAGCACTGGGAAAAGGAAAATTATGAAAACTCTTTAAAAAAAAAAGAAAAAAGTGAGATGCTAATGGTCTAATCCGATTCAATTATCTATGCTAAGCTACGCTAAAAGTGCTCCCGCCAAACCCAGAGATTGGCTGAATAAATTCAAAAGTGGTCAAATTTAACTGTTTAACTTGGTCTGGTGGGAGCACTTTTAGCTTAGCTTAGCATAGATCGTTGAATCAGATTATTAAACCAATAGCATCTTTCTCAAAACATTCCAAAGAGTTTTGATCATTTTCCTGTTTAAATCTTGACTCTTCCGTAGTTACATCGTTTACTAAGACCAACAGATAATGAAAAGTTCCTATTTTAATTAAACAGGAAATTGATTAATACTCATTAAAAAAGAAAAATAAGTGAGATGCTAATGGTCTAATCCGATTCAATGATCTATGCTAAGCTAAGCTAAAAGTGCTCCTTCCAGACCCAGAGATTGGCTGAATAGATCCAAAAATGGTAACACTGAACTGTTTAACTCTAGTTGACTTGTAAAATGAACATATTTTCAAAAAATAGTGGAGTGTTCCTTTAACTAGTGTCTTATTACCTGCTGTTCTTAAGGGTTGGCTGTTTATTAGTATTTATAAAGTATATTCTGCATTACCTAATTTTACATCACTAATCCTACCCAATATCTAAACCCAATTAAAAAGCAACACATTTAGAGTTTATTAAGGCAAAAGTCATAGATAATGGTTTATTAATAATGAGAATTGTACCTAAAAATAAAGTGTGACCAAAATGCTACATTACTCCCATTATAATCCAGAAAGCAGAGATCGCTGCACAAGTTAGTGGCATGCTTCAACACATTGCTGTAGCTGTTGCACAAAAACAATGTTGGGCTGATAAATACTAGCCCACAGCAAAAATACATCTAAGACTGTAAAAAAAATAAACCAAGAGTTAGTTGGAAAGCAAAGCAAAACACTCCAGTTCTGTATCAGAATGAGCTTTAAATCTGCTAACACAGAGGAAGAAGTTACGCAAAGCAACTTTCAAATAAAAAATAACAACACAATGTAATGAGTTGTTAAAAGTAATGTTCCCAAAGAGAGAGAAGTTCAGTAATCGCACCCCAATAAAGAGTGAAGATTTAGTAGGCACGTTGTGCGTTTCATTGTGTGCAGCGGCTCTGGTAGTGATGAGCCTCAGGGTTTCTGAAGCAGCATGAGTTTCTCCACACCCTCGCTGATGCCTGCGAGCAACACATATGGCTGACTGCAAACACACGCTCCGATCAGACCGCCTGGATTGCCATGTGAATTGCAGGCTTATAATCAGTAAGTAGAACTGAACGTTTCATAAACAGCATGAGCTTAGCTGAAAACGTATCATCTTAAAGGGACAGCAAGCTCAAAAAAACACCTGTTCAACCACAGGAATTGTGGTGAAATATATAATTACTCATAATGCAGTACAGAAAATTCCACCAATCAGACAGTCGCAGTGAGCAAAACTCTGCCCACTTTCATGTAACCAAATCACAAAAGATCCCATAACAACTTCCAAAGAACTGCGGGCATCGCTTGCCTCATTTAAAATGAGTGTTCATGACTCCCCCATAAGCTAGAGACTCGAAAAAAATTGGTTTGCAAGGCAGAGTTCAAGATGAAAAAGGAACATAAAAGGCTCGTCTCAGTTCCAGACCACCTGCATTGCCATGTGAAAAGCAGGCTTACAATCTGTAAGTAGAACTGAACATTTCATAAACAATACAAGCTTGGCTGAAAACGTATCATATTAAAGGCACAGCAGGCACAAAAAACACCTGTCACATGACGTCAACCTACTATTAAAATAATTATCTTCAACCACAGGATTTGTGATAAAACACATAATTACTCATGATGCAGTACAGAAAATTCCACCAATCAGACAGTCAAAGTAAGCAAAACTCTGCCCACTTCCTCGCCTCAGTTAAGATGAGTGTTCATGACTCCCCCATAAGCTAGAGACTGGACAAAAATGGTTTTCATGGCAGAGTTCAAGATGAAAACCACTGATTAGCAAAAGGAACAAGGTTTGTCTCAGTTTTGGCAGAAAACATCCCCAAGAATCAAGAGAATAAATATTAAATCTAGTTTAAATTTAGTAGTTTGTAATTTATATTTTGGAATAACTCATTTGAATTTACATGTATTGTCTTTCTATAGCTAAAAATGTTTGGCGATCAAACTCTTATTTTACTGAATATAGTGGTTTAATCAAACTGTTTCGATTAATTACACCAAAATGTAGTGACTAAATTCTCTCTCACACACACACACACACACACACACACACACACACACACACACACGCACACACACGCACACACACAAACACACACACACGCACACACGCACACATGCACACGCAGAGAGAGAGAAAGAGGGAGATAATAAAGTGAATCAATTAAGAAATGCTGGCAGTGGTAATGCTCTAATGCACTATATTAGAACTAAAATGTTAGGTTTTTTTTCTCCAAATATATTACTTAATAAAAAAAGCATAAACTGAAATGAAATAAAAGCAACAAAATAATTGTACTTAATTTTAAAACTTTTTCATTTATTTTTGTTTAACTGGAACTAAATCATATAAAACTGAAATCTTCAGTAATAAACCAAAAAAAACTAATAAAAACACAGACACGCGCAAACACACACACACACACACACACAAACAAACAGAAGATGCTCACACACTTAACAATATCACTGCCATTGGCACAAACCATCTCATGCCCTTTAGCAGTCAGATGACAACTGACTCTAATGTAAATCATTAACATCACATAATTAAAAGCTCGTCCATTGATAATCCATCAGTAAGAGCACATAATCAAGGAGCAACATTAATATGTCAACACAGTTTAGATCAGAGGAGAAAGAGCCAGTCTGAGGTCAGATGAAGATAAGATCACTGAAGCTGGATGAGATCAGTCACATGACGGATTATACGCTAAACTTCAGCAAATCATAAAACATGAAGATCTTGCGCTGCGTTTGCTGTTGTGCTCCACTTAATCTTCAAGCATCCCTTGTATTGCAATGCTTACAGTTTTTTCCAACTGCTTACACACAAAATCTTTTTCTTGTCACACAATTACTGAAACCTCTCACTCAAAATGCAAAACTACACAGCAAATCTCCACAGCCAGAAGCTATTTCTCAGCCTTGAACGCAGTTTTCAATCGCATAAAGCACTTTTTTCAAAACTCTACACACAATTCTCTTCCTAAAACACAAAAATCTAACATGAAGCTACTTGCTTTCCTTTTCCAAACACAACCAATCAAAATGCTACACTTATTCATACGGTCTGACACACACACACGTTCAAACACTAATTTCTTAACTGATCACTAGGGCCAGACAGAATCTGTGCACATTTTTTGCTATTTCTGCGGAGAATTTTGTAAAAAATCTGCGGATTTATGCGGAATAATTATAGGAGTATCATAACTAAAAACCTAATATATGAAATAAAAAATTATACATTTTTTACTTTTATTTAATGTTTAAAATGGCAAATCCATCTAGATCCACTTATTTGGTAAACAAAGCAAGTCTCTCGTATAATATACTAAATGACAGAAAATATTACTTTACAAACTGGATTGTAAATAAATCATATGAGCATTTTAATATTACTATTATTATATCACAATAATATTAGTGAAATTAATTAAAAAACTGAATAAATATAAATTGACACACATTTACACAAGTAAATACATGGACTCAATGATAGGCTAAAAATCTGCGGAAATCTGCAGATTTCTGCACGCGCAGATTCCATGTGGGCCTATTGATCACTAACCAATCACTGCTTTACTGTAGTATAGTTCTGGTCCAAAAAAATCCTGGTTTTCCACCCATTCACAATTTGTAGTTTTCTACCTACCCTCATATTCATCTTTTCTAAACGCTAAATTCCTTTAGAAAAGAATAGAGAAATTTTTCTCAGCCTGGCTCTGTAAAGTGTATGATGGCCAACCCTACACCCGCATGACGCTTCTCCAAGAAATAGACGCTTTTCCCCCTTGAGACCCCCCACACACAAGTTCTTATCTGTATTAGGATAAGAACTGAGCATCGATGGATTTGCTCTTCAGTGTTTGGACTTTCAGCAGTGAAAATTAAACCACACTGAACTGAACTAAACTGAACTTCAACTCTGAAAACTGGACTGACACTGTTTCAATTCACTGCACTCTTCTATGTGAAGCTGCGTTGACACAATCTACATTGTAAAAGCGCTATAGAAATAAAGATGAATTGAATTGAAAAATGGAATATTATGGAGAATATACTTTCGCTTTACATATGTTTGTTTTTTTACATTTTTACATACAGTATGTTTATCTTTTTTGGTATGCTATATACACCAATAATGTTTGCTCTAATAAATATGTTTTGTTTTTTCATGTGATTGGTGTTTACAGTGTACCTGGTTCCCCTCTCAGCAGATTACTGTCACTGTAGAACACTGTATTGAAACGTAGATATAAGCCTAAAGAGCAAAGAGCTTTAGATGTAGAACAACAGTGTTGACACGCTATATCCAAAAGTGTTATATTATGATAGAAGTGTTTGTCATTTGATGAAAATGCTTCATTCTGACATGTGTTTATGGCATTTTGAATGCAGTGTTACATTTTGAAGGAGATGTGAGGCATTTTGCATTTTGTGTGTGCAGTTTTGAGAATTGTGTGTAGAGTTTTGAAAAAAGGTGACCCTGTTTTGAAAACGTGTGTAAGCAGTTGGAAAAAACTGTAATCTTTCTATTGTGGACATTTTTGGGCAAGGTTTCACAAGTGAACCAATTTTAATTTTAGTCAAATCACTAGCTTTGAAAAAATGTAATCTATATCTAATATTCTACAGTTATGCATGTTGCATTTTGATCTCTTATTTATATAACAGTTTTTCCCAACTGCTTACAACCAGCTAATCAAGCTCTTTCTAGGTCAGGGGTGTCCAAACTCAGTCTTGGAGGGCTGGTGTCCTGCAGATTTTAGCTCCAACTTGCCTCAACACATCTGCAAGGATGTTTCTAGAAAGCCTAGTAAGAGCTTGATTAGCTGGCCCAGGTGTGTCTGATTGGGGTTGGAACTAAACTTTGCAGGACACCGGCCCTCCAGGACAGAGTTTGGACACAACTGTTCTAGGTATACTAGAAACTTCCAGGCATGTGTGTTGAAGGAAGTTGGAACTAAACTATGCAGGACACTGGCCCTCCAGAACAGAGTTTTTTTTTATTATTAAATTTATAGGACCAAATTTAAACCAATGTTTGGATTTGTCCATATTTTACCCAATTTGGGTTGAAATAACCCAGCATTTCTTAGAGTGTGGGGAATCCTGAGGTTTAAAGGGATAGTTCACCCAAAATTAAAGTTTTGCCATCATTTACTCACCTTTGACTTGTTCCAAACCAAGTTGAGTTTATTTTTTTCCTTAAACACAAAAGAAGATATTTTTATCTTATATTTTTATTTTATATTACTTTTATATTTAACAGAACAACTAAACTCATTCATTCATTCATTTTCCTTCAGCTTAGTCCCTTTATTCTTCAGTGGTCGCCACAGCGGAATGAACTTATCCAGCATACGTTTTACACGGCGGATGCCCTTTCAGCTGCAACCCAGTACTGGGAAACACCCATACACACTCAATCACACACATACACTACGGCCAATTTAGTTTATTCAATTCACCTATAGCGCATGTCTTTGGACTTGTGGGGGAAATCGGAGCACCCGGAGGAAACCCACGCCAACACGGGGAGAACATGCAAACTCCACACAGAAATGCCAACTGACCCAGCCAGGACTTGAACCAGCGTCCTTCTTGCTGTGAGGCGACAGTGATAACCACTGAGCCACCGTGCCACCCCCAACTAAACTCATAATCTAAGTAAATGGTGAGTTAATATAAATTTTTGGATGAACTATCGCTTTAAGACCGCTGGAGCTCTGAGGGATGCATTTCAGCCACACAGAAGCTGCACCTCACAGCAAGGTTTTTCTCACTTACTCATGATGAATGAGAGAGCGTCTTACAGTCCCAACATTTCTGAAATTACAAGCTCTAAAGATTACATTTGCTGTTATTGAAGCTGGGCCGAGTGTTTGTGGCACTGATATTAACGGTCTCTCAAAGTGTTGGATGACCGTGTGTTCAGCTGCACTGCAATACGGCCTCATAAACAATTGATCACACCAACGCAGCACAACAGCACAACGATTACAGTGTTTGCAATGCACCAAAGTAGTCTACTACCACATAATATTCTGGAAGCGACCACACGGCAACCTCAAAACATTATGGATCCTCACACAGGTGAGTGGGCTTGACAAACCACCTGTAGAAAGCACACTCTTTCATCTCTCTGACACTTTAACCAACACTTGCACTAGTTTAGCACATTTGCACCAGATACTTTTTGTTTACAATCACTCCATATCTCAAAAAAACTAAAAGAAACACTGTACATTGATGAAGTGTGCCTCACACAGGTGAGTGGGCTTGACAAACCACCTGTAGAACCTGTCAACATTGGGAAGTGAAAATAAGGGATATCTGCCGCCCCCAATCCCCCCTCAAAATAAATTCTCTAAATTACTTAATGTTCATCTGGAGCTGTTGCATTCGAAATACACAGTAGAAACGGTCAGTAACATGTTTACACTAATTAACCCTGCATCCTGACTAACTTCAGAGTGTCGAGATCCTGTTCATGAGAAACACGTAAACCCTGGGGCGTGAAAACTGTGCGGCATTGGGTCCCTATTGAACGTATAACTGAAGAGTATGGGATCAGATAGAAATCAAAACACTAAATTGATTCGTGAACGAAAAATGTGACCCATTATATACAGTCTAAATTTGACAGTCACTCAGATTGAATTCGGAGTTGAAAACAAATATAAATAAATTCTAATAAATAACCAAATTCTTTTCAGAAATACTAAAAGGGCTTACATGCATTTAACCTTCGACCATTCATCAGATTCCGCCGTTGGACTGATAGAATGGAATCTTACACTACCAGTTGTATTTCTTTCTTGCAAATATTTAGTAATCTATATTTGTCTACACCAAAAAGAAAAGAAAATTCTATCATCATTTACTTGTTCTAAACCTGTTTATGTTTCTTTTTTCTGTTAAACACATCAAAATATTCGGAAGAAAACTGGAAACTTGAAACCATTGTTTTAGGGGAAAGCGGGGACAAAAGTAACGTGGGACGAAAGTAGCGAAGCGATTTTCTTGAAGCCCTGACAACATTTGATTTCATGCTATAACAGCACATTTAGCATGCAACCCTTGATGGAGCTGCCAAATATCAGCTGATTTCAGGAGCGTGTCCTGCAGTTAGCTCCAAATTTCTGTTTTAAAGTGAAAAAAGTTATTTCAGTGGTTCTTTTTTCCTTATTACAAGTTGTGTTTCTCTTTTCATGTGTCACATTAATGATCAATCTCCAGGTTATTTAATGCAATAACACATCCTTGAGTTTGCAAAGGATGAGTTTTTCAGTTTTAAAGTAAATCAGGTCTAAATGGCAAGAGTTCCTGTGGGGACGAAAGTAACACTTATTTATGCCCCACTGCTAATAGCCATGCCTTATTTTTCACTTCTACATTAGAGTTTGCATTCAGAGGTTTCAAAAAAATTAATGCATACGTCACAATCGCTCACTTTACAAATGCACGAAACTCAGGAGTTATAAAAAAAAAAAAACACATATTTATTAACAGAAACACTCACTACATGCACTGGAACTTTACCACTCAGGACCGACAGGGAGATAATGACAATTCAGTACAGGACGAAGGACTGAACAAAACACAAGTGTATAAATACACAGGACTTGATTACACAAATCACAAACAGGGGTGACACAGCAGGTGGAACTCATGATCATTAGAAAACAGCGGGACACAGAACAAAGGGGTCACATGACGCCAACATAAAGCACATGGAGCACGGCACATGGGAAAACACAACACAGACACACCAGACATTCATTCATTCATTCATTTTCTTTTCGGCTTAGTCCCTTTATTTATCAGGGGTCACCACAGTGGAATGAACCGCCAATTTATCCAGCATATGTTTTACGCAGCAGATGCCCTTCCAGCCGCAACCCAACACTGGGAAACACCCACACACACATACACTATGGACAATTTAGCTTATTCAATTCACCTATAACGCATATCTTTGGACTTGTGGGGGAAACCAGAGCACCCGGAGGAAACCCACACCAACACGGGGAGAACATGCAAACTCTACACAGAAATGCCAGCTGACCCAGCCGGGGCTCGAACCAGTGACCTTACGCCAGATACGCCAGTAAATCAAGCAAATATTGTTGTGTTACTTTTGACCCAGCCGTCTGTTACTTTCGTCCCTTCTGACGGGGTCAAAAGTAACAACGTGCAACTTTTGTTTAAAGTGAAGTTATATTGGAGTTGTTCTACATTGATACAAAAGAACAGCTGATTTTGACAGACCACTCTTGTGAGTTAGTAATCACAGCAAAAATATATTTCTGCTAAAAACATTCTCTTTTAAAATTAGGTTTTTATGAAAAATGCTACTTTCATCCCCGCTCTCCTCTACATATTATTTGTTTTTCTTACTATGGAAGTCAATGATTACAGGTTATCAGCATTCTTCAAAATATCTTCTTTTGTGTTCAACAGCAAAAAAAAGAAACTCATAAAAATTTGAAACCACACGTGGGTGCACGAGTAAATGTTGAGTTACTTTAAATTTTGGGGTGAGCTATCCCTTTAAAACATTTTGTCAACGTGAAATAGGCCTTTGTAATTAATCGCAAAAACATTTATGAGCAATGTATGAGTTAAAATCAATTTTAGCTTCAGCAGTGGGGGAGTTTCGAGATCAACCTGAGCTCAATCTCCCCTCGCCCTGCGAAAGGGAGGGAGCCCTGGGCCTGAGGATCCCTTGAGTTCAGGGCTCTCTCCCGGGACAGCAAGCCAAACAAGCTACTTATAAATCATGAGCCACAGAGAGTCAGGATTAACGAAAGACGGTGCTCACTGATAGTATAGTGTCCCCTTCACTATGCTGGGGCATTAGGACTCACACAGACCACAGGTTGAGCGCCCCTACTGGCCTCTCTAACACCACTTCCAACAGCAACCTAGTTTTTCCCATGTGGTCTCCCATCCAGGTACTAACCAGGCTCAGCCCTGCTTAGCTTCAGTGAGTAACCGGTCTTGGGCTGCAGGGTGATATGGCTGTGGCTAATGTATAACAAGCTTATACATATCCTTAAGACTAGGGTTGGGTATCGTTTGGGGTTATTTCGATACCGGTGCTAAATTGATACTTATAAAATGGTACCGTGCCAAAACGGTGCCTGAACCAATACTTTGAACCACAGAATTATGGTGGATGACTCTAGAAAAATATTTTATTTGACAAAAAAATCTTTTAATCATTTTAATTGAACAACATAATTAAAGTTTAAAGCATACGTCAATTTATATTTTCGATATTTGAATTGAATTTTGTCAATTTATTTATTCATTCATTCATTCATTTTATTTTTGGCTTAGTCCCTTTATTAATCTGGGGTCGCCACAGCGGAATGAACCACCAACTTATCCAGCATATGTTTTACGCAGCGGATGCCCTTCCAGCTGCAACCCATCACTGGGAAACACTCATACACTCTCATTCACACACATACACTACGGACGATTTAACTTACCCAATTCACCTATAGCGCATGTGTTTGGACTTGTGGGGGAAACCGGAGCACCCGGAGGAAACCCACGCGAAAATGGGGAGAACATGCAAACTCCACACAGAAATGCCAACTGACCCAGCCGAGGGTCAAACCAGCGACCTTCTTGCTATGAGGCGATCGTGCTACCCACTGCGCCACCGTGCCGCCATCAATTTATTTCTTTTTGAGAATTTTTTTGCTAGCATGAATTTAAGATTTGCATTATGCAATTAACATTACATTAGCTTACTACTAACCTGTGGAAAGGCTGTCATCAAAATCAGGGAACACCTTTTTTCTAGGGTTGGAGCTTGTGACTACATTTACATGGACATCAGTAATTTAATTATTTGCATTAATCTAAATAAGACAATAATATGATTAAGGTGTTTACATGTTTACCGCATGCCGAAAGGAAATAAAAACCTCTGCATTTCGTGACACGGGTCTGTAGTCCTTTAAGGTAATCAAAAATCGCTGTTTACATGGTAGACTCTTGATCAGAGTAATGTCTTAATCATATTAAAATCGGAGTATTGGTGTCCATGCTGTGCAAGCTGTCAGAGACAGTGCATTCCTCTGCCTTTAAGTTGATTCCATGTGCCCTCAAATGTTTCATTAAGTTTGAAGTGTTTCCCCCCCTTACACGCAACTTTTGTAAAGCATCTGCTTCACGTTGCCATCAGAATCCTTGCTTGTAAAATATAGCCATACTTTAGAACGCTTAGTTTAAGCAAATTTGATGAACGCGATCATGCTTGTTGATGAATCTGAAGGGAGTCGCTCACTGGATGCGCTGTACTGCGCGTGTTGCCTATGTGCGTGCGTTCCTTAAGCAACAAGAACAAATGCCTAACATCGCCGACGGTGTCCGTAACCTTCTTGTTTAGAATCAAAAGTTGTATAAAATTAAATGTTTAGAGATGGTGTGACAGCGCGTACCTATGTGTGCCTTTGATGCACCCCTTGATGCTTCTTACGTCCTTGTCACAGCACCAGTGGCACCGAAGTTAGGCACCGAAATTCATATGCTGATTCGGTCCGGTACACACCAGTTACAGGCACCGGGTTTTGGTACCCAACCCTACTTAAGACTAATATACTGATACTAACATCTCCGAAAAAACATTATTTTAATTTCACGGCATCTTTAAACTCTACAGTGTCTCTACAGTGATGGACTGTTTTCTGTTCTGGTAATGCAAACATCTAGTTTTAGCATGTCTGAATATTTGAATGCCTAATGTGTATTTCCTCACAAAAGCAATAAGAAAAGATCCTTTGAAGTTCTTCCACCGTGGCCTGATTTTGCAAGCCTGCAGTTCTAATGTTGATGGCGGCCTCTCGCTGGGCGAAGCTGTTCTCCGTTATTACCACTTCCATGAGCGGATATCTGCATCAACAAGTGCTGCTCAGTCTTTCAGGCCTCTTGTGGGCAGCGCGATTGTTTTATGCTAAGCTCTGGTTTATTTTGAGGCTGTTTTCTCGGTGCCCAGAGAGCACTTTATGAGACAAAGAACAGAACAAAACAAACACGATCAGACTAAACTCTCACCTGAGAGATGCGTCATTATCACAGTGTGCTTCTTGGCTGAAACTGCATTCATTCTCAAAGCTTGATTTCTTTAGTTAAAGGAGCAGGACTATTATTTCTGCAGGACAAGGATAAAAAACATGATGCAAAGTTCTGAAACAAAAGAACAAAGAAAACATTTGAGATCGCTCACAAAGAGAGCTCTGTGGTGGTCCCACTTCTGTAGGGAAGGTAATAATATGGTAAACATCATGACACCAAGTCTGTAATGTACAAAAACGTTGCACGGAGGTAAGTTTCCAAATGCAGCTTTATTGGGAATGGTTGAACAGGCAGGGTTAAGCAGGTGCAAACAACAATGTCAGGGGTAATCCACAAAGAGTAATCCAAAAATGGATGCCGTGTGCTCTGCACCAAAGAAGAAATGGATCATCCAGACTCTTACCAGCAACATGTCCAAAAGCCAGGGTCTGGGGTTGTGTCAGTGCCCTTGGGAAAGGTAACTCGCTCTTCTGTGATGCACCATTAATGCTGGAAAATACATAGAGATTTTGGAGCACAATATGCTGCCTTTTTTTCCAGGGACACCCATGGATATTTCAACAAGACAACGCAAAACCACATTCTGCACACATTACAAAGTTCTGGCTGTGGAGGAAGAGGATACAGGTACTGGACTCGCTTGTTTGCAGTCCCGACCTGTCTCCAATAGAGAATGTGTGGCGCATTTTGAAGCGCAAAATGCGACAATGAAAACCCCGTACTGTTGCCCACCTTAAGACTTGTTTGCAGAAAGAAGGGGACAAAATTACACCTGAAACACTTCATCACTTGGTGTCTTTAGTCGCTAAATGTCTTTTAAGTGTTGTGTAAAGGAATGGCAACATTACAAAGTGGTAAATGCTTTACGTTTCCAACTTTTTTTGAAATGTGTTGCGAATTTTGGAAAAAAATAATAATTCATGAGGAACACATGAAATAATGTTTGTTGTATTGTCTGCAATGAAAAACAAGTCAAAGTAAACTTACAAATCACTTCTTTCTTTTTTATTTGCATTTTCCATATTGTCCCAACTTTTTCTGATTTGGGGTTGTATTAATAAAAAGTACTAAAATGTTAAATAAAATAAAAAAAACTGTCTATAACAAAAATCTGTCTATCGAGATGTCTATCAACAAAATAACTAAATGATTGGCGTAAATGAACTGATTCGACATAATCAATTCCAGAGTATTGGTTTGTGTGAATTGATTGTTTTGAATTAGTTTATTTGAATGAGGTGAACAGGCTTTTTCTCATCTGAGGTTCATTCTAAAATCATCTTTTAAAGATCAGATAAGTCTAAAATAGAAAGTTCATAAAATGGGAACACTGTGCTACAGTATAGCCAAAAATATTAATGAATATAATTTATAATCTAAAGAAAATAAGTAAAATATAAAACCACAGTATTGTCAAGGACGTTTTGGGTTACAGGATGAAGAATCTTACACACACACACACACACACACATACACACACACTTGACACACAGAAAACAAGTGTCATTCGCTGACTGGTGTGAAAATTCACAACTCATAAGAATCAGCCAAGAATATTTATCCCACCTAATTACCATCTTCGTTTCTCGTTGGTTCTCTGGCAGCATTGAGGACCATCTGCCTGGATTGGGAGGTCAACGTCTAACTCATTATACTCTCACTTTTGGGCAAGGAGTTCTTCTGCGTACCTCAGACGCCAAACAGCCTGTCAACATTACCATAATTCCCATCATTCAAATGCTATGCAAATCGCAAGTGAATGTTGGCAGCGCGTCATCATTTGCACCTACCAGGCATGTTTAAAGGCATCATATATGCGTTGATAAATATTCAGCTAATCACTTGAGCCCGAATGGCGTCACGAGTAAACCAGAACGTCCGCTGATGATTATACGCTAATCACGAAAAGAGCAGCTAAATATGGAATCAGATAATTCAACGCTCCATAGACTTCAAAATGTGATTGGACACGCTGCATTGCAATGCATTTAAGCACATTACTTGATATAAAAAAGGAAACGCAGTTGTACCAAGGCACAAGCGTAGTATCAGATGGTAAAACCACCCTAGGGGAGCATTGTATTACAGAGAAGTTGCTTAAATTTGTCACAGATGCAAATAGTCGTACAGTTTGGAGTAAATTTCAACAAGATCCCAATTGTTGGCTTTAATTACAAAATAAGCTTCCATTAGTTTATGTTAGTTTGTGTATATGAGTGCTTTTTCAGTTTATTCATGACAATCTGCATTTGTATAATGTTATCATTATTAGCAGTATTATTTATTAAATGCATATTTATATTTGTTTGAATAAAAACAAGTTTCAATTTGTCCACCTGTGGGGTTTTGGAGACGTCTGCATCACCATATGGGGCATAAGAATAGGACGTGTGTTTGGATATAACTCAGTGTTTTGACCACACTTTGTTATTATTGTTCATTTATTGGTTTGCTGGAAATTAGAACTGAATTTAGAAATAGTTTTGAAACAAATCTTTGCGCTTAACAAACAAAATTAAATATGTCGGCTAGTGGATGTTTCCTTACTCTACAAAAGTAAAGGAGTAAAGTAAAAAGTAAAAGTAAAGAGAAAGTAAAGAGGCCGATTGCAGGAGGCTCGTTCTTAATCCTCGTGCTGCAGATGGTGTGTTTAACTGTTTTCTTGCTAGTGAAGCGTTCAGTTTTTACACTTACAATGTCCGCCATGTAAATAGCAAATGCGCCATGGCATAAGGTGGTGCGGTGGCGCATTGGGTAGCGCTGTCGCCTCACAGCAAGAAGGTCGCTGGTTCGAACCTCGGCTGGGCCAGTTGGCATTTCTGTGTGGAGTTTGCATGTTCTCCCCGTGTTCATGTGGGTTTCCCCCGGGTGCTCCGGTTTCCCCCACAAGTCCAAAGACATGCGCTACAGGTGAATTGGGTAAGCTAAACTGTCCGTAGTGTATGTGTGTGAATGGGAATGTATGGGTGTTTCCCAGTGATGGGTTGCCGTTGGAAGGGCATCCGCTGCGTAAAACATATGCTGGATAAGGTGGCGGATGATTCCGCTGTGGCGACTCCAGATTAATAAAGGGACTAAGCCGAAAAGAAAATGAATGAATGAATAAAGTGTGACCAAAAAAAATCTATTCAACTGGAGATTAATTAATTTCACTCCATATGATTTGTTCATTTAATCTCAGTAAAAAAAAAAAACACTTAAGATAGTAAAGTGATCTTACTGGTAGAAGTCTTTTCTATGTGATGATACAGATATGCATCATCACAGGCATGAGAGTAGTGTACTGCTCTGTCAGAGCTTATAACACAGAAACTCTTTCAGCGACTGTTGAAACACGATACTGAATCGCTATCAGAGTCATGGCAATGCTTCAGCAGTCCCCACGAGACTAAAAACTGATCATTTCTTCAGCGCATCCACATCTAATATGAACAAACCTCCCTGAATCTCTGGATCACGGCTCTGATTCCACATATTACACTGACTGGGATTATGATCCCGAAACGCTCCGTCTGAGACATGCTTTCGTTCGCTTGTGCTGTTGTGCTAGATAACGGATGATAACGCAGGTGAGGAAGTGGAAATAACATTACAGATTGTTTGTTATTTGTACAATGTATCCGCTGTGCCTTAAGAAGGGCAAGTAAAGCACATGTGTGGACATACTTTTTGGTGGGCTGGTTAGTAACCGCTTAAAAAAACCTTCTCAAAAATTATGTTAAATAATAACATAATGTGCGTTATGCTTATTTTAACGTGTATTTTTATTGATTTTGGGTAAAAAGAAAGAGGGAAGAAGTAAAAAAACAACACAGTCGGCCCAACAAAATGTGTGTTAAAGCCGCCATGAAATCAAAATTTACTCTTCTTATTTTTATATCTATTGCTTGTTATAAACAATAAATCTGTGTACTTCCTTATTTTGTAAACATTTATTTGCATACATACTCTTTAATCAAATACCATAACCTTCCCTGCCCCTCAAAATGACTTTCTTCACTTCCTGGTCACATGGAATTCCTTTAGGGTGAAGCTATCAGATCTTTAGGGCGGAGCTATCAGTCCTTTAGGGCAAATCTATTAGTCATTTAGGAAGGGGCTATGAGTCAATTAGGGTAGGACTATCAGTCATTTAGGGAGGGACTATCAGTCATTTAGGGCGGGTTATTAATCTTTTATGGTGGGTTATTAGTAATTTGGGGTGGAGCTATCAGTCATTTAGGGGAGGGGCTATCAGTCATTTAGGGCGGGTT
>CAIGQV010019082.1:2586261-2603557 GCA_903798115.1 Danio jaintianensis
GGAGGGGCTATCTGTCATTTAGGGGAGGGGCTATCAGTCATTTAGGGCGGGTTATTAGTAATTTAGGGTGGAGCTATCAGTCTTTTAGGGGAGGGGCTATCAGTCATTTAGGGAGGAGTTATCAGTCATTTAGGGAGGGTTATTAGTCATTTAGGGATTTCATTTTTGGATCTTGATAGCTCCCGATCACTGTCTGATTGCTTTGTGTGGACAATGAGAGCTGGAACAAGGTGCTAAACATCTCATTCCTCGATTCGCAGAAGACAGAAAGGTTTAAATCGACACAGAGGTGAGCAAATGATGACAGTAGGTTCATTTGGAGGTGAACTATCCCTTTAACTTGTCATAAAACCAGAGCTCTCAGATACAGCGAGAGCGATTTCATGTTATACAGAGAAGGATTGGGTTCACAGTTCACTGCGCAGCATATCTGAGCCAAGACGATCTCCAGAGGGCCAGAGACAAGGAGCCAGAAACAGGTGAGGGACAATTTGTCTGTCAGAAAGAAGTTAGCAAATCTTTTGAGAGAAAGAGAGAGAGAGAGAGAGAGAGAGAGAGAGAAAACGATTTCACCAGCAATTACCGGAGGCTGGAAAGCGGCCCACAAAAACCACGTATTTACATCGGCATAGCAGCTTGAAGAGTTGTGCATTACCTCTTTAATTAGTTGTCGCTGTTAATTACAGTTGCTAAGAGCATGCCTCGTAGCAACTGCGGCAAAATGGCCCGTTTATTTAGTATTCTAATGCAGCTTAGCAGATAATTGTTCATTAATATATGGGTTGGTGCATAAATGCATGACCACGGCCTTTGTCGCGATACTCGCTAATTCAAATGACTTTTTGCCAAAGTCACACAAGTATGAAGTGTGCATGACTTTGGCGCACTTAAAATGAAAACTATTAGATGAGCCACAATGAATCTGGGATTTGCATAGATGTCATTGTGCTTCGACAATAGATGTATTCATTTGCGACGATAAACAAACGAGCAATGCCATTTAGAGGCCACTGTGCGCTTGGCCTTTTAAAAAAAAAAAACAGGGGAAGGTGGTGCGTATAATTACGTATCTGAATATGGATTGCCTTTTCTTATGTGATAATTGGATTTACTCCGAAGTGGGTTTATTCCGGCCCACGTCGACAGCGAGCCATTTAGGAGAAATATGAATTGCTCAACCTACATGCTTTTTCTGAATAATCACGATTATTCAACGGGTGTTGGGTGAAATGCCTTCTGACAGAATAAACATAAGCAAGGGGTTATGCCAAAGTGACCCTGGGCTGTAATTTACTTTTATAGATGTCTGTTTGCTTCCCAACCTACAGTTTGTCAGGACCGTGACATGGAAAACAATTTACGGGATGCGTGTCAGCAAAAAAAGGGTAACAATCGCAAACTCCCACCTTGTGATCTATTCGTATTGTGCCAAGAGCCGCCGGTCGAGCAGAGGGATCTCGCTCAGTTTGTTTAATGCAAATATATATATATATATATGTGTGTGTCTCTGGTCTAAACACGGCCACTTTGAACTCGTTCCCGGATGCTCTGCATGGAAAGATGTAGGAAACGGTGCTTTGAGCTAAATACTCTTGTTCCTCCTGGAGCGTTGCAGTCCGCTGACTGGCACATGAATCTGGGGCTCTACTGAAGTATTATCAACACGGAGCAGCAGTTCATCACACAGAGCCAAAGAACAGACATGCCACATAGCTTGAAGGAGATATCTGTGTTCTCCATATCTGAAAATGAAAATTATTAAGGCAATTTCTTTCAATTTTCACTACAACTAGGGTTCACAGTGATGTGATCCCGGCAACAACGTTTAAAAATTCATTTAGAACCAAAGAATCCACACAGTAATACCCACAATTACACCATAACATCCACCAAGGAATGTCCTTAAACCACCATTATACTCCCCTGGTAACAAGCTGCAAAACCCTAGCAACTATCCAGAGAGTTCTCTGAGGCCTGCTGCACAAATCTGGTTGGGTTTTTACCCTGGTAAGTTGGTGTTTAGTTTGAGCAAACTCTATTTTCGGGCTCAAGAAGGTGGTTTGGTTTTGTTGCCATGGTAATCAGCTGTGAGTTAAGTGACATATATCTAATGCAATAAAGCCAGTCCCTTTGCATCTATTTCACTCACTCACTTACAATCCTATGGCTTAGTCCCTGATTTATTAGGGGTCGTCACAGCGTAATGAATCACCAATTACTCTGGCATATGTTTTATGTGGCAGATACCCTTCCAGCCGCAACCCAGCACTGGGAAACCATATTTTTTGCTCCGAATTAAAGTCGTTCACACTAAAAGCATTTTGAGTCCAAATTGTTTTTGTTGCTAATAATTAGCTAATATTATATGATTTATACTTATTTATATTATTATATTCAAATACTTTTTCAATTGTCAATTATTATTACTAGTACCTTTAAATTAACATTTAATTATTAACATATAAATTAGCTTAAAATGAATGACTACTAGCTATAACAAGCAGTACCCAATCATAAATCACTCAGAACACCCTTGCAACTGCATACCAACACCCTGGAAACATACTAACAACCATTTAAAATAGGCAACATCCTATAACCTCCTAGCCATCATCTAAAATACAGTCAACACTATGGAATACACTAATGTTCCTATAACACCATTAGAACCATCCAGAACACAATATAAACTACATAGTATCACCCTGGCGACATCTATAAAATCTTAGTAAGCACCGAACGATGTCCCTAGGTCTGATTGGCAACAACCTATAACATCCTAGCCATCATCTAGAATACAGTAAACACTATGGAACACACTAATTGTCCTATAACAGCCTTGGAACCATCTAGAACACAATATAACCTACTTAGTAACACCCTGGAAACATCCATAAAATCCTAGTAACCACTGAACAAGGCCCCCAAGTCTGTTTGCCAACAACCTATTACATATTAGCCATCATCCAGAATACAATAAACACTATGGAATACACTAATGGTTCTATAACACCATTAGAACCTTCCAGAACACTCTAGCAACTACATAGTAACACCCTGGCAAGATCTATAACATCCAGCATTCACCCAGAACACTTAAAAAACAAGGCACTATATCTTCCATGCAGGCAAACATGTTCTTCGGAATATGAATAAATCTACTGCAGTTCAAATGAAATGAAAACACAACCTCGGTGTGTGATTAACGCCGCCTCAAACCCATCGATGATCATTTGCATGAGTGTCGCGTAAATTCGCTGCCTGCAAACATGCATCATTCTTCACTGCAAAACATGACGTGTCACAGGAGACCCTCTGGACCGTGAACGACCCGCAAGACGCTGTAGCTCAAGCTCATTTTTCTCCTCATTAAAGGAATTACCTTGTCAAGACCAAAATTGAGAGAGCAACACTTGAGAAGAAAGCAGACGCTCGGGCTGAGGGTTTGTGGATGAGGACGGACAGAATCAGACAGCGCCTCATTTACTATTATTGGCTGCTGGCTGTGCTGAACGACTGCATCATTACTCTAGTACATTCAGTCTGACTGCAGCAACCACCAACATTATCATAAGGAGTCCAAGTGTCTGCAGATCCTTCAAAGTTCACAACCTGAATAATGTAAGAACGCTGAGCAGCAGTTTGCTTTCTGAACACTGCAGCACTAAGCACCCAGTGCCCTAGTAACTAAATAGCAACTCCCTGACAACATCCTCTCAGCCACCTAGAATACCTAAGCAACTGCATAGCAACAGACAAAAGGATCATTCTGTTTCTAATCAGAGGGTGAGGGTGAGTAATTTTGGATGAACTATACCTTTAAGGCCGAGATGATTTCACTATATGACTTTTAGAGTAAATTCATTCATTCATTTTCCTTTGGCTTAGTCTCTTTATTCATTAGGGGTCGCCTCAGCGGAATGAACCACCAACTTATCCAGTATATGTTTTACACAACGGATGCCCTTCTAGCTGCAACCCAGTACTGGGAAACACCCATACACACTCATTCTCTCACACACACACACACACACACACACACTCATACACTACGGCCAATTTAGTTTTTTTTAATTCACCTATAGCGCATGTGTTTGGACTGTGGGGGAAACCGGAGCACCCCTAGGAAACCCACGCCAACACGGGGAGAACATGCAAACTCCACACAGAAATGCCAATTGACCCAGCCGGGACTCGAACCGGCAACCTTCTTGCAGTGAGGCGACAGTGCTAACCACTGAGCTACAGTGTCGCCCCTTTTAGAGTAAATCGTAAATGTTAATGTGGGTTGCTTACCAAAACAGCTGATACTTTTTTTTATAAAAAAAAAAAAAGTCACACAATAATTTTTTGATGGAACATCCTTGCTAGTATTATGGAATGCATTCATCGTGGCACAACATTGTGTCACAACATTTATTCTCATACAGCAGGGGTTCTCAATCTTGGTCCTAGAGGTCCGGTGTCCTGCAGATTTTAGCTCCAAGCCCAATCAGACACACCTGAGGGCTAGCTAATCAAGCTCTTACTAGGCTTTCTAGAAACATCCTTGCAGGTCTGTTGAGGCAAGTTGGAGCTAAAATCTGCAGGACACAGGACCTCCAGGAACGAGTTTGAGAACCCCTGCCATACAGAGTTGCATTAATTGTTCACAAAGATCTTATATTGATTGGTGGGATTGAGTTGGACTGCTGTGCAATGTCTTCGCCAGCACATCTCCAAGATTCTCAATAATGTTAAGATCTGGACTCTGTGGTGGCCAATCCATGTGTAAAAATGATGTCTTATCCTACCTGAACTTTTATGGATTACTGATTACATGATTACATGATGGGTACATTACTTCATCCACCGCTCTTCTTACCTGTAAAGTACATACTGTACATTACAGTATTTACATTACAGGTAATGTACATAATGTATATTTACTGTCAAACTGCGGAAGAATTATTTTGTATTTTTTGAGTGCAGTTTCCTAGAAGTGATGATGTGGATTTTACTATAACAACATTTCACATGAACAACATCTTAGGTTGACATGAGTTTTGTTATGTGCACTACATGTCTGCATTTTCATCTCCATAACAACACCATGACAATATAATATCACTATTTTCCAACCCAGGCTTACTAGAAATACATAGCTCAGCCTACATTTTTGCAAAACATAGAATACTTTGCTCCGGGTACGTTCCGTTGCACATTTCAGATGACAAATCCACTAGAGGGCGCTGTCTACATTTTTGTGAATCTAAAATACATTATTTTTTTATTACAGTTTTGTTATATGCAACATTTACGTGTCCATGAGAAGGTGGTGCTTTTCGTACAGACCATCTAGCGAACCACAGACCTAAACCCTTTCCTTTATACCCAGCAAATATTGCTGTTATAAAAAACATAAGAGAAAATTGCATCGCAGCCACATAGTTTTACCATGATTTTTACATTGCTTTTACCTCTTTTGTGGAAGAGACCAAACTAAGCACTCCAGCACAACATTATACAAGGTGAGCTACTGAGCAAACTGACCACGCCAGAAAATGTATCCATATGGATATAGATAGGTGACATAAACATGTTTGATAAAAAATAATAGACACTTTTAAGTTGTTTCATGGTATTTATTTGGTGTTGTGCAAAGAACTGCACACCAGTAATCTTTATTTGTCGATAAAATGTTCCTTTAAATATCACTAATGTGAAAAGGAACAAAATTGGTTAGAGTCCACTGCCCTGTAGCATTCATTTTAACACGTCGTGATTTTGCCAAGTATGATGCGATCCTGGATTAACATCTATGTTGATCCTGGAACATCATTTTTGTTGGAAAATGTAATCCATACCTATTCCCTACCCGTAAACCCAACCATAACTGTACATTATTCCCCAAATCAGAGGGGAATAATAGTTGCATAACAATCATGTAGACTAATTGTAAGGCTTAACTTAACATAAACAGTAAATGTATCCCTTAATTCTGATTGGCTGATTGGAATGTTGTTCCAGGATCAACATAGATGTTAATCCAGGAACATGTCCTACTTGAAGAAATCAGGTTGGCGTTCATTTTACCTCGAAACTGCAGTCATAAACATAAATATTTTGCAATTTCCCAAAAATGTAGGCTGAGGCTTGTATTTCCAATGAGCTTGTGTTGGCTTTTTCACAACTTCAATAATGCAAGAAAGTGCCACAGCAGATTGGTAGCTGTCCACTAAAGTACATTCCATCTGGAAAATGAGCCTGTTCCAGCTTGACATGTGAATCACTGCTTTTTAGTCTTTTATGACACATGTCAGTTCAGAGCGGCTGCATGAACATAGTGTGCAGGGATGGAGCGCACATTACATTTTCACTCAATTCACTCAGTCTTAGCTGCTGTTGATGTCAAACCCCCATCATTGTCATAGTGGTACAGTCCGCATCCTCATTTGCTGTAAATGACACCATGAATTTTAAAACCCAGTCAAATATCCCTGTGCAGTTTGACAGTGAGAATCCGAGCATGTTACGGTGGAGTGATAAAACGTGGCTTCTCGTTACGCTGACCATATAACGATCCCGAACAACATGATGTAATAATATGAACGGGAGGATTTTGTTCACATCATGCATTTTGCATGCTTCCAGAGATATTCTGACAGTGATTTAAATTACTTTGGAAATTTCTGACAGATAATGCCTTGGAGTTTAGTTTAGATCTAATATGAAACAAGATCCCTGTCATGAGAAATTGTATTTTAAGAATGCGTTTGCTTTCGATACGTCTGTGTCTGGGATATGCTTTAATATGCAGGCCACAGCCTTAATTTATGACACAGCTTGAAGAATTTGAGTGAAAAGAAAACTGAAAAAGTTAAAGTTGCTGCATTGAGTTTTGTTGAAAGTTTAGTAACTGAGTTTTGTTGAAAGTCTACACTACCTGACAAGTCTTATCGTCGATCCCAGTTATAAGAGCAACAAATAATAACTTGACTTCTAGTTAATCATTTGGAAAAGTGGCAGAAGGTGGATTTTTCTGTTGAACTGCATCCCAATCATCACAAATACTGCAGAAGACCTATTGGAACCCGCATGGACCCAAGATTCTCACAGAAATCAAGGTTGGTGAACCTTGGTTTGGGGTTACATTCAGTATGGGGGCGTGTGAGAGATCTGCAGAGTGGATGGCAGCATTAACAGCCTGAGGTATCAAGACATTTGTGCTGCCCATTACATTACAAACCACAGGAGAGGGCAAATTCTTCAGCAGGATAGCGCTCCTTCTCATACTTCAGCCTCCACGTCAAAGTTCCTGAAAGCAAAGAAGGTCAAGGTGCTCCAGGATTGACCAGCCCAGTCACCAGACATGAACATTATTGAGCATGTCTGGGGTAAGATGAAGGAGGAGGCATTGAAGATGAATCCAAAGAATCTTGATGAACTCTGGGAGTCCTGCAAGATCTATCTATCTATCTATCTATCTATCTATCTATCTAAAATCACCTTAATTTTTACTAGCTAAATATTAGTTTTTTTTATTTTAACTGTAATTCTGTATCTTTTTTAAGCTCAACATTATATTTAAGCATTTGAAATTGTATTTTAACAACATGAATAAAGAAAGGTCTTTATTTTTATTGCCAATGCATGTGCAGCTTGTAACAAAATGTTAAACAAAAAAAAAAAGAGAGAAAAATATAGACTGATTTTTACTTGAAGCAGGACACACTGGACATATAAAAATATTGTTTAAAAAAATCAAAGGAATACGAGTTGCACACACTCCCGAAAGCCTCTTTGTTTGTTCTTTGACATGAAACAAATGCTTAGAATGTTCAGGAAAATGCAGAAAGGATCATATACCCTAATGTGTCATGTAAAGAAAAGTTTTTTTTTTAATCAAACTATAGTCTCACATTCAGATCTATATGGTTTATAGTTACAAATCAACTTTATAATCAAACTATCATCACAGTATATCTTTAATTAGCTCACCTGTCTGATGCCAATGAAAAGCTTGTGCAAACATCTGGGATCTCATTAATCAAATGCTATTCAAAGAAAACAAAATGAAAAAAAAAAAACAGTGCATACGCCTTTCTTCCAGATGTGACATTTATTAATAGCAAATGATCTTGTGTCAGATCTCTGTTTTGTAAACACCCCCTAATTAATATCATTACCATATAAAGAGCCAATATCCGAATTTCTATATGCTTGAGAATGATGAGGAGAAACACTGGCGGAGGCACAGTAACAGCTACATACATAATAGTAAAAAAAATTTGATGTTTCCTATCATATATGTGGGCGACACGGTGGCTCAGTGGTTAGCACTGTCGCCTCACAGCAAGAAGGTCTCTGGTTCGAGTCCCGGCTGGGTCAGTTGGCATTTCTGTGTGGAGTTTGCATGTTCTCCCCGTGTATGCGTGGGTTTCCTCCAAGTGCTCCGGTTTCCCCCCCAGTCCAAACACATGCGCTATAGGTGAATTGGATTATATATATATACACACACACACATATTACACAATTATAGTCACTGGTATAAAAAACTAAAAAACATGCATGCAATTTAGCATTTATTTATATTTACAGTTTACTAGCGCTGCTCAAATGTGTCATTAATATATTGACACAAAATTTATATTGCGTACAAAATATAGAATATATAAAGTTCAAAGCTGATTTCTCTATTTATTTTCACAGAGGCACCTGATGTTTATTTAATTTGGATGTATCTTTTATTTTGATTATTTTTTTTGTCAAGACAAGACATCGCAAATTCTCTTAAATAAAGTAAATGTAAATGTTTAATGTTTAATCTCACAAAAATAAACTCTCATTAATAAAAATCAGACCATTGCACAATTAATCTCTCACACTGCATCTTTTTAGTTTATGACGAATTCGGTGCACGCTCACCGCTTTTTTTAGATGTTCAAATGGATACAGTACTACGACTTCACCACAAGTGTATGCATGCTTAGACCTTGATGTGGCGGTAAGTATTATTCCACATTAAAGAATCACTGTTAGACCTTGCCGCAATTTTACAGTTATTTACTGCAAAAAAGCCCAGTAATATACCACATACATTCTTTACAGTTCACAACTGTAATATGCACTGCATTGTGGGTCATTTTAAATCATTGACAGTAACTTACTGCATATTAAGAATTTGCGGTATTCTACTGTAATCAAAGTAATCTGTTACTGTAGTTGAAGTCAAAAATAAGACAGTTAATGAATTCATTAGATTTATTAAATTATTTTTTTTTTATTATTATTTATTTTATTATCACTAAATTTATTAAATTCAATAGTAAATACTATAATACTAAAGTTGTGTACTGCTAGTGTAGCATGTAAATGAATTACAGTAAAAGTACCATAAAAATCATCATACCGTTAAATTAAAATCTGGCATTTTATCATAAAAAAAAGTTGCGTAAGTCTATTTTACTGTAAAATTAAAATGCGGTAGGGCCCTGTTACTGTAAAACACATTTACAGGTAAGTTACTGTAAAGGAGCAGTTGCTGTAACTTGCTTGCAACAGTGCTACCAGTAAGTTACCACTAAAATATAATAAGATGTCTAACAGTGCTGATACTCAATTAAAGGTACCATTAATTGTCCAAAAATGAAGTGCAAGTAGAGTAAAAGTATCTGTTGTAAATATTACTCATCGTTATACAATGACTTGCCAAATTACCCTAGCTTTTAAATGCCATTTTAAGCTGAATACTAGTATCTTGAAAAACATCTAGTCAAATATTATGTGCTGTCATCAAAGATAAAAGAAATTAGTTATTAGAAATTAGTTTTTAGAAACTAGTTTTAGAAATTAAAACTATTATGTTTAGAAATGTGTTGGAAAAAACGGTAACACTTTATTTTGATGGTCCATTTGAGTATTAGTAGACTGTCTGCTTAATATCTGCTGATACTGCTCCTTCAACAGACATTTAACTGACTATAAGAAACATTGCAAGTACATGTCAACTTACACTAACCCTAACCCCAACCCAATATAGTTGGCATGTAGATGCAATGTAACTTAAATTCAACAAACGGACCATCAAAATAAAGTGTGACCGAAAAAAACTTCTCTCTGTTAAGCCGAAATTGGGGGTAAAAAATATACAGGGGGGCTAATAATTCAGGAGGGCTAATAATTCTGACTTCAACTGCACATGAAGTATTTAACTTTACCAGAGTAATGTGAGAAAGAATCTGTGTTAAAGCGATTATTCCGGTGTAGTTCATAACAGTGAGAATATGTGCCTTCAGAAGTGCCTGGAGAACAAACGATCCTGCTTTAAGACTTCTAGCCTGACCAGCACTTTCATCAATTTCAGAGAACTTGGGGAAAACAAAAAAGGAAACCCAGGACAATTGGTTATTGTATTTCTTGAAAAGAAAAGAAAAAATGTAAAATGGCACAACGGCTATGACGGTACGGAGAAAAACAAATTATAACTCCAAAAGCAATTTAGGTTTCTATTAACGTTCTAGCTTTAGTTCTGTTCAAAAAGCTGCTGCGTGGGGAAGAGTAGTGTTTTTTATTTATTTATTGCTTCTGGATTTTCTCTCTGAAACCAGACTGATCGCTCACAGAGATTTATCATTGTACCTGTTATCCAGTTTTAAGTTGCTAGGATGGGTCAATTATCAGCCCCGGCCAGCTGGAATGCATTAACGCTGCGGTCACAATGCTTGTTTGTGTTGTGTGGGCTATATTTAGTTTGCTTATCACCTCTGAACAACTCCGGATTCAGTGTCTGAGGGTGATTTTTTCATGGCCCTTCTCAAACTTTAAAGCAGTGTAACCAAAAGAAACTAAACAAAAAACTGAGCATCGCTTACTTTTTGTTGGGTATTTTTAACTTTCTTCTATAGGAAAACTTATGTTTTTGATGTACGCTTAAAAATTAAGCTGCCAAAAGAGATTCAAAACATTTCAACAAAACACATGCTACTCAAATATAAAGATTCTTTTAACCCTTTAACCTTTTAACCTGCGCCTCATTTTTTAGCATTTTCCGGAAAACGACTTACCCAAATAAAAATGTCTGTAGCTCTTGAACCCTGTGGTCTATGTTCACAAATCTGGTTTTGTTTGAAACTAGACAATGGCTAGTTTGGTACCCAAGGGTCAAAATAACTCAATGTAGTAAAGAGTAAAACATGGTAAAATATAGGTGAACGTGAGTTGCGATTAGTTTCAATGAAATTCATTAGAGGAAAAATGGATGTGACTATCAGGATAATGGCATGGAAACACCAGAAAGATAAAGCAGAATGTCTGACTATGCTTAGATTAAAATTTCATGATGATACTCCCAAAAATGTAGTTTCTGTAAGCTTTTTTTTTTTAAAAAGTCTAGGCGTCCTTTCTAAAAAGCCACTTGGAAACTCCAAATGGACACCTGGTAACCAAATGAGTCAAAATTGCATAATGCATAGATGCATATCTATTCAAAACTGTTCTGCCTACAAAACCACACAAGAAAAAAGTATTTCAGATCAACATTTTTGGCATTTCCTCAATCGGTGTCCATTTAGAGTCTCCAATTGACATTTTATTAAAAAAAACGCCTGGACTTTTTGTGAATAAAAATGAAAATAAAAGCCTTTTCTTGAGTAATAGCTCACAGAAACTACACATTTCAACTATTTTCAAAACATATTACTGTATTTTAGTTTATGTAGTCTAAGAAACATTTCAAAATGGTATTTAGACGTATTTGCAAATATCAATGTCTTTATTTTGAAATATTCAGATAACAAAAACAATGCATCGAAAACCATATTTCTAATACAAAAAACGAAAAGAAAAATACATTTATTTTAATTGTAAATAACAGCTTTTCATTCAAACAAACATAAAACAGTAAAGTGCTGCTTATAATGTAAATCAAATTGTAAAACATCTATTTATAGTATTTACAGTGCAGAGGGACACTCAAGACAGTCACTAAGGAGGTTTATTCTCTAATCATCTGAAACTCAAAGCCACTGAAAGACAGGAAAGAGACAAAAAGTTTGTGAGCAGAACAAATCAAAATTGTATGACTGTGTGTGTGTGTGTGTGTGTGTGTGTGTGTGTGTGTGTGTGTGTGTGTGTGTGTGTTGTATGAGAACTTACCTACAGTAGCACTGCCTCCTGCCTTCCAGGCATCCATTTGCTCCAACTGCACCATGGAAAGATTGTAAGCAGAACAAAAAGTATATTCAATAAAATAGAAATCTGAATAAATCTGACGGAGAAAAACAAAAGTAAAAGACGATTTCAGTCGAATATTAGAAACACACAACAATTAGCAGCACATATATTCCTTCATATTACTATTACTCATGATTGTTTGCCAAATATCTGATGCTTATAATGCTCAGCATGATAAATGGTTTGTACTACGCTTACTTCCCTTCACCTTGTAGTCATTTACTTGCATTAATTGTGTCTGCATCACTGATATAGTATGCATATGTTCGCTATAACAGATCAGCGATCTCTATAGATTCACACACGCGTGCGCGCATTGTTTACCTCTGCCATCATCACAAACGATGATCAAATAATCAAAACAGCTAACATTAAACAACAAATGTCAAATACGTGATAAAATATGCAAGCATTCAAGAGAATGGTGTTGAAACTTACCGATCTAAACGTGGACGGCGTATGTAAACAAAGCGTCTGGATCCATGGCTCGATTAGCGACTATTCCAGGCTGTTCGATCCGTGTTTCCGCGTCCATTCATCGCCTTTCATCCTCCAAGACAGTACGAAGACCACAAACATGTTCTGATGTCGACTTTACTTGATAGAGAGGGTCAGAGGTGAACTTTGGAGACCGATCCATGCGCTGATCGGGAGGTCGCTAGATAAGACTTCGCCATAGTACTTTCGCTACGCGCGCAATGGCGGAAACGCACGAAAAATGCGCAAGGATTATCTCCAAAACTGTGTGCGCAAACTACGTAAACTGTATATCACTGTAAAGGTCAGTTGATTGGCTACTTCATCCATCCATCAAAACTTTGCTGGCTAGGCATTGGCCGGTATTATTCAGCGTAAACACGAGGTGCGAAGATTGACAGCTCGCTGATCCAGTCAGGAGCTGGTGTCCTTTTTGACTTGTAACAGGGCCTGTGATTGAAGGAAAAAGATGGGGGCGGGCTCATTTTGTCCGGAAGAGTCTAATCTATGAGAATAGCAGGGCTTTTAATCACTGGCATGCGGCGTATAATCCATATTTCATTTAAAATAGACATCATGCATTATCGGAGCCTAAATGGCTCGAAAGTATCTTATTCTTTATTCCTAATTCTTCCTTTGTTTTGGATGAAAAACTAGGTGCATTTTGAATACTGGACCCTTACACTTCTCTGCATGCTGATGTTTCTTGGAATCGTTCCCGCTGATCAAAACTACAGGCGATAAACGTAAGCATTACCGTGCATTATGTGCATGTTTAAATGTCCGGTCTTTCAGGATGTGATTGAACCCTTTCCTCTCTGGTGCACAGATGAAAAAAACAAGTTTAGAACATGAAACTAGAGTGTCATAGCTTTCAAACGATGCCTTGTTTTTGATAAATAGTTGAATATTTGTAATAAACAAAGGTAATAAATTCTTTAGCCACGCACAGACGGCCCGAATACGGGCCTCTGCAAGTTAATTCATCTTTATTTCTCTAGCGCTTTTACAATGTAGATTGTGTCAAAGCAGCTCAACATAGAAGTTCTAGTAAATTGAAACTGCGTGAGTCCAGTTTTCAGAGTTGAAGTTCCGTTTAGTTCAGTTCATTCATTTTCTTTTTGGCTTAGTCCCTTTATTAATCCGGGGGAATGAACCGCCAACTTATCCAGCATATGTTTTACGCAGCAGATGCCCTTCCAGCTGCAACCCATCACTGGGAAACATCCACACACACTCATTCACACACATACACTACAGACAATTTAGCTTACCCAATTTACCTATACCACATGTTTTTGGACTTGTGGGGGAAACCGGAGCACCCGGAGGAAACCCACGCGAACACGGGGAGAACATGCAAACTCCACACAGAAACGCCAACTGACCCAGCCGAGGCTCGAACCAGCGACCTTCTTGCTGTGAGGCGAACGTGCTACCCACTGCGCCACCGTGACGCCCCTAGTTCAGTTCAGTATGTTTTAATTTTCACTGCTGAAAGTCCAAACACAAATCCATCGATGCGCAGCTCCACAAGTCCCAAACCAAGAAAGCCAGTGGCGAGGAACAAAACTTCACCAATCGACGAAAGTGAAGAAAAAAAAACCTTGAGAGAAAGCAGGCTCAGTTGGGCACGACCATTTCACCTCTGGCCAAACTTCTTGTGCAGAGCTGCAGTGTAGGCGCCGGAGGCTGGAGAACGCTGGACGTCCATCGTGGAGAAGCTGCAGGTGGGAAAGGTCACAGGCGGGTGTTCAGGCTGGCCCACGGGATCAATGCGGAGACTCGTCTGTCACTGGGGTCTTTCAGGAATCCGTCTCATGCTCTCCACTCCTCCATGACCACCACAGCATCTGCTCAGGATACGGCCTGGTCCAGGATTATGGAGAGCTCGGGATAAGGAAAAACAGACTAACATATGCGTAGATGTCGTTCAAATTATAATGTCATTATAATTATAATTTTAGCATTAAAAAAAGTTCTTGTCATCAAAACAATCATCATGATGCCAAAAAAAAATAGACTTTGTATTAGAGTGTAAGTGTTTTAAAACGGAGCATCTAATACTCTCTGTCAGGTAACTTCAAACTTTCTTCTGTGTAGAAAACCTTCCATTTTTGATCTAGATTATTTTAGCATTAAAAATCAAGTTTGTAATCATTTGTAATTCTTGTCTCTTGTTATGAAATTCTTTTCAATTGTTTTATATATGAGCATTGTCCCTGTTAAATAAATAAAAAAGTTTTTGTTATCAAAACAATCATCATTGTGCCCCCCCCCCCAAAAAACCCTTTGTATTAGAGTGTAACTCACATAAGTGTTTTTTTAAAACTAGTTAATCTAACTTAACTTAATCTAACTTAGTTATTTTTTTCCATATTACAATTATTTATTGACTAAAATAACGATTAACAATAAAAAAAATATTTAAAAATTGTATTTAATTTCATTAAATTAATTTGTATTTTTAGCCAAGAAGACCCAGCACAATATAAGTATATTAGTATTATTTATTTATTTATTTATTTATTTATTTATTTATTTAAAATATTATTATTATTATTATTGTTATTATTATTATTAATAAGAATAAGAATAATGGTGTTGTTATTATTATTTATTTATTATTGTTTTCCATGTATTATTAATAATAATAATCTGTTTTTCTATTTATTATTATTATTATTCATTCATTCATTTTCTTTTCGGCTTAGTCCCTTTATTAATCTGGGGTCGCCACAGCGGAATGAACCGCCAACTTATCCAGCATATGTTTTACGCAGCGGATGCCCTTCCAGCCGCAACCCATCACTGGGAAACACCCATACACACTCATACACTACGGACAATTTAGCTTACCCAATTCACCTATACCACATGTTTTTGGACTTGTGGGGGAAACCTGAGCACCCGGAGGAAACCCACGCCAACACGGGGAGAACATGCAAACTCCACACAGAAATGCCAACTGACCCAGCCGAGGCTCGAACCAGCGACCTTCTTACTGTGAGGCGATTGTGCTACCCACTGCGCCACCGTGAGGCCCTATTATTATTATTATTATTATTATATTCATTTATTAGTATTATTAATAATTATAAATTATGAATATGATAATAATAATAAAAAAAAAATAATAATAATAATAGGGTGTCACAGTGGCGCAGTGGGTAGCACGATCGCCTCACAGCAAGAAGGTCGCTGGTTCGAGCCTCGGCTGGGTCAGTTGGCATTTCTGTGTGGAGTTTGCATGTTCTCCCTGTGTTGGCGTGGGTTTCCTCTTGGTGCTCCGGTTTCCCCCACAGTCCAAACATATGCGCTATAGGTGAATTGGGTAAGCTAAATTGTTCGTAGTGTATGTGTGTGAATGGGAGTGTATGGGTGTTTTCCAGTGATGGGTTGCAGCTGGAAGGGCATCCGCTGTGTAAAATATATCCTGGATAAGTTGGCAGTTCATTCCGCTGTGGTGACCCCAGATTAATAAAGGGACTAAGCCGAAAAGAAAATGAATGAATGAATGAATGAATAAATCCACTTAAATTTGTACAATCGCACCCGTAGACTTGCTCATTCGCAGATCTGAAGCAAAATATCAGAATGATGTAAAGCACTATGAAACGTCAGGCCACTGGCAAAGAAAAAGGTCTTCCCGAAAATGCAATGATCTATAGCAAAGCAAAGCCAAAATCTGAATTCCCAGCAGGTGAGTGGGAGCGCAGTCGCACGAAACGCTGGAAAAATATGGTTGTGAGGAATGAGATTGGGCTCCTGGAGCATGTCTGCTTTTCGCCACAGTTATTGATCATACAAACGGGGAGGAAATGTCAGTGGTTTCGTTGTCCTTCGCTTTAGTTTGGCCTTTGGTGTCAAATCCTATTAAAGAAATCACAGCGCTCTGGCTGTCTATCAAGCTGTCAAAATGCCACGGGCGAAGAAGAAGACTCCACCTGTGTCACATACACAGTCTAAAAGATGCTCAAACGCCTGGCCTTTCCTTCACTTAATTTGAGCTGTGGATGTTTTTACATTTCAAACTACACTCTAGACACTTTAATGAGTTTTAATAAAGCTTGTTTGACATCTCTAAGACCTCTTAAGCCATAGACTTTTGGGTCAGATTTTGAGCCGTATTCTGACTCGTTCAACTCTTTGGGTCCAATTTTGAGCTGAGTTCTGAATTGTTCAACACTTTGGGTCAGATTTTGAGCTGAATTCAGACTCACTCAATTCTCTGGGTCTTTGGGTCAGATTTTGAGCCAAATTCTGACTCATTCATGTCTTTGGATGTGATTTTTAGCCGAATTCTGACTCATTAAACTCTTTGGGTCTTTGTGTTCGATTTTGAGCCAAATTCTGACACGTTCCTGACTCGTTCAACTCTTTGGGTCTGATTTTAAGCCAAATTCTAACTGGGTGCATTTTTTGGGGTCCGATTTTGAGCTGAATTCTAACTTGTTCAACTCTTTGGGTTTTGGGGCCTGATTTTGAGACAAATTCTGACTCGTTCAACTCTTTGGATCCAATTTTAAGCCTAATTCTGACTCGTTCCAATTTTTTGTTCTTTGGGTCAGATTTTGAGCTGAATTGTGATTCATTCAACTCTTTG
>CAIGQV010019082.1:2610378-2628198 GCA_903798115.1 Danio jaintianensis
AGAGAGAGAGAGAGAGAGAGAGAGAGAGAGAGAGAGAGAGAGAGAGATTTCACTCTAGGAGGTAATTTATACATTTGCATATAAAAACATTTCTGGAGATTTTTTTGAACTTACCTAAGGCACATACAGACTGTGTAGATATCAGAGAACAATTTAACTTATTGAATCAATGCACTCTATGGCACCTTTAAAGAAATCAATGTCTATACTCTGTATATAATCTGTGAGGTGTTTCGCCGCACCACTGACCTTAATTTATGACTGAAAAATTGATTGTTTTCTTTTTTTTTTTGACCAGCCATACTGGTTCATTCGTATGTGGCCTTATTTCACACCACCATCTCTGGTACGAATGGAAGTAAAATATGTTTAATCACACGGCATAAAAATGTCATTACAGTTTCTGCAACAATTCACACAGTGACAGATTGAGACGCGTGGTGTTTGGTTGCAAGAATAAAAGCAAGAAAGACCCAGATGTGATTCTTTTCACTCAGATGAATGTGTCTAGCCGAGGCTTTGAAAGCGCAGTTTCTTTGAGATGAAATGTCCCACTCTCATCTTCTCCAAAATAATCACTTTTATGCCCGTGTTATATTTCTTGCTTTTCTTCTCGTGATGAATGATACACAGCGGATGCTCCGGTTAGAATGGCTAAAGACACCCAACTCTTCACTGAACTCATTGACATCATAATTCACATATATATATCTCAGACACCTCTAGACAATTCTGCAACTTTCTATAAGACAGCGTCAACTTTTTCAGTGACCTTTGTTTCTGAAACTTTCTTGCATTCATTTGAAACATAAACCAGACTATTTAAGATCTGAATCCCATTGCAAACCATTTAGAAAAATACATATATTGTGTACTAAATATCTAAATGAACTCAATGATACTTATGTGTTATTATAAGTTGGTTAAACATAAAATAACATTTCAAATATGCATTATTTTAACCCTCAAGCTTCCCATAGAACTTTTTTTTTTCTGCAAAATAATTTTACTTTCTTTCTTTTTTAAAATTGTTTCTTTTATCAGAGTAATTCAAGTTCTTCGCCACTTCAGCAAACATAAAAAGGACTTGATTCAACAAAGTTTGAAAATTTGTCCCATAGGAAATGAAGGGGTAATACTTTTGTACTTTTAGAGGTATATAAAAATAGTTAAACATTTAAAAATACATACATTTCTAGATGGGCGGCCCGGTGGAGCTGTCGCCTCATAGCAAGAAAGTCGCTGGTTCGAGCCTCGGCTTGGTCAGTTGGCGTTTCTGTGTGGAGTTTGCATGTTCTCCCCGTGTTGGCGTGAGTTTCCTCCGGATGCTCCGGTTTCCCCCACAAGTCCAAAGACATGCGCTATAGGTGAATTGGGTAAGCTAAATTGTCCATAGTGTATATGTGTGAATGGAAGTGTATGGGTGTTTCCCAGTGATGGGTTGCAGCTGGAAGGGCATCCGCTGCCTAAAATATATGCTGGAGGTGAATCCAGTATGTCTGTGCAAGAAGAAGATCAACTGCTGGAGATTGCAAATGATGGTGGCCGTTCACATATCGCGTCTTTTAAGTGCACAAGTTCGTTATTTCCAATGGAGGCTTGCGTGTGCATATTGGGAGCATATTGACGTGCTCGCACATTTCAGGCGCACGCAGTTGAAAACATCTCCCCCCACAAGTTCGTTATTTCCAATGGAGGCTTGTGTGTGCATATTGGGAGCATATTGACGCGCTCACACCTTCCAGGTGGACTCAGTTGAAAACAACCCCATCCCTATCCATAAATTTGAATGTGGAGTAGTGTGATATGAAGCTGTAATATCGCCCTAACTTACCTAATCCCTAACCCCAACCAGGTGTTATTTTGTATCAATGTAGTACAACTCCAATATAACTTTTGATTTTTTACTGAGGGGACACTTGACAACGGAGGTGAGGATTCACATGCAGGTTTATTATGAGACTCGTCAGGCAGGCAATGGTGAAACACAGGAGCAAACGGATACATACAGGCAGGGCTTAATTTGTGCCGGAACAAGACAGATCTGGATCCGGCACCTTTGAAATCTGATCCGGGACCTCCTCACATGCACGCCCCCCCACCCCCCCACTCCACTCCTTACTTTGTTCCATGACTCCCCAACCGTCTTCACTTTCGTCCACGACACTCCGACACCCCCACCACTTCTTCACTTTTTTCCGCGACTCCACAACCCTCTTCACTTTCGTCCGCGACACTCCTCCACCCCCTCCAACACCCAGACAACCAACCCCCGCCCTCTGTCAACCCCTGTCCTTGATATCAAGAACACATCCGGGAACTTTCACACATCCTCCGTTCTTGCAGTCTTGAGTTTTGGAACTGAACTTTGGCAGTTGATGATGACGTTACACGAGAACACGAGGACGCAAGAACACTGAAGAATGCATATTGAGCCGAAATCAGCTGATATTTGGCAGCTCCATCAAGGGGTTTCATGCAGAATGTGCTGTTATAGCCTGGAAAGCAAATGTTGTCAGGGCTCAGAGAAAATCGATTTGTTACTTTCGTCCCACGTTACTTTTGTCCCCGCTATTCCCTACTACTAACTAACTATTAATAAGCAGCTAATTAGTAGTTTATTAAGCAAAAAGTCTTAGTTAATGGTTTGTTAATAGTGTACTGAAAAACAAAATAACATACTGTCGATTAGCAACATCAGAGCTCTTTAAATGCTATAAGTTAGCATGCTTTTCTCTGTGGAGGAAGAAAATGGCTTTTTTTTTTCTTCCAGAAGTGACTGCCGTGATCTACTGCGGCGCATCAGAATGAAAGGTCACGGGAAACGTCATCTTTTCGAGTTTTATTTGGTCAATGTCGTCGTCTCTCTCTCTCAGGTTTGGTCACTTTTTTACCGCTCCATTGTTGTTGTTCCTCGTGGGACTCATGACCTCATGAGCACAGGCGTTTGATTCGCCATGAATTATCTGCAGACCGTATTCCCTGCACTCATAACTCAACCCACAAACACTGATAACATTCAGCTTCTCAAGGGGAGACTTCATACGAAACAGCCAGATTTCTTATCCGGTCCTGTGATGTATTACATCTGAATATGTAGTGCCATGTGCAAAAGCAAAACACAATGAAAGTCAATTACCTAACAACCTAAAGGATACGATGCAATTATATGGCACTACTATCTCTATATAGACGTATGTGTAGTTGACAGGCAGTAAAAAATGCTTTTTTTGGAAACACCATTCATTCACTTTCCTTCAGATGGTCCCTTATTTATCAGGGGTCACCACAGCGGAATGAACCACCAACTATTCCAGTATATGTTTTACACAGCGGATGCCCTTCCAGCCGCAACTCAGTATTGGGAAACACCCATACACTCTTACATTCTCACACACACATACACTACGTCCAATTTAGTTCATCCAATTGGCTTATAGCGCATGTGTTTGGACTGTGGGGGAAACCGGAGCACCCGTAGGAAACCCACGCCGACACGGGGACAACATGCAAACTCCACAAAGAAATGCCAGCTGGCCCAGCCGAGACTCGAACCAGCAACCTTCTTGCTATGAGGCGACAGCGCTACCCACTGTGCCACCACGCCGCCTTACATTCAACATAAGCTCATTAAATAATAACTTATATGTGAACACCCACACTTTTGTTCATAGCCTATCAATATTGCTTTAAAAATTTGCACCTCATGTGATTAGATAATTCCCTACAATCTTTCTCAACATCTTTCCTCACTTAGAGGCTCCTTAGTTAACTGGCTTTAGAGCAGATGTTTAAGTTTCATTTTGGCAGAGCTTATCTGCCAAATGAAAGTAAACTTAGTTTATTTAAGTCATTCAAGAAAAGGATAAAGAGTATGCAGATTGATCACCACTGAATGTAGGTTTGACTATATTACAATAATAATCAGAATATTCATGTGCATGTAAACGCAGTCAATGTCACCTACTGGACTGGCTTCTAAACTCTAAAACTTTCACTTCATCACACAGTATAAGAACATCCTTTATGGATGGTTGGTGCTGCACTTTCTTTGAAACCTTTTAAGCAGTAAGAAAAACTGCATGAAGAGGATAAAAAGGCTATCAAGCAGCTGTGTGCTAAAGAGGTCACCTCTCTAGTGTGCACTCATAAGCTGTCTGAAGGGAAACAAAGTTAGCGGGACATCATCCAGCGGCGGACAATGTGCGCTTTAGTGTGGGAAGCTCAACTTGATATATCGCACAAACCTTCAGACTCCCACATATTGTCTTAAAGACAGATGCTGTGCTGAGCTGGTGGGTCGACATAAATGGATATTTCAGCAGCAGGTAAGTTGCTGGAGCTACTGATGAGATTGAGTTTTGTGGTACGACACTGTCTGTCAGCTCTCCTTACAGTATGCCTTACAACAAAACACCACAAACCCAGTGATAAAAGTGTTAAGACAAGTGTTTTTTTCATGTACAGAATCCTCACATAGTAGTTCAGACCCCACACTGTAAAAACAACAGGCTCATTCTTAAAACGTAGCCCTAAATACATTTCTGAAGATCGTGAATTATGTAGCCAGAGGAAAGTATGGCTGCATTTCGTCGTTTTTTTTATTGGTTGGTAAAAAATACAGGGTTCCAGACAATTCATTCATGTTGTTCCAACTCAAATCGATTAAGTTAACTTAACAAACTTAAGTGGATTGAACATAAAACAATTAAGTTGTCCCCCATAAAATCTCAAGAATTGTGTTGTTTCAGCTCATTTTAAATAAGTAGTTTAAACAAGCAAAGTGCAATCTGACAAACAGAGAACTCTGTTCACTCTCTTCATAGTATCATACTTTTAAAGTGACACAGTGACGTTGTTGTTAAATGATGTACTTTGGATTAATCATGAGTTAATTCCAATAAAATAATTCATTAAAGGTACCATATACTGAAGATCTGGACATACTGACTGAATAATAAGAGTTTAGTACATTGGAATTGCCATACTGTGAGCCTCAGACACCATTGTTTTCTTATTCTCATGTAAATCACATGAGTGTACCCTGGTGAAAAACAGGCCTATCAGAACAAAACACAGACTGTAATGTTGCACATAGGACTATTAACTAGCATGCTCTAAACATTTACAAGTATTTTAGGTCATGGTCAAAAGTTTGGCAGTCAAAACACAGAATGATACCTTATTTGTAAGTTTAAGCTTATATTAAGCTTACTATGTAGGTGGGACTCTTATTTTGAAAACGGGAGACACAGGGAGACCAATAAAAAGCCAACTCCAACATGTCTGTATGGATTGTATTCTGTCTGTTGCTAAGCAACAAGGATGTTGCCGAATGCAATACTTCACCATCCATCTGTTTACAGCTCATCACAACACAAAATGTGGAATATACCAATTATAAATTTATTCAGCGCCACCTCCGAAGAGGCATAAGGTCTGTTTAAATGTATCTTCTGTTAGTTTAATATGCATATTGTGAAATTTGCTGTGTATGTTTGTAATGGGGCAACAAACACATGTAAACTGCTGAATAGAAGTGTTTAATGCACGTTTATGCATTGTGTCATATCTCTCAGCTCTTACTGTGATATTTTGGGAGTGAAAGAACAGCAATACCATTTTTAACCTTTTCTCTTTATTTAGAGGTTGATATTAATTCCTGCCTGTGTTTTCATATACATCAAAGCTTCAAAATTCACCTTTAAATACATCTCTGTCAGTCCCTTTTGTCGAGTATAATTATAGTTTAGCGTATATTTCAAGGAGAAAATATACACTCTTTTTTTTCTGGTGGAGTAAATATATCTAAATCACTTTAGTTAAAAACAATTTACCAAGGATTTTACTCAGTTTGTTAAAAAAAAAATTGGCAAATGATTATTTTGCACATGCTTATTTCAGAGTACATCATGATGTGCATGTGTGTGAATTAATAGAAATCAATATTTACGACCATTCCAAATAAGGTCAATATGGGGCTTCTGATTCTGTAGGTTAAAGTTATTGCATGGTGAATCTGAATTTTTATGAAAGATTAAACAATCTAAGGATGGGATAGACCCAATTATTTCTCTTCTTTTGTTAAGCAGGGAAGACAACAAAATCACCTCCACTACTGGAAGACTCCATTTTGTATTGTTTCGCGAATTATTTCACAACGGATTAATTAATACGCATTGCACTTTGAATACAAAGAAAAATGCATACACAAATTTTGGACTGCAAAAACCTTAAATTCTCTATTTATAAATGAGCATATCAAACCTTTTCTGGAGGAAATTTGAACTTGGGATGTAAAAATACGAGATACAGATTTGAGGAAGGAACCATAGCCAAGATCAGGCTGAGGCTGAAGTGTGTGTTTTTATGCTGATGGGAATACCATAATAAACATATAAGAAGAATGTGCATCAAGAATCAGCAAGTGCATTGCTTGGTTTGGTTCGAGATATAGACTAGCCAATAGTACATAGTACAAGTGTGCACATATCACTGCATCGTCTTTGAGACTCTATCATAAGTGTGTACCCTTGACCCCTGTGGTTGACTGCGTGATCCTGCGGGACGGTGACGGCATAACTACATCCCACCAGTGGCTCTCAATGTCATCAGACACTCCATTATTTATGTGAATAATATTTCATCTGTCCCTGGGCATATCTGTCAGGACCTTCACTCTCAGACGTTATGAAAACATTTAATAAAATATAAATGCTTCGATATTGCTGAAAGTGTCCTCTGGCTTGTGTCTTAATTTTAGATCTCAGACATAAACATAGAAGCAAAACATTTGACACCTGCATCTTAAAGGGATAGTTCACCCAAAACTGAAAACTCTCATTCCAAATCTGTTTGTATTCCTGTGAACACAAAATAAGATGTTTTGAAGAAATCTGGAAACCTGTAACCATTGACATCCGTTTGTTTTTCTTATTTTGGAAGTCAGTGGTTACAGGTTTTCGGTTTTCTTCAAAATATATTATTTTGTGTTCAACAGAATAAAGAAACTCATAAAAAAGAAAAATGAGTAAATAGTCTGTACATTTTCATTTTAGGGTGAACTATCCCTTTACAAAACACTTTTGTTCAAAGATGCAACAAATTGCACTGATGTGATGTGAACAATGATGTGAATTAAAACCTGTTTTTATTACTTCTCTAGTTGGATTTGATTCTAACAATTGTTTTAATCTTACTAGCCAAAGTGTTTTCAATATACAAACAACTTATTTATTTGGGACAGACATTTAATGACTTTCTTGCTGGTCTGTTAGTAAGAGAAACCAATTGCATAGTCAAACAAACAAAATCCAGCATCACTTTTGCTAAAGCACTATGCAAAATGACTTAAAACATATCTACATGTATAAACCCGGGTGCGAATTGAAAACTCCTGAAAACAAGATGAATGGGGGGCCTACGCTTTAATAGTCAGAAATAGTTTTTTCTGTATCTTAAATAATAATATTAATAATTAAAATAATAGATCATATTTGTAAGAGTCTAAATTATCATATGCATTAGTTTATATAGCAAAACATGTATTTTTCTCCAAGAAGGTCCATACTGACTTCAAAGGCAGATATTGATTAGATCAGGGCCTGGTGTGTGGACTTTGGGGGTTTTACGATGTGGTCACATGCTGATTGGTCAGTTTGTGTGTCTCAGTATTTGGGCTTTGGTTACATGGTCAAGAAAGATACAAAATAGCTGGTAAACTTTGCTCTGCCTCTTTTCCGGCTCTGATCTTTTTCCTGCTCTACTCCTCTCCTGTTCTGGCTATCTTCTCTTACTCTACTGCTATCAGGCTCTCTTCGGGGTCTACTCTCTTTGTCTCTCTCTCTCCCTCCCCCTGTCTCTGCCTCTCTCAGTTAACTTTATTTACATTTAAGCTGGGTACAACTTGTGTCATATGTTTTTCATGATTTCATTTTTAATCATTTTATACAGTTATAACTAATTCAGTTGTAACCATAGAGAATTATTGTCATTAAATCAATTCATTTTCAAGTATTTGTGAATTACTTTTGATTTAACATCAACACTTAATTGCTCCATATTGCAATACAATACAATCACATAACAGCAGCGCTCTCCCACATTTGTAGCTATTATAACTGCCCTTATTTGCGTTTTTGGTATAAGATTGCAGAAGGATGGTTTGACTAGAAAAGTACAGTTTTCACCATCATACTGATAAACTTTTTATTCATTCGGCAAAACTACAGTTCGAACCGCTGTAGTTAAAAAAACATTCTTCACACATTTGACCACTCCTATAACGGGTCATACAATTGAGAATGCATAATCTTTCCAATCAGTCAATGAGAGAAAAAAGTCATTCAACAGTCTGAAACTGGCAGATCTAGAGCACCGACAGATATCGTCAGTGTTCATATGATTGTTTTCTCGTAAAATTGGTGTTTGCATCTACGTATAGCCTAAAAGTAAAGTCAAATTAGACACAGTTTGTGTAGTTTGACCTACAGTAACCTCGGAAACAGCTAATCAGAGGTTGTTGTAGGTCAGTATACACTAAATATTCCCTCAAAACACTGAAAACGTAAATCCGTTTTATTAATGATTTAATGCAATTAAAGATGCAATTTAAATACACACATTTGATTCACTGAAGCATGTATTACACAAACTAACATTACCGAATAAGTTGACTGTATGTCAGTAGGCTATACACTAAATATCCCTCAAAACAGTGAAAAATGTAAATTACTTTTATTAATAAATTAGATATAATTTAAGTAAATACATGAATTTGATTCACTGAAGCATGTATTACTCAAACTAACATTACCGAATAAGTCAACATGACGTCAGATTGCCATTGTACTCCAATGTTATAGGATATTGTATTTTGGGTGGAAATGAAAATCAAGTTGACGTCTATGTCCAACTTCGGACAGATGTTGTATTTTGGTCACTTTCTAGTGCAACCTAAAAACAGCAAAATATCAACGTCTAATAATGTTACAGCTTGAAGTTGTGTGGACATTACCACAATGAAGTCTATCAGACGTTGGATTTTGGTTGCCATACTGGACGAGTACATGTCAGTATTCATTCATTCATTTTCTTTTCAGCTTAGTCCCTTTATTAATCTGGGGTCGCCACAGAGCACCCGGAGGAAACCCACGCCAACACAGGGAGAACATGCAAACTCCACACAGAAATGCCAACTGACCCAGCCGAGGCTCGAACCAGCGACCTTCTTGCTGTGAGGCAACAGCGCTACCCACTGCGCCACCCCTAAATGTCAGTATTTGTCGTCAATATGATGTTGGTTTAAGACGTTGGCTCGACGTTGGATTTTGGTCACTTTCCAACACAACCTAAAATCAACAAAATATCGACATCCTTTCACGTCGTTATTGGACGTCAAAATAACATTGTCCTTAGAGGCTGGCGACCTAAATCTAACCTAATATTAACGTCTTATGATGTTGTGTGTCTGCTGGGTGTACAGTAGGTCAGTATACACTAAATATTCCTCAAAACACTGAAAATGTAAATTCGTTTCATTATTAAATTAAATTCATAATACATAAATTTGGGGCGACATGGTGGCTCAGTGGTTAGAACTATCACCTCACAGCAAGAAGGTCACTGGTTCGAGTCCCGGCTGGGTCAGTTGGCATTTCTATGTGGAGTTTGCATGTTCTCCCCGTGTTGGCATAAGTTTCCTCTGGGTGCTCCGGTTTCCTCCACAGTCCAAAGACGTGCTATAAGTAAATTGAATAAACTAAATTGTTCGTAGTGTATGTGTGTGAATGAGTGTGCACGGGTGTTTCCCAGAAATGGGTTGCAGCTAGAAGGGCATCCGCTACATAAAACATATGCTGGAATAGTTGGCGGTTTATTCCGCTGTGGCGACCCCAGATTAATAAAGGGACTAAGCCGAAAAGAAAGTGAATGAACGAATGACACATAAATTTGATTCACTGAAGCATGTATTAAACAAACTACCATTACCGAATAAGTTGACTGTATACTGTAGGTCCAGCCTGATCTCATGAGGAAACATAACTATTTTACATTTTGTCAGTTTAGTGGCTAATTCGAATTCGTACGAGTTCAGTCGTATGAAAATGTACGATTTTAAAAAGGAGGCATGGCACCTAAACCCAACCGTCATTGGGGGATGAGCAAATCATACTAAATTGTACAAATGAGATCGTACAAAGTGATATGAATTAGCCACTAAATCAAACAGAATTGCTGTGAGATCGTGTCGGTAGGTCAGTATACACTAAATATCCCTCAAAACACTGAAAACGTGAACTTGTTTTATCAATACATTCATTCATTTTCTTTTCGGCTTAGTCCCTTTATTAATCTGGGGTCGCCACAGCAGAATGAACCGCAAACTTATCCAGCATATGTTTTACGCAGTGGATGCCTTTCCAGCCGCAACCCATCACTGGGAAACATCCACACACACTCATGTACTACGGACAATTTAGCTTACCCAATTCACCTATAGCGCATGTCTTTGGACTTGTGGGGGAAACCGGAGCACCCGGAGGAAACCCACGCCAACACGGGGAGAACATGCAAACTCCACACAGAAATGCCAACTGACCCAGCCGAGGCTCGAACCAGCGACCTTCTTGCTGTGAGGCGATTGTGCTACCCACTGCGCCACCGTGAGGCCCTGTTTTATTAATACATTTGATATCATTTAAATAAAAACATGAATTTGATTCACTGAGGCATGTATTACACAAACCAACATTACCGAATAAGTTGACAATGTATAATTCCCACCCTGATAAAAGTAAACTAACAGAGAAAAACAGCATTTGCTTAAAAACTGCATCTCTGAAATGTATTGTTCTTTCCCGAGCCAGAATCTGAACTCTGCAAATGTGTGCTCAGTCACATTAAACTCCCGCTGGGCTGGAGAGACAGGCCACAGATCTGTCAAAATCATTATGTTTATTTTCTCCTCTGGCATTGATTTAATGACTTACAGATGGAAGAAAAGAACACAACTGAAAACTGTCGATTAATTTGCAAATACGATCAAAAAAAGTCCATGCATATGAATTTAGACGCGATGCCGTCCGTTTTTTAATAGTACAGTTTTTAATGCTGTTTTTCTACCACCCACAGAGAAGTGCAGGTTTCATACAGTAGTTATATCCAGCAGCACAGTTCCCATACTATTTCTGCAAACGCTGTCTGGATTTATTCATTTTCACTTGAATAAGATGTAATTTGCTGTATAGCGTCCTGATACAGATTACCACTAGCGGTTATAATTTTGCAGGGATACAGAGTTATCTGGGAATTTATGGCTGATACACAGAGGGTGGCAAAGAGGTGTTTGAATAATTTTATCTGTGTTTTGCACAAAGGCTGGATTGAACTGAATCGGGGAAAAATGGAGAAATGCTAATGAATCATCCAGGAGCGGAAGAGTCCATACATAGTATTACACATATTTAGATTTATATACTTTCTATACAAAGAAATCTGATAAATGGCAATATATGCAAATTACATATATTACATATTACAAGTTCATCTTTGGAAACATAGCAGTGCCCTAAAAGAAGTGAACAAAGTGAAAATATTTTAAATAGCTTTTATTTCCATATTTCCAACATTACACATTCAATTATAAATCAAAATATTATGAGATTTTATAGACTCTGTGTGTGTGAGGCAAATAAAAGGAAAATTAACATGACAGTATTCAAATGTTTATAATTCAATCAATTGAAGACATTAATTGCATTCATTCATTCATTTTCTTCTGCTTATCTGGGGCCGGTTGCCTTGAACCGTGCCCAGGTGTGATTGTCCCCCCTCTCCTCTCCTCTCCCCCTCGGCCTGGACTCACACTGCAATTTTACTTTCCGAGCTCGAGCACGCTTACGTCATCGATGATCGTTTTGAAGCAAGAATGGAGATTGCTTTAGTTATGTTGTTTTGTATTATTTTAAGTCGTTTGGGATGCGATGACTTCACCACTTTTGACGCTCAAAAATGTTCATGAAAGTCATCGTGCTGCACATATTAAGAGGTTTGCTGAAGGTATCAGCTGTCGTGCAGTGGGTGGTTTGTATCTTTGATAAAATATGACAGTTCGTGTTTATTGTAATAGTAAGAATGATTAATAAATCCATATGAAACAGTCCCTTAAAAGTGACATAGCTTCTTCAGTTTCGCAACATCTTGTCGTGCTCAGGTGCGCTTTGCACTCACACCACAAGCGTACCGCGCTCTGGCACACCTCTTCCAACCAACTGAACCACACCTGGGCCCAATACGGTTCGGATAGCCTATTGTGAGTACACCCTTAGTGTTATACACTGTAAAAAACATCCTTAAATTTCCATATTTTGTGAATCATGTTTTTATTTTTTATTTTTCCCCCATTTATTTCTGCTTTTGAATTGCATTATGAGACCTTGATCTTTCTTCTGACAACTTTTAACCTTAAAAAGTTGCAAAAAGTGACTTGTATTAACATTTTTAATAGTTTAAAGTGATATTTTGGGTTGACATGTTCTCCCGGTGTTCGCATGGGTTTCCTCCGGGTGCTCCGGTTTCCCCCACAAGTCCAAAGACATGCGCTATAGGTGAATTGGGTAACTAAATTGGCCTTAGTGTATGTGTGTGAATGAGAGTGTATAGGTGTTTCCCAGTGATGGGTTGCAGCTGGAAGGGCATCCGCTGCATTAAACATATGCTGAATAAATTGGCGGTTCATTCCGCTGTGGCAACCCCTAATTAATAAAGGGACTAAGCAGAAAAGAAAATGAATGAATGAATATTGGGTTGGTGTTGTATATTACGCTACAAAAAGCTGCCAGTACATTTTCTGTTATTTCACAGACTTATTATTTCTCTATATATATTATTTCTTATGTATTATATTATTTAAAACTACTAAAATGTCAGTAAAAGTCACTTTGTTAAACTGTAGAGTTGAATTTTCAACATCAAAAGTGGACAGAGCAGAGATCAACATCCCATAATGCCATTCACAAGCGTAAATAAATGGAAAACATAAAATACGGAAACAGATTATTTTTTTTACAGTGTTTGATCAATATGCAGTAAACTGTGAATACTGTTAGCCGGTGTCCATGAGCGTGTGTGTCCCCATGAAAAGACCAACTCTTTCCAGATCTCACATATCTGACTTCACTATTGAGCAAATCTACAGGAACCCGACATGTTTGTTCTTGGCAGATTGCATGTTCACAGATTGCAACTTTATTGGATAATATCCCACACTTTGCCCGCAGCCGTGTTCAGAAGCTGGTTGCGGCGCTTCAGGATTTACATTTCCCACTCATTCTGATTGCTCAATCCCTCCGAGATATGCAAAACAGCTGAATACATTCACTCAAGCTCCTTTTCCTGCGATAATGTGTCCTGTTGGATCCATGCCCGACTGCCTTACACCAAATGCTCAGGAAATCAGCCTGAGGGGACGCAGAATATGTTTGCGTCTGATTCTGACTGATGTCAAATGTTGAATCCTCTTCCATCACAGATTGAGATCTTCTTTCGGCTGTTTCTGTTCCTGTTAAAATGCTGCTCTGGGAATTAAGTGTTATTTGTTTGCTAATAATAGTAAATGTCAGAAAAGCAGCTTATGTTTAGTTATGTTTTTTTTATTGATCATTAACCATTTAACAAAATTAAATGAGCAAATATGGTTTAGTATCACGTTTTCTTTGGATATACACTGCAAAAAAATTGTCGTTAATTAACAGGTTATGTATTTTGTGATTTTTTTTCTGTTTATTTATGGTTGTGAATTGCATTATGGGATGTTGATCTCTGCTCTGCTGATTTTTGATGTAGAATATTCAACTGTGCATTTTAACAAAGTGACTTTTATTGACATTTTAGTCGTTTGAAACAATGTGAAATAATATATAGTGGATTAAGTCTGTAAAATAACTGAAAACATTGCTGGGCGTTTATTACTAGGTTTTGTACCATAGTTTACAATATCAATTCACACAACATATCACTTTAAACTATTAAAAACAACCCAAGCTCATTCTGAAAACGTACCCCTATATACATTTCTGGAGAGCGTCAAATACGTCCCAGGAGGTAGGTTTTTTGCAGTTTTTGTGTACGCTTTTTCAGATGTCAGATTTCTCTCGCGAGTGCCATTCGCACCTTCTATTCTTGCGTAAATCCACCAGAGGCCACTGTCAACTGAACCCCCACTGACCCCTTTCCCTAAACCCAACCGACAGTGTTATTTATTTGTTTATTTTATTTTTTTTGTCTTACCTGCTTTTTTGGAACCGTTATTCACCAGACTCGAACCCTGTCATCGCGGTCAACTCCTCTCTGCGCCTCAAGTCCGCCGACGTACGCAGCAAGCCACTGGACAAACTGGTAACAGTGGGAAAGCCGTCCACACTGAGGTAAGCGGTCAGCTGGTAGTGTGAAAAGGAACATCACTCTTACCTCTGGCTACATAATTCGCGATCTCCAGAAATGTATATAGGGGTACGCTTTTAGAATGAACCTGTGTTGATTAAAAATGTCACTTAAAGTCCCCTTTTCAAACTTTTAACCATCAAAAGGAAAGATCGAGGTTCCGTAATGCAATTCAAGAGCATAAATAAATGAGAAAAACAAAAACATGAGTCTCAAAATACAGAAAACTGCTATGAATTTTTCACTGTGTTCAAATAACACAAGAAGAAGAATATTTATATTTTATTTTACATGATTAATTCCAGGGGCGGTATGGTGTTCTCCCCGTGCTGGCGTGGGTTTCCTCCGGGTGCTCCGGTTTCCCCCACAGTCCAAACACATGCGCTATAGGGGAATTGAATAAACTAAATTGGTTTAGGTTTTTATGATGACTTAATGTTAATGTAACACGGGGAGGACATGCAAACTCCACACAGAAACGCCAACTGGCCCAGCTGGGACTCGAACCAGCATCCTTCTTGCTGTGAGGTGACAGTGCTAACCACTGAGCCACCCTAATTTTATATCTCTGAAAACTTTATTTTCATTTCATGGGACCTTTTAAAGAGACATTAAAGTGAAGGTCTCATTTGGCGAACGCTGTTTTTGTGCAATAACCTGTTAATAAGAAACAGCAGGCTGTAAAATGAAGTGTCATACGTGTTCGTAACGATTTCTGCTTTAATCTCAAGTCATCAAATGTGTGCGTTTTTCACTTGAAGGGAAGGAAAGTGCTTTTGTTGGCAGAATCTGACTGCTCTGTGCCGCCGGTGCGGCCGAGAAATGCTGTTTCCACAGAAAAAAAAGACTTTCAAACGGAACCAAAAGGTCAGCAGTCTACGAGAGGACCTGTTGTAAGACTTTCTCAGCTGTCAGAGAGACGTACACGAGGGGTGAATCTGATTCACGACTGCACCTCCAGACCTCCAGCGTGGAAACTATCTGCATTTCAGTTTTTTTTGTTCTGCATGCATGCGCCTCCTGCTATGAGGAAAGCTGTCGGTGCCGTTTGCAGTTCAGATCACTCCAGCAGTGTTTTGAAAATGAACAAACACACACTCACGCTGTCAAACACACACCTTCTGATGTCACTCCACACACATGAGGTGTGTGTGTGTGTGTGTGTGTGTGTGTGTGTGTGTGTGTGTGTGTTCATGTAATCACAGGATGTTCAACTTAAATGTGCTGGATCTTATCAACACATCTCGCGGTAATATTTCACTCCCGAATCAAAAGGAAATGAAAATAAACTAGAAAGGAAAGTTTTGTCGAGGCAACTTTTGAGCATCGCTGTGACAGCTGAGAAGTTTTAAAAAACAAATTATGTTTAGTTTGATATTCAGAGGACATTTTGAAGTGTTGTAGCTTGCGGGATTGTTGCTTTTCTGAGTTTAAAGCACACATGAAATCAAAACTAACCATATGATTTTATTAGCTCACAGTGCTGGTTTTGTGGTGAACAATTCATCTGTGCATGTCATTAAGAAAAAAAAAGTTTTCAATTAAATTCTCAGATTACTTCTGTCTGAGGTATTAGGTATGTTAGCCACGCCCCTCCAGCTGTCAGTTTTGACAACAAATAGTGAGGAGGAGGAGTCTGTTAGACTGTAATAACTATCCCCAAACCCTTTTCCAGATCTTCCTGAATGGAATTCCTACTTTACTACATCCAATCAGCTCACAGTAGAAAAAAACAAGCCACGCCAACTGTTTTCTCATTTAATATTCTGTTTGTCTAGGAACTCCGTCACAATACGAAAAGAAAAGAAATGGTCACAGCTTCCGGTTCATGCAGACTTTAAGCTAATCTTGTTGGTTTTTGCTCTTCTTACATTAGAAGGTAAACATTTTCCAGGAAACCCAGAAATCCTGTAACTGATTCAGTAGATGCGCTAGGGCTTCCCTTACCGTAATATATCTAAAACACAGATTGCCGTAAAAACTCGTCAACGCCAGTAAATCGTTGTCTCTTAATTTATGAGTTATCTCGTCAATGGCGGGGAAAGGCATATTAAGGTCCAATCCCAATTCTACCCCTTAGCCCTTCCCCTCCCGCGTTTAGCATATTCACGTGAAGAGGTAGGGGTGTCCCAATTCTCTTTAGCTTGAAGGCATAGGGCTAAGGGGAAGGGCTAGAATGGCCCTTGAAACGGAGATTTTTCAGGACCACACTCGAAACCAAGGGGTAAGAAAATTTCAGGAGATGCACACACATTAGTATTTTTTGTCATTATTACAAATTTTTACAACAAACAAGCATATGTTTTAATACATTCATATCCGCGTTTGTGTTTTACCGTCATGCTTTAAACAAAAACAAACGCTAAAATAAACACCGCTAAATCTATAATCCCTAATAATAACTCCTGTATAGCAGTCCCACAACATACTTTCACATCTGACACTCGATGACACTCGAATACCCTGTCAGAAAAGTCCGGTGGCTGAGAATGAGCTTTTTACAGTGTCTGGTATAATATTAATGTTGTTTTCGTGTGTTTACATAGATGAATATGGCCACGGTGTAAATGCACAAAACAGTTACGAGCTTATTGACACATCATATCGTTATGATTACATGATATCGTTGCCTTCAGTGATTCCTGAAGATAAATACCAAAACATAACGCAACTGGAATAACTACAGCAGTCGCCATCTTCGATCTCATATGGAGTAAGAGCTCGCGATGGCATATGATGACGTGTGCAGGTGTTGTAGTGCTGTCCCATTTCTTAGGGGAAAATTTTGAAGCCAAACGGGTACAAAATAGAATTGGGATTGGACCTAATGGACTGTATTTAAGGATCACATTTTGACCTCAGAATTAATCATAATTTTAAAACTTTGTCACTTTCCAAAACACTTCATTTGACTAATTTCGGTCATCGTTGGCTACCAGTGATGATTTGCTGCTCTATAAAGGCTTTAGTTTTTTGTGTTTCATATTTTGGTGAAAATGTATATATTTTACTATTCAGACTTATTTGATACATAGAAAGTTCAACGTTAATGAATAATAATTTACACAAAAATATGAAGCAGCTCAACAGTTTTTGATAATATAATTTTAATAATAATAATAATAATAATAATTATTATTATTATTATAATTATTATTATTATAGTAGTAGTATGTAAGTATTATTATTCATTGTTATTATTACTTAATTATCATTATCATTATTGTTGCTTTTTGTTTATTATTGTTGTTTTTGTTGCTGTTATTAGTAGTAGTATTTATAACTATTATTAGTAGCAGTAGTAGAAATTATTATTTATTGTTATTGTTATTATTATTATTATTATTATTATTATTAATTGTTATTATTAAGTGTTGT
>CAIGQV010019082.1:2628208-2649891 GCA_903798115.1 Danio jaintianensis
TATTATTATTATTATTATTATTATTAATTGTTATTATTAAGTGTTGTTATTATTTTATTAGTATTACCATTATTGTTGTTTTTTTATTTATTATTATTATTATCATTATTATTACTATTATAGTAGTAGTATGTAAGTATTATTATTAATTGCTATTATTACTTTTAATTATTTTATTTTTTTTATACTTTTTAAATATTTTATTTATTTTTTGTTTTTATTATTGTTGTTTTTTTTTTGTTGTTGTTGTTGTTATAGTTATTATTATTATTAGTAGTAGTATTTATAACTATTATTATTAGTAGCAATAGTAGAAATTATTATTTATTGTTATTATTATTATTATTATTATTAATTGTTATTATTAAGTGTTTTTATTATTTTTAATTAGTATTACCAATATTCTTTTTTATTTTTAATTATTATTATTGTTTTTGTTGTTGTTGTTGCTATTAATTTTATTATTATTATTAGTAGTAGTATTTATAACTATTATTATTATTATTATTGTTATTAATAATTGTTGTTATTATTTTTAATTATTATTGTTGTTGTTATTGTTAGTAGTAGTAATATTTATAACTATAATTATTAGTAGTTGTAGTAGTAGTAAGTATTCCTTATTGTTATTATTAATTGTTAGTATTTTCAATTGTTATCATTATCATTATTATTATTACTATTATTATTCATTCATTCATTCATTCATTTTCTTTTTGGCTTAGTCCCTTTATTAATCTGGGGTCGCCACAGCGGAATGAACCGCCAACTTATCCAGCATATGTTTTACGCAGCGGATGCCCTTGCAGCTGCAACCCATCACTGGGAAACACCCATACAATTTCATTCACACTCATACACTATGGAAAATTTAGCTTACCTAATTCACCTATAGCGCATGTGTTTGGACTGTGGGGGAAACCGGAGCACCCGGAGGAAACCCACGCCAACACGGGGAAAACATGCAAACTCCGCACAGAAATGCAAACTGACCCAGCCGAGGCTCGAGCCAGCGACCTTCTTGCTGTGAGGCAACAGCGCTACCCATTGCGCCACCACGTTGGCCATTATTATTATTATTACTGATTTTGTTGTACCTTTGTTCAAATAAATGCAGGATTGTTATATAATACAATTATTTTATGTATTAAAATATATGACATATATGAAATACACACATATACAGCTACAAGACTGCAGTTTATAAAAACAGAGAATATGAGGCGTGTTGAAAATGTTCCTGAAATGGCATTGTGGAGGATGATGTTTGCACAGACTGAGACTTTTAGTGTCGCAGGTATATTAAAAATGAAATGATGTTTCAGCCAAAACTGTCATAAAAGCTCATATTAGGATAAAAAAAGAAAGAAAAAGATTCTCCGGATCCCTTGGAAATCATTACTTAGGTTGAGCGACAAACAATAAAGGAGGAATTAAATATTACTAAACCCACAAAAGCTGGGGTGACATTCAAATACCTTTTTTATTCCACCATTTTATTGAAGTGTTGATAAGCGTTTAATCCGTAGAGTCGAACAAAAGCAATACAGTGTATAATGGGGATTTCAGGCTGATCAAACGACCTTTACTATCAAGTCTGGACGTTAAGTCGACATGAAATTAAATTGGACTCAAAACTTTCTTAATACATGCTTATTGCAAAGTGTGCATTGTGCGTGTTATTATTATTCTAAAGAAAATAATCTTTCATCCTCATATTTTGTTACGAGGAACTTAATAAGTACTTACGATCAGCTGGTGCAACCCTACCCAGGTCCTCACTTTAGTCCGCGATCAACAACCCCCCTCACCCAGCCCTCCTCCCCCGGTCCTGCCTATCCTATAATCGCCCCTGCTTTCATCATTTTCCATCATAGATGTAACAGTATGAAGTAATCATTAATTTGTAAAATCATTTTCAAAATGTATTATTTTCATTTTATTTTGCTTGAAACTAAGAAGTTCGGTTTGACTCAAATGTAAAGAATTGAAATGTTATTGTCCATTGTCTGTTTGTGGACATTGATAAGGAATTTAAGTAGTACTGAGTCAAGGGACGGTGTGACACCGCAGACGTCTTCTGTTTCTTTTTGTGCAACCAGCTGACCGCTTACCTCCGTGTGGACGGCTTTTCCACTGTTACCAATTTGTCCAGTGGATCGCCGCGTATGTTGGCGGACTTGAGACGCAGAAAGGAGTTGACCGCAACGACGGGGTTCAAGTCTTTCGAAGAACAATTCCAGAAAGCGGGTAAGACAAAAACAAAAGCCAAAAAATAAAATTACAAGTAAATAACAGGGTGAGAATGTGGTAAAATCTGAAAACGTGGTGAAAATCAGGCGGCCGCGAGGGCTTTTCTTTTTCTGGATTGCTTTTTAAAACACTATCGGTTGGGTTTAGGCAAGGGGGTGGCGGGTCAATCGGTGCTTTTGAAAACACAATCAGTTGGGTTTAGGGAGGGGGGTGGGTGGGGTGATTGGTCAGCCGGTTGGTCAGTCGGTCGGTCAGTCAGTCAGTCGACAGCGGCCTCTGGTGGATTTACGTGAGAACAGCAGGCGTGAATGGCACTCGCGAGAGAAATTTGAGATCTCAAAAAGCGCACACAGCGGCTTCTGGCGGATAGCTCCCGGGACGTATTTCACACTCTCCAGAAATGTGTATAGAGGTACATAGTCAGAATGAGCCTGGGTTGATTACTTATTACTTAATAATACATTTTTTAAGTAACTTACCCAACACTGTAGGTAATGCAGCCTTTAAAAAGCCTTTTTTTTTTTCAAAGAAAAGCAATGCACACTATACAAGCAAATTAACAATAAATCATTGTGTTATTATGCAAACAATCAAAAACTGGACTGAACTGGAACTAGATAAAACATGCACTATGTAGTGTTTTTATGTAGCTTTTTTGGAGTGTTATGATGATGGCGGTGTTGAATTGACAGACATAAATACTCTCATATTTTCAAATGCTCACTTTTATAATGCGTTTTCTCCATCCGTGCATACAGTACGTGAGCCGTAACCCGCGGCTTATTGGTGCAGGTTCACTGCGCCTCAAGAGAGAGGGAATTTGCATCTGTCTGCATACAAATGAGCCAACTTGAGAATGTAATTGTGCTGCTGTGAATTAGTGAGTGAATGGCAAAAGACGATGTTTTGCATGCAGGGATGTTATTCTGAGGAAGGCCCGTCTCTGCGAGTTCAATCATCCTAAAATGACCTCTGACTGCGAAACATAAAGTGAAGCCAGATAATTTTAATGAAATCGTTTCATTGGAATACACTAATGGAAGGTTATTGCAAAGGTGGCTACATTTAACTCTCGGGAAAGATATTATTGTGCAGCTTAAATTGTACATTATCTTAAGGAAATGTCAGTGGCGCATGAGTCACAGGGTGCTGCTGTTTTGGCTGGTTGCCAGGCTGTTGCCATGCAGTAACTAAGAGGCTCTGGATGTTTATATAGGGTTGATGGGGTTTTCCGGGAGGTTGCTAAGCTCTTTTTATGCAGTTAAAGTTTGTATTATTTTGATTATATTATATTTCATTACTTTTTATTATTTACAAAGTAACTATTCATTCATTTATTCATTATTTCCCTTCGGCTTAGTCCCTTATTTATCAGAGGTTGCCACAGCGGAATGAACCGCCAACTATTCCAGCATATGTTTTACACAGCGGATGCCCTTCTAGCCGCAACCCAGTACTGGGAAACACCCATACACACTCACACACTACGGCCAATTTAGTTTATTCAATTCACCTATACACTGTAAAAAATGAGGTGTAGGGTTTACTTAAAAAAAAAGCTTGGAAACTTTTTTCACTTAGAAAAGGCTAGTAAATCTTCAAAGCTTTGCCAAGTAAAAGACTAACCATAATTATTAGTACATTTAATCAGAAATGTTAAGTTTATTTGGGAATTTCAAGTAAATTTTATTGACTTTTTGTTTGTAAAATTTACTTAAGTCGTACCTTTAAATATATTACAATTTATAGATATATTTTTTATTCAATATTCCTAGTTATCCTGAGTAAACCTTACTTCAAAATGTTAAATAAAATATTATTTCATATAATGTGTGATGCATTGCAACTGTTTCTTAATTAAAAACACTTCAGACATTTTCATTGAGTACTTTAAGTGAAGTTTCACAAACTAATTTCGAGAGGAGCACGTGATATGATAGCCTATCCAAAACTACTATAAATATCCTGCCTAAACTTCATTCCCTATCTTCGATTGGTGAAGCAGTCTTTAAGCAGGTCTTCTCGACATCCTGTCAAATACACAAAAAAGTGCAAAGTGATTAAAATACTGTACAGTTAGTTGCAATCTTATCAATGTTATCTTTTGCTTTATGCTATAATAGACTGTATAGATGTTAAGACCTGTGCCCTGTTGCATAAAGTGATTAAAGTTTTTAAAAGTTAGCCAAAAGTAAAAATATTTGGGGGGATAAAAATACTAACATGTCTTTAACACTTAAAGAACATTACATATCCAAAGTAAAACCTAATTCAGACATTTTTTATGTACCTGGTAGTCTTCAATGATCTCCTGAGATGATTCTCCCAGGTAGGAAAGCAGGCAATGGATCACAGCATCTCACTTGTCTTCAACTTGCTGATTAAAACAAAAGTAAATGTCTGTGGTCATTAACCAGTAACAGTGTAAATCTCCATCTATATATAACTGCTTATCTAATAAGTCAGGAAAAAGCTGGAAATTGGATGTGAAATGTATACATACCTTGTTGAGTGAATGTAGTCCAGTTTTTGCAGAAAGGTTGGCTACAGGGTTGTGGTTATGCTTCTTTTCCCATTATTATTATTCATTCATTCATTCATTCATTTTCTTTTCGGCTTAATCCCTTTATTATTCTGGGGTCGCCACAGCGGAATGAACCGCCAACTTATCCAGCATATGTTTCACGCAGCGGATGCCCTTCCAGCTGCAACCCATCACTGGGAAACATCCATACACACTCATTCAGACACATACACTACAGACAATTTAGCTTACCCAATTCACCTATAGCACATGTCTTTGGACTTGTGGGGGAAACAGGAGCACCCGGAGGAAACCCACGCCAACACGGGGAGAATATGCAAACTCCACACAGAAATGCCAACTGGTGACCTTCTTGCTGTGAGGCGAACGTGCTATCCACTGCGCCATCGTGCCGCCCTCTGAACAGATTCAATAATGGTAAAACTCAACTCTTTAACTCCAGGAGAGTTGTAAAATTAGCCTATTTCCAGAAAAAGTGGAGTGTTTCTTAAAGACATAATGGCTATGCCTATGCAACTGGCCCCTGTGTATTCTGTATTAAAAAACAGGACAAAGAGGAGGGGAAAATAAATCAAATAAAAACATTTGATGAATTGTATTACTTTGTGGGATACTATATTTGTACAGTGTTCTTGTTATGGTGGCAGAAGGGAAAAATCGAAAGAGGCAAATCCACATGCAGTAATGTTTACTTGCAATTCAAAAGAGAACAAACACAGGGAAGCCAAAGTCAACAAAGAACAAGAACTACACAAAACAACAGTGAAGATCAAAATGATAGAACTAGCAATTTCCTAAACTTTTGAGTTCACTGCTTAGTCCTATTAGAAGTTATCTTGACAGGAAGGAAAGAGTAAACATGACACATGCAGTACTCCGAAGCACAGTATAAAGCATCTAAATGAAATTTTGGGGAAAAAAAGGTTAGGTTCGTCCAAGTTATTGGTGTTAATCTGGCATCATTGGCCAATTCCTTAATTATCTGACAACACCAAACCGACAGGCAGCCAAACCTTGTCCATGTCTGTTATTTCTAAAATATTGTGCATTTACAGCATCACTGGTCAATGGTCAATCTGAAGTTGATCATCAGTTATCAGCTGAACAGGTCAGGATCTGTATCTCCACATTCAGTTCTGTAGACAGTAGAAAAAATATACAAATCGCTTAAGGGGGCTAATAATTTTAACCTTAAAATTGTTTTTAAAAAAAAAATTAAAACTGCTTTTATTCTAGTAAAAATAAAACAAATAAGACTTTCTCCAGAAGAAAAAATATTGTAGGAAATACTGTGAAAAATTCCTCGCTCTGTTAAACATCATTTGGGAAATATTTGAAAAGGGAAAGAAAAAAAAAGAAAATGTAAAAAAAAAATCACAGGAGGACGAATCATTTCGACTTAAGCTGAATATAAAACACAAATACATTGCTTATTACTTAATAAAAAATTTATGAAGTAACTTATCCAACACTGCATGCAACGCAGCCTTTCAAAAGCCATAAAAAATTTAAAAAGAAAAGTAAAAACAGAGCAATGCACACTATATAGGCAAATTAATAGTAAATCATTGTGGGTTTTATGCAAACAATTCAATTCATGTTTATTTATATAGCGCTTTTCACAATATAGATTGTGTCAAAGCAGCTTAACATAGTTCTAGTAAAGTCCAGATTTCAGAGTTGAAGTTCAGTTTAGTTTAGTTCAGTGTGGTTTAAGTTTCACTGCTGAAAGTTCAAACACTGTAGAGCAAATCCACCGAAGCACAGTTTCACAAGTCCCGATCAGAGCAAGCCAGTGGCGACAGTGGCGAGAAAAAAAAAAACTTCACCAATTGACGAAGTGAAGGGAAAAAACCCCAGAGAGAAACTAGGCTCTGTTGGGCATGGCCATTATTCTTCTGGCCATTATTCTTCTGGGTGTAAGGTGCAAACAATCAAAAACTGGACTGATAAGATAAAACATGCACGATGTATTGAAAAAATAATAACTTTTGGAGTGTCATGATGATGGCGGTGTTGAATTGACGGACATAAATCAGATTGTTAAGTGTGACGTCACGCGAAGCGGCTTCCAGGTCCAAGCGCTTTATCAAACTGCATGGGGAGACCATCAAATGGTAATAATAAACCTTTACAAAGCGATGTAATACTTTCGAAAATCACGATCGCAATATATATATATCCATGCCTAATATCTGATGGCCAGAAAGTGATAAATTTTTATAAATTGTTAAAATTTTGTGATACAGCAAGCCCAGAGACTGATGTGTACACTGTGATTTTATATAAAATTCACTTTAATGTGTGATTGGACCAAAAAGTGGTCATAAACGAATATTTTCTCAATTCAAATGAGTAACGGCTTGGACACGGAAACAGTATTCCACACGTCACCGATACGTCACGACTTAACAAGCTGTCATGTTTTCTTTGTAATGCATTTTCTATATCCATGCATACAGTACATGAGCTGTAACCCACGGCTTATTGGTGGATCAGGATCTGTATCTCCACATTGAGTGTCTCCATGTTTAAATCCGCCTTTCCACTGCAGATGACATTCAGACCCAACTGCACACTCAGACATGCACGCTCACACCAGCACTTTCAGACCTATCGTTTTCTCAGACAGTGCCACCTACTGTTGGGTCGGGTGAAGCGGCAGGTCCAGAGACCCAACTGCACGCTCAGACCAGCACTTTTGAGACAGTCCCCGCTGCAGCCCGCAGCTTGATGACATACTGGACCAGGTCCACTACATAATGGACGATCGACTACACCTCCCCCTACCCTAAACCCAACTGTCACAGTAGTATGGGCATTACCTTAGTGGGCGTCATCGTGATTACAGACTGCAGCGAGGACATCTTGGCACTTTATAGCAAGTAGCAACATTGGACACGTGACCCTAACCCTAATCCTAACGATAGGTCTGGAAGTGCTGGTCTGAGCGTGCAGGTCTGAGCGTGCAGTTGGGTCTCCGGGCCTGCAGCTTCACAATGTTGGAGTCTCGCGGTATCCGAAATAAAGAACAGCAAAGCAAGAGCATTTATTCTCCGTGTGTTCACCATGGTTGAATGAATGAATGTATACTAGAAATTCATAGACCGCTGAAAAGTTTGGAGGGAACGTGGAGACAGCATTAAAAAATACTATTTATTATGAAAAGAAATGGGGCGACACGGTGGCTCAGTGGTTAGCACTGTCACCTCACAGCAAGAAGGTCGCTGGTTCGAGTCCCGGCTGGGCCAGTTGGCATTTCTGTGTGGAGTTTGCATGTTCTCCCCGTGTTGGCGTGGGTTTCCTCCGGGTGCTCCGGTTTCCCCCACAGTCCAAAGACATGCGCTATAGGTGAATTGGATGAACTAAATTGGCTGTAGTGTATAAGTGTGTGTGTGAATGTGAGTGTGGGCGTTTTGCGGCTGGAAGGGCATCTGCTGCGTAAAAAACATATGCCGGAATAGTTGGCGGTTCATTCCGCTGTGGTGACCTCTGATAAATAAGGGACTAAGCCGAAGGAAAATGAATGAATGAATGAATGAACATCTGACTATCACTCCAGAGTTACCAGACATCTTGTTTTGTCCATGGTCATCTGAGTGACTGAGGCATAATTTTGGAGTTTCGAGTTTGAGTGACTCGTCCAGGTAAACAATTACCTCGCTATCACTGACTTGTCACGTAGCACATCCATCTAGCAAGATGTCCTTTTCCTGTTATGCATGGCAATAAACCTGAAGATATTCCAGAGTGTTCGGAAAACATCACTTTAGATAAGAGAAGCCCAAGCTAGGGCCCATGGTAACCTTTGATTTGGCCCACTTCTAAGAAAAGAGGTAGCATTTAGGGGAGGGTTGGGTTTAATGCCTACACATTGTCACTTCTAATTACAAATAACCTTTAGTTTTTTTTAAGCTACAAAAAACTAACTTTGATTAAATGTTTCAATTAAATGTTTTTTTTTTTATGAAAATCCTGTTGCTCAAAGGATAAACCCAACATAGGCTCATTCTGAAAATGTAGCCCTATATACGTTTCTGGAGATCACAAAATATGTAGCCAGAAGTATGTATGGCTGCATTTCATCCTTAAAACGAACGCTGCCGGGCGGTATGACGCTGTTCCTTTTCTCGCTTACCAGCTGAACGCTTATCTCTGTGTGGACGGCTTTTACGCTGTTACCAGTTTGTCCGGTAGCTCGACATGTACGTCGGCGGATTTGAGACGCAGAGCGGAGTTGACCACAACAACAGGGTTCGAGTCTGGTGAAGAATGGTTCCAGAAAGCAGGTAAGACAAAAGAAAAGCTAAAAAATTAAATAAATAAGTAAATAACAGGGTGAGAATGTGGTAAAATCTGAAAACGTGGTAACCAGGCGAGGCCTTTTCTTTTTCTGGATTGCTGTTTTTAAACACTGCGGTTGGGTTTAGGAAAGTGGGTGGGCGGGTCAGTCGATTGGTCAGTCAGTCAGTCATTCAGTCAGTAGACAGTCAGTCGATAGCGGCCTCTGGTGGATTTACGTGAGAACAGCAGGCACGAATGGCACTCCAAGAGAAATTTGAGATCTGAAAAAGCATACACAGCGGCCTCTGGTGGTTTTGCGAAAACAAAAACTGCAAAAAAACGTAGCTACTGGGATGTATTTGGCGCTCTCCAGAAATGTATATGGGGTACGTAATCAGAATGAGCCTGGGTTGGATAGACCACAATTCAGATCAAGGCAAAGGCAGGTGTAGCTTGACTAGTGTATTTGGCTTTAAACTCCATTGTGTTATAAATGGAATTCTGATGTTTTCATTATAATAGGTTCATTATAAAATGTAAAAATATATAATGCATTTGTTTTAAATAAATGAGAAAATTATCCATGAAAACTTTGTAACACAGCTTGATACATTTACCTTAGCCCACAGCCCTCAATCAAGTTTGGTTTTTGGCCCTTCATAAAAAAAAGTTTGGTTTAGATTGAGACTTCTTCATGGTAGCTGGTGAGTAACAGGTTACAACCTGATATTATGGCATTTAAGAGAGTCAATACTTTATGAAAAGAGCATTATATGACTCGAGTAGCGCAATAACAGAAAAGGTTTTTATAAAAGCATCTGTTCAATAAAACGTTATTGATGCAACATATTGCTACTGAAAATTGTTTGGTTGGTTAGCAGCGAGCGCTCGGTTCATTCATCCCCCAGCTTCACAGTTCAATTACTTGTTTATTTTTCTTTCATCCAATTAAGCGAGATGCTAGTCATAACAGTTTATCAAACATTATTTGGTGGGATGAGAGTAGATGAGACGCGGCTTTCCGTGCCGATAACAAATACAAACATCTGACTTCAGCAACTATATCAGGTCATACACAAGGTCATTGTCAATGTCCGCAGATTCGCAGCTTGATAATTACGCTAAAACAAGGTTCTCGCAGGGCTTCTTGCTTCGGCCGAAGACACTTCTCCTTATCAGAGGTAAGGGCAAGAGCGCATGTAGGCAGAAGATGAATTGGCTCCAGTCAAGCATGCACTGTTTGGCCATAATAACTTGATGCCTGTGATAAATGAACGCGTCTGTGAATAGTTAACGGGTTTCATTTTCTAATACATATGCATGGAGAGTTTGGGTGGGCGGATGAAGCTTGCACTGAAACGACAACACTTTTGTTGTCCAAGGGCTTTTCCTTTTCCCCTCTGAGGACTTTTGGTTCTCATTAATACCATCTTTGTTAAATAGAGCTTTTGCTGCTTAATTTTATAAAAAATTTTTTAGAAAATAATACATTGAAATTCAAAACTCAAGACTTTTTTAAGAGTTTGAAACAAACTAATTTAATACTTTTATGCAGCTAGATACATTCAAACCATCAAAAGATGTTGTAAAATTACAAAATATTTATTTAATTAATTAATCTGATTTCTGTTCATCGAGGAATAGATAGGTCAGTGTTATTTTGTCATCTATTTGAAGTTTCTTGTTTATTAGATCCATGATTTTGTCTTTTCTATTTTCCAAACTGTATCACAGTGGTTAAAACCATAGTATACAGCAGTGTTTCTCAACCACGTTCCTGGAGGACCACCAGCTCTGCACATTTTCCGTGTCCCCTAAACCAAACATGCCTGATTCAGATCATCAGCTCATTAGCAAAGACTGAAAGACCTGTAATGGGTGTGACAGACAAAGGAGACATCCAAAACATGTGGTGTTGGTGGTCTTCCAGGAACGTGGTTGAGAAACACTGGTATACAGTATAAGTATAAAGATTTCAGATGACCACACTGCTGAAAAAAAACTGCTTAAACCAACCTAAGCTGCCTAGCTGGTTTTAGCTGGTCGACCAGCCTGGTTTTAGAGGGGTTTTGGCCATTTCCAGGCTGGTTTCAGCCATTTTCAGCCTGGTCTTAGCTGGTCAGGCTGGGAGATGACCAGTTAAAACCAACCAACCAGCTTAGGTTGGTTTAAGCTGTTTCTTTCAGCAGGGAAACACGTGCCAGCTTGCAATCCTAACGTGAAGCGAATATTTTCACCCTAAAAGAAAATAAAAAATTGTAAATGCAAATTAGTTGTGTTTCCGTCAAGTTGTTAGAGTGGCTGACTGTGGTATTGGTAACCTAGTAACCAATAGTAAACAAAGCAAGTATACTGTAATGGAGTCAGGTGGGAGTAATATTTGCTACGTCAGATTTTATTCAGCAAAATTGAATACTTTTATGCAGCTAGATTCATTAAAATGATCTAAATGGACAGTACAGACATTGTAAAATTACAAAAGATTTATTTGAAATGTAATTTCTGTTCATTAAAGAACAGATAGTTCAGTGTTACTTTGTAGTCTATTTGAAGTTTCTTGTTTATTAGATCAGATTTTCCTCTTTTTTCAAAACAGCTTTCCCTGTTCTCTGAGTTTACCAAATATCAACGGTTAAAACAATAGCATATAGTATAAAGACTTCAGATGAGAATGAATATGTATTTTGGAAAGTGAATCTTTCAATTTCACCAAAAAAATAAAAATAAAAAATGGGGCTGACTAGTGTTGATGACCTAGTAATTAAAGGTGCTGTATGTAAGTTTTTGACTCTTCTAAAGCATAGAAATACCATAATATGTTTGCAGATATTTAAGAAGCATGCTGATGTTTAACAGAGCAAGGAATTTTTTAACAGTATTTCCTATAATGTTTTTTCTTCTGGAGAAAGTCTTATTTGTTTTATTTCGCCTAGAATAAAAGCAGTTTTTAATTTTTTTTAAAACCAATTTAAGGTCAATATTGTTAGCCCCCTTAAGCAATATTTTTTTTTCCCGATTGTCTACAGAACAAACCATCGTTAGGGGAGCGCGGGGCACAAAGTAACGCGGGGTAAAATGTAACACCGAGTTTTAAGGTATTTACTCAGGGTTAACCATGGCATGCTTCCAAGGTTTTCACCACAGTGTTGCCAGACGTCTTCCTGCCAATTATTGAAAAAGTTTGGCGAAATTTGGATGAGAAACACAGGAGAAACCATTTTTGCAGCATAAAAGTATTTTTTATTATAGTCGATATATATATATATATATTTTTTTTAATCTGTGAAAGTATGTATGTGAAATCTTTTATTGTTGTGATCACCATCTTCTAGGCTAAACGATGAAACCATTTTGAAAGATGTAAAATACACACAGTGACTGCAGGCCAGTTTGGAGGAAAACACAACACAGCGGGGTTAGTTGTAACAGGGTGTTACAATTAAGCCACACACTGTTGGACTATTTAACCAACACAATATCTTTTTCATTTTCAGTGTTATGTTTTATATTAAAATGTTTTTTAATAGAAAAAAATTATTTTATTACTAATAATGCAAATAAATACAAATGTGTTTATTCAATAGATAAATAAATAAATAAATAAACATATTGTGCTATGTAGAATAAAAAATAAATTGAGCCAATTACTGAGGAAATATAGCTACTATTTAAAGTAAACTGGATTTAAATTAACTGTGTAAAATCTGCCTTTTTAAGCATATGTTACAACTAACCCTCTGTCTGTTACAACTTGCCCCACAGGTGGGGTAAATAGTAACCAGTGGTGTAAAGTAACAAATTACAAATACTCAAATTACTGTAATTGAGTAGTTTTTCTCAGGAATTGTAATTTACTAAGTAGTTTTAAAAATGTGTACTTTTACTTTCCCTCGAGTACATTTTTAGTGCTGTATCTGTACTTTTACTCCACTACTTTCCTTCAACCTGCAGTCACTACTTTATTTTTCCTGTCTATGGGGATTAGAAAAATCTGTCCTGTGATTCCTGTCCAATCAAATCGCACATAGAAGATAAATCGCATCATAATGAACTACCTCAAGACATGTGCGCTTTATAATTGCAGCAAACTGTTTGGAAGCATTAAAAGTGTCCGAGAAGATGTCCAAAATCTTTACACGCATTGACCCAGAGACTGCTTAGATGCATGTCACTGATGAGAAGATGAAGGATGTTTAATGTATGATGACCAAAATGGCCTTAAACACCTAGCAGACACGAGACGTTAACATGACATCAGATTGGCGTTGTACCCCAACGTTGTGGGGACGTTACATTTTGTTTGGAAATGAAAATCGGGTTGACATCAGAACCCAACGTCAGGCCGACGTCAATGTCCAACGCCCAACCTAAAATCAACCAAATATCAACGTCTAATGATGTTACAGCTTGACGTTGTGTGGACATTACCACTATGACGTCTATCAGACGTTGGATTTTGGTTGCCATACCTGACGAATAAATGTCAGTATTTGACCTCAGTATGACGCTGGTTTAAGATGTTGGCTCACGTTGGATTTTGGTCACTTTCCAACACAACCTAAAATCAACCAAATATCAACATCATTTGACATCGTTTTTGGACATCAAAATAATGTTGTCTTTAAACACTGGCTAGACATTGAATTTTGGTCATCTAATCACGACCTAAATCTAACCTAATATTAATGTCTTATGACCTTGTGTGCCTGCTGGGCAATCACTAAATGCACTACAGAATGTTACGTTTACACATATCCACAAACCACATGTAAATGCATCAGCTTTTTACAGCATAATACTCTCTACTCACTACTCTTGAGTACTTTTGAAAGGTCTACTTTTTACTCCTACTTAGAGTAATATTTACAACAGATACTTTTACTCTACTTGCACTACAATTTTAGGTAAGTAATGGTGCTTTTACATGAGTATGATTTTTCAGTACTTTCCACCACTGATAGTAATATTTTACTCCTGGCACTTTTGGCAATACTGCACAGAAACCATAGGTCCGACGATCATACTTTCAGTGCTCATTTGTAGGAGAGGCTTGTGTGTTTTGTGTGTTTGTTTTATGGTTTGTCTAACCCCATTACTTTGTTCATTCATTCATTTTCTTTTCGGCTTAGTCCCTTTATTAATCTGGGGTCGCCACAGTGGAATGAACCGCCAACTTATCCAGCATATGTTTTACGCAGCGGATACCCTTACAGCTGCAACCCATCACTGGGAAACACCCATACACACTCATTCACATACATACACTACGGACAATTTAGCTTACCCAATTCACCTATAGCGCATGTCTTTGGACTGTGGGGGAAACCGGAGCACCCGGAGGAAACCCACGCGAACACGGGGAGAACATGCAAACTCCACACAGAAATGCCAACTTACCCAGCTGAGGCTCGAACCAGCGACCTTCTTGCTGTGAGGCAATCATGCTACCCACTGCGCCACCGTGACGTCCTGCTGCTTGTTCAAACAACTTATTTAATACGAGCTGAAACATCATGATTCTTGAGATTTTTTGGGGACAACTTAATTGTTTTATGTTCAATCCATTTAAATTTGTAAAAACAATTAAGTTGTCCCAAAAAAAAGCTTCAAATTCGTTTTTTGAGTGTATAATTTTTTGACAGTGTATTTGCCAACGCTTAAAAAAATGATTCATAGTGTTTAGTTATTATAAAGTGTCACCAGAGCTTTTCATTAGACCAGGAAAAGCGCCTTATTAAATGAATTGTTAAAAAGCAAAGAACACCCTGTGAATATCATCCATGCACTCTCGCCGATGAGTTAGATTTGGCTCTATTTTTGTTGGCAACCCAGAGTAATTACCATCTCACGCAGTCTAATCACTAAAAACTTCACCCGAGCACCAACCACCTCAGCCCAAATAACTGGTCCACTCATTATAGCTGATGAGTAAAGGACAGTTAGAACAGGGTCATGGGGTGGGCTGAAATCGCGCTGGCTCTCTCATTATACAAGACCACAAGTAGAGAACACAGAGTTTGATGACTTTTCCTCAGTCCGCGATTGCCCTTTTACCAGCGTCTTCCAGAGACGGAAAAGTGGGAAGATGATACAAGCAGAAGAAATTGAGGTAAGTTGGTTTTATATTCGCACATTCAGACTTTCTCCTTAATGATATAATTTCAGAGAAGTGTTCTTCGCATATTCTGAATAGTGGAATCATATTAGCAGCCAATGACTATCAAAGTACATTGTTCACAGTCAATAAGTAGTGCTAATGTTGTTGTGCATGTGATGATTTCTGACCTAATATTTAATATTTGTCACTGAATAAATATGTGATGATAAAACCAACTTTGGTTAGCACTGTCGCCTCACAGCAAGAAGGTCGCTGGTTCGAGTCCCGGCTGGGCCAGTGGGCATTTCTGTGTGGAGTTTGAATGTTCTCCCAGTGTTAGGGTTACCTTTGGGTGCTCCGGTTTCTCCCACAGTCCAAACACATGCGCTATTAGGTGAATTGAATAAACTAAATTGGCCGTAATGTATGAGTGTTTGTGAATGAGTATGTATGGATGTTTCCCAGTACAGGGTTGCAGCTGGAAGGGCAGCCGCTGTGTAAAACATATGCTGGATAAGTTGGCGGTTCATTCCGCTGTGGCGACCCCTGATTAATAAAGGGACTAAGCCGAAGGAATGAATGAAAACCAACTTTACCTCAGTGCAGTTGAATAAGGTTTTGAAAATTGAAAAATGAATAAGGTTGAAGAACACTTGCTTTTTTTCTGTCGTTATCCTTCAAATTGTTGCTCGGGAAGATTTGGCCCAAGCGAATGATAATGAACTTGTTAATTATTCACAGCCATACAACACTATCAAAGCCTCCGACGGAATTTACATATCACTCACCCCTCATAACTCCCATCTGACAGTTATTAATCTCACGCATTTACGTACTTAAGGTAATGCGCTGAACTCGATACGGCGTTATGTTCCCGAAAAGCAGCCATTCGTCACTTAAAACGAAGCCAGTTGTTTTAAAGTGTGAGTAATGATCTAAGCGGTCATGCAGTTGGCCCTAATTGGAAATATTATGGTAATTTAAAGTGAACATAGGATGCCTGTGAGTTCAGAGTTAATTAATGTCGGAACCCAGTGGAGAATATCTATATTAGAGAGAGTTATTGCACAACTATAGATAACAACGAGCTTCTTTGATTATACGCACAGACTTTTTTTTTTAAAGGGGACCTATTATGTCTCTTTTTACAAGATGTAAAATAAGTCTCTGATGTGCCTAGAGTGTGTATGTGAAGTTTCAGCTCAAAACACCACACAAATAATGTTTTATAACTCTTTGAAACTGTCTGTTTTATAGGCTTTGATCCAAATTGTGCCATTGGTGACTGTCACTTTAAATTCAAATGAGATTCTGCTCTTTTCAAAAGAGGGCGGAGCTAAAAACACCTGTGCTGGCAGATTCAAAACAAGACTAATGTTATCTCTGTGAAAAACTCAAAATGTCAACCTAAAATAGGCATCCGATGTCACCTTTAAGTCAAAAGAGTTCTTCAGTAAGTAGATGGAAATACATGTTTTATCAGCTTCGTAGCATATTTTTTACCATTCAACGTGTAAAACAAATACTTATATATATATATATATATATATATATATATATATATATATATATATATATATATACTACCTAACAAAAGTCTTGTTGTCGAGCCCAGTTGTAAGAGCAAAAATCTGTTGAACTGCATCCCAATCATCACAAATACTACAGAAGACCTACTGGAACCCGCATGGACCCAAGATTCTCACAGAAATCAGTCAAGTTTGGTGAAGGAAAAATCATGGTTTGGGGTTACATTCAGTATGGGGGCGTGTGAGAGATCTGCAGTGTGGATGGCAACATCTAAAGCCTGAGGTATCAAGACATTTGTGCTGCCCATTACATTACAAACCACAGGAGAGGGCAAATTCTTCAGCAGGATAGCGCTCCTTCTCATACTTCAGCCTCCACATCAAAGTTCCTGAAAGCAAAGAAGGTCAAGGTGCTCCAGGATTGGTCAGCCCAGTCACCAGACATGAACATTATTGAGCATGTCTGGGGTAAGATGAAGGAGGAGGCATTGAAGATGAATCCAAAGAATCTTGATGAACTCTGGGAGTCCTGCAAGAACGCTTTCTTTGCCATTCCAGATGACTTTATTAATCAGTGATTTGAGTCATTGCAGAGATGTATGGATGCAGTCCTCCAAGCTCATGGGAGTCATACACAATATTCATTCTTTTTCCACTGCACCATGACTTTATATTCTATACTAGACATTATTTCTGTTAAGTGACGAGACTTTTGTCTAAGCAAAGTCAGACCTTACTGTCCTAATTAAAGAATTCAAAATCAAGGCTTGATCATATTTTATTTTGGTCAAATAAACATTATCTAGAGGCCTTTGCCTTTCATATAAGCCACTTCTGATACCAAATGATCAACTAGAAGTCAAGTTATTATTTGCTGTTCCTAAAACTTATATATATATAATATATATCTCTATGTTTATTTTTTTATTTATATGTATCTGATGTTGAGGAGTATGTGGGTAGTTGACACATTAAAATACAATTTTCTTGTAAAACACCATATACACACAACTCTTAATAAAATATAAATTAGTGTGAGAGCAATTTATCTTCATTTTTGCACAGTTATCTTCTTTTTTTCTCTCCATGACTTGTCAGAGTTCTTGGTTATTTTGAATAAATGAATTAGGTAATTCAACTAATTATATTTTTCAGTGGAGTTGCCTGATTTAAAATGAGCATATAGTGTCACGCCAGAGGTCATGGTTTTCAGGGACAAAACATATCAAGTTCCTTTGTTTTTAGAAATATATGGATGGGAAGAAAGATTAACATTTACTAAAATAGTCACTTGTAAAATGAGGTATTTATGAATGATTTTATGATTTTCTTATTAACTTATAATTTTCTTATTTATGTAATTTATTGAACCCATGCTTGAGACAGTCACACCATAGGACAGATTGAGATTTTTTTTTGAGATTTTGGTTCAAAAAACGTACACAAATGTAATAACAGCAGTTTTTATAACTGATAGACAAAGAAATGTTCAACCATTTACTGCAGTTTAAATGATGACAATACTAATTATGTACATTTTTGTCATGTGTGACTGAAAATGCAACGTCACATCAGCAACCCATGTCTTCTCAAATCCTAAATACATGTACTAAACAAACAATAATTCTAAATTCAACTAAAGATCAGTGATTTTCAGTGCTTTTTTTCATTTCATTTCTCCTGTTGATGTTTTGTCTGAAAATTCATAAAATTATATGTCTTCTCAAATGCTTCTTTCTTCAAAGCACCATCATCCATTGACAAAAAGCAATCTGAGATGCATCTGAGATACACTACCGGTCAAAAGTTTGGGGTCAGTAGGGTTTTTAAATGTTTTAATATAAGCTTCTCCTGCTCACCAAGGCTGCATTTATTTAATCAAAAATACAGTACACATTGTAAAATTGTGAAATGTTATTGCACTATAAAATAACTGTTCAAAATGAGTTTATAATTTAATTTAAGAATTTATTCCAGTGATTTTAAAGATGAATTTTCAGCTTCATTACTCCAGTCTTCAGAGTCACATGATCTTTCAGAAATCACTCTAATATTAATTATTATTATTATTATTATTATTATTATTCATTCATTCATTTTATTTTTGGCTTAGTCCTTTTATTAATCTGGGGTTGCTACAGCGGAATGAACCGGCAACTTATCCAGCACATGTTTTACACAGCGGATGCCCTTCCAGCTGCAACCCATCACTGGGAAACATCCATACACACTCATTCACACATATACACTACGGACAATTTAGCCTACCCAATTCACCTATAGCGCATGTGTTTGGACTGTGGGGGAAACCGGAGCACCTGGAGGAAACCCACGCCAACATGGGGAGAACATGCAAACTCCACACAGAAACGCCAACTGACCCAGCCGGGGCTCGAAACAGCGACCTTCTTGCTGTGAGGCGATTGTGTTACTCACTGTGCCACCGTGCAGCCTATCAATCTAATTCATTCATTCATTTTCTTTTCGGCTAAGTCCCTTTATTAATCTGGGGTCGCCACAACGGAATGAACCGCCAACTTATCCAGCATATATTTTACACAGCGGATGCCCTTCCAGCCGCAACCCATCACTGGGAAACATCCATACACTCTCATTCACACACATACACTACGGACAATTTAGTTTACCCAATTCACCTGTACCGCATGTCTTTGGACTTGTGGGGGAAACCGGAGCACCCGGAGGAAACCCACGCAAACACGGGGAGAAGATGCAGACTCCACACAGAAATGCCAACTGACCCAGCCGAGGCTTGAACCAGCGACCTTCTTGATGTGAGGCGATTGTGCTACCCACTGCGCCACCGTGACGCCCACCTATCAATCTAATATTAATTATTATTATTATTATTATTATTATTATTATTATTATTATTATTAGTAGTAGTAGTAGTAGTAGTAGTAGTAGTAGTAGTATTAATGGTAATAGTAATAAAAGCAATAATGACTGGAGTAATAATTTCATTTGAAACTACATACAATAAGAAAGCAGTTATTTAAAATTTTAATAAATATATATCTTTTTTTTTTTATATATATATATATAAAAATAATTTTCTTAAAAGAATAATTTTCTTAAAAAAAAAACATGACAAAAAAAAAAAAAACTGGGCCCAAACTTTTGACCGGCAGTGTAGTTCATCAAGTATTATTCAATCCACATCAACAGATGTTTGAGAGCCATTAGCAGAACAAAACATCATGAAAATAATTTCGCTCACATATAAAGTTGAACCCTGAATTATTAGCCCCCCTGTACATTTTTTCCCCCAATTTCTGTTTAACGGAGAGAAGATTTTTTTCAACACATTTCTAAACATAATAATTTATAATTTATTTATAAAAAAATTTTTTTTTTTAAGATTTATTTGTCATGATGACAGCACATAATATTTTACTAGATATTTTTCAAGATACTAGTATTCAGCTTAAAGTGACATTTAAAGGCTTAACTAGGTTAATTAGGCAAGTTATGGTAATTAGGCAAACCATTGTATAACGATAGTTTGTTATGTAGACGAAAAAAAAAATTGCTTAATTACATTGACCTCAAAATGGTTTTAAAAAAAAATTTAAAACTGCTTTTATTCTATCCGAAATTAAACTAATAAGACTTTCTCCAGAAGAAAAAATATTATAGGAAATACTGTGAAAAATTCCTTGCTCTGTTTAACATCATTTGGGAAATATTAGAAAAAACTAATTCACACGAGAGCTAAAAATTTTGACTTCAACTGTATACATTTAAGTAAAATCCATGCAGCTAAAACCAAAGGCTTGACTTTCCAACAATCACAGCCATGCAGATGTTGTCCTCTAGCACTGAAAATCCGACCCAAACAAACGCAGGAGCCAGAGGTATCTCCATAACTTCACACAAGCACTTTCGGAAACGTTGAAAAACATAACCAGAAGGCATCGACACGTGGATGAAAGTTAAAAAAAAATAAGTATCAGACTACTGTAACCTTCAAATAGCTGTGGGAAATCCTGTGCGGTCGTGTTTCATGACGTTTGGAGAAAGACACTGCGTTTATAACCCCCTGATGGCATTTTAAGAGCTCGTACCTTTGGCCTGTAAACACGATTCCTCATGCAACCTACAAGAGCAGCTTATTTAAATTCATGGAGCTGCGAGTTCTAGCAACTGATTTCGGTATTTATCTCATAAACTATTTTATCTCTGTGACTGAGTGAAATTCACAGGTACCTTCAAGGCGTCCGTCAGTCTGCAGAATACAGATTACTCTGATATGTGTTAAAGCGGCAGATATTCCTGCTGTCGTGTGTGTGTGTGTGTGTTTGTTTACTTCGCTATACTTCAGAAACATAATTGGCTTCAGAAGTGAGCTAAATCTGACAAAAAACCCTTTCTTTCGAGAGACGCACTTAAAGGTAAAAATGATTTACGATTCAGTAAATAATGTTCAAGTCTTTCATATGTCCTCATCTACGCAGATAAATGTGATAACCTGAGCTTTTGGCTGTCATTTCAACCATCTGTTCTTCTGTGGAGAAAGGAAAGCCGGTGTACTGTGTAATGCATACTGAGCGATCGGGGTCGGGATTCTTGGGAAGGTTACTTCTTAAATACATTTTACGCAGAATTTGTAAGGTATTTTGTTAGATTGCTCAAATGTCGTGACTTGATCTAAATACTTTAGCATGCTTCTGTAAAAAAGGGTCCTCTGTAAATAAAAAAAAATGAGAAATGTGACCCCAAAAGAAAACACAGGTCTTGATTTTTCACACATTTTTAAAGGAACACCACTTTTTTATGATGTTAAACTATGATTTTTTTATTGAATGTGATTTTACAACAATAGAGCACTTTTAGCTTAGCTTAGCATAATTCATTGAATCTGATTAGACCATTAGCATCTCACTCCAAAAAAAAATGTTTTGATAATTTTTGTATTTAAAGCTTGATTCTTCCGTAGTTACATCATGTGGTA
>CAIGQV010019082.1:2653221-2670721 GCA_903798115.1 Danio jaintianensis
TATCTATCTATCTATCTATCTATCTATCTATCTATCTATCTATCTATCTATCTATCTATCAGGGAGGTATTTAGGTGTGGTTTGAGTGTTGGTACCATCGTGTTAAGTGCTGGTTAAATATTTGTAAAGCACCACAAAAGCCCAAATTAATTGCCTCAAAGGGGATTAATAATGTTTTAAACTAAAAAACATGAAGAGGATTATATCCTCCTGAAAGCTTTTTTCAAGTCGTTACATTGTTTATTATTTTTAATAAACAGTTTTGAGGAAAAAAATAAGAAATTATTTATATGTTACATGTATGCAATGACCACTGCAGTGTACATCAGGACTCGCTTATTTAAAAAATAAAGTGACATGAAAAGATAAAAATAGGCAAAAACAATGGATTTAAAGATTATTCAGAGCTATTTTATGAAAGACGATGAAAAATTATTTGGCTTACCATTTTGATTCACTCAGTATGTGTGTAAAATAGCCATAATAGGGTTTTTCCCATTGCACGCAATGCATCTACACACTGTATCAACTCTAATTTGCATATTAATGAGTTCCTGTGGCAACATGAAATGAAAAAGAAATGTAATAATAGAAGTAATAATTGGTAGGACTTTCACAATATGATCTTATATTTTATAGGAATAATTAAATATCATTTATTTCAGTATTCACTTGATGTGTTTCCTAAAATGCGTAACAAAGATGCTTTTATAGGGTCCGCTACAGTCAGAAGACATATTTTTGATTTGAAACTCCATAATATTTTCCTGAGATGTTGATTTATGACCAAAGATTTTTTAAATGTGGCTAATTTGAATGATAATTACAAAATATTAACATATTACTATTATACATATTGTATTTATAACATATATTTATGACATATATAACATTCATTCATTCATTCATACATTTTCCTTCGGCTTAATCCCTTATTTATCAGGGGACGTCACAGCAGAATGAACCGCCAACTATTCCAGCATATGTTTTACGGAGCGGATGCCCTTCCTGCTGCAACCCAGTGCTGGGACACACCCATACACTCTTATTCACACACTCATACACTACGGCCAATTTAGTTTATTCAGTTCACATATAGCGCATGTGTTTGGACTGTGGGGGGAAACCGGAGCACCCGGAGGAGAACATGCAAACTCCACACAGAAATGCCAACTAGCCCAGCTGGGACTCGAACCAGCGACCTTCTTGCTGTGAAGCGACAGCGCTAACCACTGCAGAAACACTTTGATTGACATTCTCCCTTTGTACGTGTCATCAGAGGGGGAAAGCCCCGCCCACTAGTGACGATCTCTCCCTCATTAGCATAGGACGTTAGTCTTGTTTTTGAATCTGCCACTATGCTGACACACAGGCATCTGTAGCTCCGCCCTCTATTGAAAAGAGCACAATCTCATTTGAATTTAAAGCGACAGTCACCAAAACGCCACAATTAAGATCAAAGCCTAAAAGGGTCAGTTTCAGAGAGTTATAAAACATTATTTGTGTGGTATTTTGAGCTGAAACTTCACACACACACTCTAGGGATATCAGAGACTTATTTTACATCTTTATAAAAAGGGGCATAATAGGTGCCCTTTAAAGAATGAAATCTAAAATCACACTGATTTGTGCTCGAAAAACACCTGGAGAAAACATGGATTATGGAGCTGTACGAAAGCTTCTTTATTCCCTCAGTTTCCATCGCAGAGAGAAAGTTCAAGAATCCACTCCTGCTTTGACAATATTGAGCATTTCTATGGTTTTTATTGATAGGATTATTATGCAGAGTTAATTTTATGTTTGACTGGGCACCTCCAATTAGCCTGTCCCTCAATTTGAGAGGCAATACTTTTCAAACAATCCGAAATGGCTTTTACTTCCGAATAAATATGCATGCGGGGCTAAAACCCAATAATGACAGAAATGATTTTTATAATTGAAACCTATTCTACAACGCAGTTAGCCGGAATGCGCATTTGCATAAATTACACTTATCAATGGCACAGCAGTTATTTTCCATTATCGATGGCGATGCTTACATAACTCAAACAAGTCTAAAAACAGCGTAACTTTAAAGTTTCAAATGGAGAGCAACTTTACAATGATTAATACGCTGCTTTTGTGTAGTGTTTGGCCTTATTCTTCGGGCAAGCAGGACACCAGCACCCAAAGAGAAGAATGGGGATAATTACTCTGCTAAATTGGGAAAGTGTTGCTTAAATCTGAAGAATAAGGAGGGATAAATGAATCCCGCTCGCGGTGGCGTTTACTCCATTTGCACACCTGACACTAGTTATAGCCTAATAAAAATGTGCAGCCATTCACAGCGTGCCTTCGGCGTTTTCTAATTAGTTGAGTCTTAATGAATGAGATCTGCAATATCATATCTTACAATTCCACCATGTGAGCACCTAATGAAGCAACAGCGAGATCTAATTCGCTGAATCTCAAAAAGCACAACTTCATCTAATTGGAAACGCTCCTCGGTGACCGCCGTGGTCTTTAGGAGGTTAATAATAGTCAACTCGTCCACTGAGTTTACCCACAATTCAGCTCAGCCGATTCACACTATACGCTTACATGGAGATTGCTAATTGAATTCATTCATTCATTTTCCTTCGGCTTAGTCCCTTTATTAACCAGGGGTAGCCACAGCGGAATGAACCGCCAACATATCCAGCATATGTTTTATGCAGTACTGGGAAACACCCATACACTCTTGCATTCACACACATACACTAGAGCCAATTTATTTTGACCGGAGCACCCGGAGGAAACCCACACCAACATGTTGAGAACATGCAAACTCCACACAGAAATGCCAACTGGCCCAGCTGGGACTCGAACCAGCAACCTACTTGCTGTGAGGCGACAGTGCTAACCACTGAGCCACTGTGTCGCCCCTGTAATTAAATTATTTATCTTAATCTGAGTAAGGCAATAATATGATTAAAACATTTATATGAGTTGCTTTTAGAAAGAAGTGTGATATCAGGAAAATTGGGCCACTTTTTTATTAATCTCTTGGAACATAAACAAAAAAAAAACTGTCTGCTTATCATTAATAAGGACTGTTTTTAATATTTTTGTGTTGAATTGATGTAATAAAGGCGACAGCTTTGTGGATCAGTGACTGCAGAAAAAAGAACATTACGGTGGATGCCAACATTATCCGCACTAAAGCTAAAAAGCTTTATGAACCTTTTGCTGACAGCGATGAATGTTTGTGCCTGACCACAGGTTTTGATCTTTGGTTTCATTCTATAATACTGCACTTATTTTTCTACGAAAGTCTGAACTTTGAGAGTGTTTAAACAAGAGAGAAAAGCGTGAAAATGTTAATGCCTGTCTGAGAGAAGTGTATAAAGTGTGCAGTGAGGGGTTTTACAGCCTTAAAACATCTATAATAATTGTAAAAAATAAAGCGGAGTACTTCTTGGATTTCACCTATCGCGGGTTATTTTTAGAACGTAACTCCTGCAATAAACGAGGGACCACTGTATACAAATTAATAAAGATCAATTAAACGACAACACAATTTCAGATAAAAGTATCAAATCAAGTAAAATATTCTGAATATAATTCTCCATAATGCACAAGGCTTGTTTTTTTCTGATTTAGCCTTTATTGTTTTTATCAACATAGGCTCATTCTGAAAACGTAGCCCTATATACATTTCTGGAGATCGCGAATTATGTAGCCAGAGGTATGTATGGCTGCATTTCGTCTTTAAAAACGAATGCTACGGGGCGTTGTGATGCCGTTCCTTTTTGCACTTACCAGCTGACCACTTACCTCCGTATGGACGGCTTTTCCGCTGTTACCAGTTTGTCCAGTGGCTCGCCATGTACGTCGGCAGACTTGAGACACAGAGAGGAGTTGACCGCGACAATGGGGTTTGAGTCCGGCGAAGAACAGTTCCAGAAAGCAGGTAAGACAACAACAGAAGCCAAAAAATAAAATAAACAAGTAAATAACAGGGTGAGAATGTGGTACAATCTGGGTTTAGGAGGAGGGTGGGTCAGTCAACCGGTCAGTCGATCGGTCAGTCAGTCAGTCAGTCAGTCAGTTGACAGCCTCTGGTGGATTTACATGAGAAGAGCAGGCGCGAGTGGTACTCGCGAAAAAAAAATTGAGATCTCAAATTGTGCACAAGCCTCTGGTGGCTTCGCGAAAACAAAAACTGCTAAAAAAACGTATTTGGCGCTCTCCAGAAATGTATATAGCGGAACGTTTTCAGAATGAGCCTGGGTTGGTTTTTATATACAGCACTGAATGCATATTTTCAATAGATTAAATTAATCAGAGTATTGTCTTAATCATATTAAAAACGGAGCATTGTCCATATAAATGTACTCAGTGTCTCTGTCAGGACTTGAGCTGTATAGCGGGATCTGAGCTGTTTTGATGTGATCAGAGATGCAGATCTTACAGCCCTGAAACTTTGCCTTCATCTCTTCAAACACTTCAGAGGCACTTGCTGCTCTTTGGAGAAGCAGGAGGACGATGCCCTTGGCTGGACGAAGAAACGCACCAAAACTCTTAAAAGCAGCCTTTCGTTTCTTCACAAGATCTCTTAAAGCAATAGTTCGACCGAAAGTGAAAATTGTTCAAATATGTATTGCTCGTTTTGTGTCAGATCAAGCAGGTTGCTCTCTTAAAAATGTGTCTGTTTGCACAACAATCCTTTATGAGAGCCATAAATATCCACTTTAAGCTGAATACTAGTATCTTTAAAAATATCTAGTCAAATATTATGTACATTTTTGACATATGGCATTTTTGAATATTTTATACTGTTTTTTTGTATTTTAAAAATAGGGAGCATGAAATTTCTTCGCAAACCTTCCATCAATAAGCCTACTGGATCAATCCCTTCACCATTAAACTGACTCAGTGAAGTAAACAATGTTTGATGAACAAATTTTCTCTGCCGCTTCATTCACCTATAGGGGAAGTTGTGACCTAATGATAGTGAGTTGAACTTGTAACCCAAAGGTAACTTGTGTTTCTCTTTAAGTTTAGTATAAATTTTGCACAAACTTTACACAGAAAGTCCTGTCTTGAAGATGATATCCTACGGTTTAAATCATTTAATGCAGATAATGAGTCAGACATAGTATCTGTTGATTATGTGGCAAGTAAACAATCAAAATATTAACAATCTTAGATTCAAAAGGGTGACAGGTCTATATGCAGAGTTCATTTTAATTTTTTGTATACTCAATGTAAAAACATGACTTCTGAAAACTTCTAAAAACTCCACAACATAAAAATATGACATCTAAAAATTACAAAAATATCTGTTTTTGCAAATATGCTCATACATATATATATATATGCAATATCACACGAGTAGCTGTGCGATGTGGCTGTATATCGGCACTGGTGAGAGGCATGCCGCAGGCCGAGTACCTTAGTGTCCCACCAGTGACAATATACAGCCATATTGCACTGCTACGAGTGTGATATAGTGTTTATACAACAGTTTGATGACATAATTATGTGTATTAAAAAGAAAATCAAACCCGGAGAGTCTAAAAACCCTTTTGTAAGAGGAACTACTTTCTTCCGCCATTCATCTGCAGCTGACGTCAGAACAGCAGAAACCGTTACTAATTCACCAACGTCACTTTAGAGCTAGTGTTTAAATGATTCTCTAGCGTAATGTCTAAAGTGATGACAAAACAGGCGATTTTGCTGACATTTTAAGATTATAAGGCTGAACGGCAGTCAGTATTATAGTGTATTAACACTATAGTCTACAGTATTTCTCTGTTGCAAACGGGATATCACAATAATTAACCCCGAAAAAAGCAGCGCAGTCACTACCAGATTGCTGTTGTTTTTGCGATAAGGAAAAACGCTAAACACATTTCTTCAGCCATTTCTTCTTTCTTTCTGCCAACACAACACATATTCCCGATATGCGAGTCCCATCTCACACTCAATACACTACAATTATATGGTATAAATACAGCACTACAACATACAAAAGAGAGAGATCGACTTAGAAAGTCATTTACCTGTTTAATAATGATTTGATCAGCTGTAGTTTAAAATTACGCTGTGTTTTTCCTCCTCTAAGGGCTTATTATGCGGTCTCTGTTGCCAACTTGTGGATAGACAACGTCAACCATCTTTGCTCAGTATGACAGGCTAATGGCCGCCGACGCTCTGTCTCTCAGAAATGATAAATATTTAAAATAGGCACTATCCTTATAAATAAACTGCATAGTTGCAATCTAAACAACTACATTCTCCACTAAAAAACCCTCATAGTACATTATGTTGTCCAACAGCAGTAATATTTGACAACCTGTAGAGTGTCCTCTGCTTGTTGCTGTATGTGGGCGGAGTAATAAACAAGGGTGAAGAGGCTGTACGAGTGCTGTTACTGACAGAATATCGTACGGCTATCAACCAATCAGATTGAAGAACCAGACAGAACTGAGATAGATAGATAGATTGACAGACAGACAGACAGATAGATCGGTCAGTCAGTCACTCAGTCAGTCAGTCGACATCGGCCTCTGGTGGATTTAAGCGAGAACCGCAGGTGCAAATGGCACTCGCGAGAGAAATCTGAGATCTCAAAAAGCATACACAGCGCCCTCTGGTGGATTCGCAAAGACAAAAACTGAAAAAAACATATCTCCTGGGACGTATTTGGTGCTCTCCAGAAATGTATATAGGGCTACGTTTTTAGAATGAGCCTGGGTTGGTTAAACAACAACTCAGAAATGTGCCTTGTTTCCTACTATCAAAACAATTGCATACAGCATTTCTTTCTGAGTGCAAAGCCTAAACAATACAAAAATGAGCAAAGCATAAAAGGAAATATTTTCATTCTTCTCCAAGCATGAACAATCTGCTCAAATGACTTCCCATCCCTGTCAAGCTTCAAAAATGACAAAAAGAGCACCATAAAATAAGAAGAAAGCAAAGTGCTGTGCATGGGATAATATCATCAGGGCTTGACTGTCAGGGTTGCCAGGCTTTTGCAACAAAAGTACTCCAATATTTATTTTGTAATCAAAACTATAGTCCTGTAATAGCAGAACTAAAAATATGCCATTATCTATTATTTATTCATTCATTCATTTTCCTTCGACTAAGTCTCTATTTCAGAGCTTGCCACAGCAGAATGAATCGCCAACTAATACAGCATATGTTTTAAGCAGCGGATGCCCTTCCAGCCGCAACCAACTACTGGAAAACACCCATACACACTCACTCATTCACACACACTCTCATACACTACGGCCAATTTAGTTTATTCAATTCCCCTATAGCGCATGTGTTTGGACTGTGGGGGAAACCGGAGCACCCGGAGGAAACCCACGCCAACACGGGGAGAACATGCACACTCCTCACAGAACTGCCAACTGGTGCAGCCGAGACTTAAACCAGCGACCTTCTTGCTGTGAGGCCACAGTGCTAACCACTGAGCCACCATGCCGCCCCACTATCTATTATTCATTCATTCATTCATTTTCTTTTCGGCTTAGTCCCTTTATTAATCAGGGGTCGCCACAGCGGAATGAACCGCCAACTTATCCAGCATATGTTTTATGCAGCGGATGCCCTTCCAGCTGCAACCCTGCACTGGGAAACACCCATACACTCTCATTCACACACATACACTACGGACAATTTAGCTTACCCAATTCACCTATTGCTCATGTCTTAGGTGACCTTCTTGCTGTGAAGCGACAGCGCTACCGACTGCGCCACCACGCCGCACCTATCTATTATTAAAATACATATTTTACATCATTTTATGCATTATTTTATGCATTTTATGCATCGTCTTTAAAAATAACTGTATATTAGTAATTATATATAATCTGTTATCATTTTAAAAAATCATCTTAAGATTGGCAGAACAGCTGGCAAATTAATTTGAAATAAAGACATTTTAATCGACAGACTTTCTTCTGTAGATTACATCTATTTTGCAGGCTTATTTAGCAACAATCCTGGAGAGTACCATGGGAACGAAAATAGCCGCACACAGAGTCTCTCCTTCCCTGCACCTCACAAAAAAGTGTGCTTATACTCTGTTTCATCATCCTAGCACAGTTTTTTTTCTCATTGGTACAATATGGTAGAGTGATCAGGGTGTCTTCTGAACAAATTCAATCACTCTTAAAGGCATAGTTCACCCAAAACTGAAAATTCTGCCATCATTTATTCTCCCTTCACTTGTTCCAAACCTATTTTGCCTTTCCTTCTTCGGTTGAACGCAAAAGAAGATACTGGAAGCCTGCTTCTTTATATAAGATGTAAAACAAGTCTGCGATGTCCCTAGAGTGTGTATGTGAAGTTTCAGCTCAAAAACCTCAATAACTCTTTGAAACTGCCCCTTTAAGGCTTTGATCTTAATTGTGGCATTTTGGTGACTGCCACTTTAAATTCAAATGAGATTGTGCTCTTTTCAAAAAAGGCCGGAGCTACAAATGCCTGTGTGACAGCATAGTGGCAGATTCAAAAACAAGACTAATGTCCTATGCTAATGAGGGAGAGATGGTCACTAGTGGGCGGGGTTTTCCCCCTCTGATGACACGTACAAAGGGAGAATGTCAATCAAAGTGTTTCTGCAGATTCACTTTCACTTTTTATCAAGTGTGATCATAAAAAATACAATTAATACCATTAGAAGCTGGTTATATTCACACACTGTTGCCACACAACTGTTTAAACCCCTTATAAAAGTGATTTTTGCATAATAGGTCCCCTTTAAAGATGCCATATACTGCATTGATTCAATTAGTTAAAATATTCTGATATCTACATAGTAGGTATGTGGCTTGTAAGTTCAAAAATTCTCCAGAAATTGTTTTATATGCTCATTTAATACCCTATAAAATACCCCTAGAATCAGAAGGTCCTTATTGACCATGGTCGTTATATTATAATCTGAAGCAGCTCTCAGTCCTTGCTCTCTTTTTCTTACTGTACTCTCTCTCTCTCTCACACACACACACAACATGATGTACTCTGAAATAAAAATGCAAAACAATCATACTTTATTTGTCAAAAAATAATAATAATTACAAACGGAGTAGATGCCCTGCTAAATCTTATTAACTTAAGTGGTTTAAGTGGTTAAGAGGTTTATTTTAGCATGGAGTGAGTGAGCTATCTAATATACTGGTGCTGTTCATATAATTAGAATATCTTCAAAAAGTTGATTTATTAACTCCATTCAAGAAGTGAAACTTGTATAATGTATACATTCATTCCACACAGACTGATGTATTTCAAGTGTTTATTTCTTTTATTTTGATGATTTTGATGACAACTAATGAAAACCACAAATTCAGTATCTAAGAAAATGAGAATATTGTGAAAAAGTTCAGTATTGAAGACGCCTGGTGCCACATCTAATCAGCTAATGAACTCAAAACACCTGCAAAGGCCTATAATGGTGTCTTAGGCTGCGTCCGAAACCACCTACTACTCAGTAGGTACTGCATTTGAATTTAAACGCACTACTCGGCCGTTAGAAAAAGAAGTTCTATACAGTATGAATGTGAGCAATATGAATGGAATTCGGACGTACTACATCCGCCATTAGTCATTATCACGTGACCTACCTGCGTCAGTTGCGTCGTTTCACTCCCATTCATGAATTCTCTCGCGAGGCATCTTGGGATAGCACACTTCAGAATCTCGCCAGAAGTAGTAGGTCATCCGGGTACTTCTCGCATACTGATTTTCAAATTCTATGAATTCGGACATACTACTCGGCTCGCATACTGATTTTAGCGTACTATATAGTATGGAAGTACATGGTTTTGGACGCAGCCATAGTCTAGTTCTGTAGGCTACACAATTATGGGGAAGACAGGTGATTTGACAGTTGTCCAAAATACCACCATTGACACCTTGCACAAAAAGGGCAAGACACAAAAGGTCATTGCAAAAGAGGCTGGCTGTTCACAGATCTCTTTGAACAAGTACATTAATAAAGAGGCGAAGGGAAGGAAAAGATGTGGTAGAAAAAAGTGTACAAGCAATAGGGATAACCGCACCCTGGAGAGAATTGTGAAACAAATCCCATTTAAAAATGTGGGGGAGATTCACAAAGAGTGGACTTCAGCTGGAGTCAGTGCTTCAAGAAACACAACGCACAGACGTATGCAAGACATGGGTTTCAGCTGTAACATTTCTTGTGTCAAGCCACTCTTGAGCAACAGACCACCTGATTCAAATGTTATCATTCAATTGAATGAGCGTTATCAGTGGATATCAGCTGATAGATATGGGCCAGTAGGGGCCTTCTAGTAGGCTCAGAAGGCTGTAATCTTCCATCCACATGGTTAATTAGCTATACTAATAGAGGAGACTCCAGATCCAGATCTGTTTTTACATTACTGTAAAGGTTGGGTTTAGGCTTGGGGTGGGGGTAGACGTTAATAAAATACAATTAATGGGAAATTTAATAAATAATATAAATAATTATTGTGGTTAAGAGGAAGAGAGGAGAGGCACACAATCCACGTTGCTTGAGGTCCAGTGTAAGGTTTCCACAGTCAGTGATGGTTTGGGGTGCCATGTCATCTGCTGGTGTTGCTCCACTGTGAGGTCCAAGGTCAACGCAGCTCTATACCAGGACATTTTAGAGCACCTCATGCTTCCTGTTGCTGACCAACTTTATGGAGATGCAGATTTCATTTTCCAACAGGACTTGGGACCTGCACACAGTCCCAAAGCTACCAGTACCCGGTTTAAGGACCATGATATCCCTGTTCTTAACTGGCCAGTAAACACGCCTGAGCTTAACCTTCCTCTTATTGTGAAGAGGAAGATGTGATATTCCAGACCAAACAATGCAGAAGAGTTGAAGGACACTATCAGAGCAACCTCATAACACCTGAGCAGTGCATAACACAGACTGATCCACTCCATGCCACGCCACATTGCTGCAGTAATTCAGGAAAAAGGAGCCCAACTAAGTGTTGAGAGCTGTGCATGCTCATACTTTTCATCTTCATACTTTTCAGTTGGCCAAGATTTCTAAAAATCCTTTCTTTGCATTGGTCTTAAGTAATTAGTGAAATAAATAAACTTTTCAAAGATATTTTAATTATATGACCAGCACCTGTAAACCAACAGACAGAGTAACCTAAAATGAAATATAGGCTAAATTATAATTAAACTTGACAACAGAGAAGTGTATTGTGTTTCAAATGTATAATCTAAATGTAAACACAGCTAAGAATTAATATCAACTTCTGCATAAACAAACAATCTTTAATAAAGTCTATTGCTGTTCTTTTACTCCAGAGAAATCACAGTAAGAGCTGAGTGTTAAGGCATTCTGCATGTGTTACCTAAAATGAAAAACCTTTCTGGCAATTTTCACAATAAACACGATAAATTGGCAAAATATACAAATAAACATAGGCTACCATATGCCTTTTCGGAGTAGCACTGAATACATTTTTAATATGTATATCCTGCATTTTGCATTCTGACAAGTGCTAAAGAGTTGTTGCTTAGTAATGCGTAGAAAACAAACTGTTGCTTTGACTTTGCTGTGTCTCCGGTTTTCAAAATAAGAGTCCCACATACATGGTTTAATATAAACTTTGATAAGCTTAATAATAAGGGAGGAAAATTTGCCTATTTTTTAAAGAGGTTTTACACTCGCGGAATTTACATGAGAACAAGGAAATGACGGTGTTTGAGGTTTACAGTATGGCCATTTTAATATACTGATTTCTTATTATTCCACTATGCTACCCAGATTGTCTTTATAGACCATCTTTAAAGTTCAGAAACAATTTTCATCTATTTGTTAATGACATAACCCCCAACCAGCCCCCACAAACCACCCATCCTCGTGTTTGGGAATGAGCAGCCAAAATATTATTCAATATATAAAATTGATCTGCATAATCTGTTTACCGCAATTAAATTGCATCCCTTTATTAAAGGGAAAACACATTATTTGATCCATTTTTATTGCACCCCTAGTGTTTAATGTGCTCCTCTGGGGAAAAGTAGCTTCACGCTCTTGTTATTGTACTTTATTAGGATTCATAGATTCTGGATTCTTCCAGAACATTACTTTTTCCACAGAAGAATGTGAGTCTCTGTGTGTGATGGTTAGAAAAATCGAGCATCTGATTATATTGTTACTAAGTTGCACAATTTATTTTGCTTATCAGTTATTAATTTGTGACCCTGGATCAATAAACTAGCCATAAGTGTAAATTTTCTGAAACTGAGGTTAATACATCAACTGAAAACAGAATTATTAAGTTTTCCATTTATTTATACTTTAGGATAAGATCATGTTTGACCGCCATTTGACAACCATTTGAAAATTGGGAATCTGAGGGTTAAAAAAAGTTAATATTGAGAAAATCACCTTTAAAGTTGTCTATATGAAATCTTAGCATGATGCACATTATACACTGTAAATTAATAATTACAATTACTATGAAATTTACAGTAACTTACTGGCAGTTTTGGTTGCCAGCAAGGCTTTCAAATTTACAAGTGCACAGTAAATTAATAAGTACAATTTACTGTAAAATGTACAATAACTTAATGGCAATTTTGGTTGCCAGCAAGACTGTAAATTTACAAGCACACCGTAAATTAATAATTACAATTTACTGTCAAATTTACAGCAGTAACTTAATAGCAATTTTAAGCGCCAGCAAGACTGTATATTTACAAGCGCACGGTAAATAATTACAACTTACTGTAACATTTACAGTAACTTAGTGGCAATTTTGGTTTCCAGCCAGACTGTAAATTTACAAGCGCACAGTAAATAATTACAATTTACCTTCAAATTTACAGTGAATTAATGGCAATTTTGGTTGCCAGTAGGACTGTAAATTTACAAGTGCACAGTAAATTAATAGGTATAATTTACTATAAAATTTACGGCAGTAACTTAATAGCAATTTTAAGTGCCAGCAAGACTGTAAATTTACAAGCGCACTGTAAATTAATAATTACAATTTACTGTAACATTTACAGTAACTTAGTGGCAATTTTGGTTTCCAGCAAGACTGTAAATTTACAAGCGCACAGTAAATAATTTTAATTTACCTTCAAATTTACAGTAAATCAATGGCAATTTTGGTCACCAGTGAGACTGTAAATTTACAAGTGCACTGTAAATTAATAATTACAATTTTAATGTAAATATTCACCACAACTGTGATTACTTATTTACAGTACAGTGTGCATATACATGTACATATATACAGTATATATGCATGGATAACATAAAATATATATTTACAGTGGGAAATCTACGAAAAATATCATGATATCATATAACATGATATTTACTTAATATTATAATAATTTTTTGCATTAAAAAAAAATCTACAGTTTTGACTTATACAATATTCCCAAAAATAAACCCATGCAACATAAGACTCCAGGGTCATGATAAAAATAAAAACAGGTTAAGATGTTATGAAACTGCAGGCATTGTCAGTGGTTCTGGTGTTGACATGTCCAGGTTTCTCCATTTTAGAATGAACCACAGTGTTCAGTGCAAACCACCACCATTGTAAGCTCTTGTAAATTGGAGAGGAGAGGTCTCGCCCGCTGAAGATCAATTGAAAGTGTTTGTGGCTGGCAGCAGCGCTGTTGCAGACGTAATGATTCTCTGATTGTTTCAACACTAAAGGGTCTGTGACATCAATTAAATGAGATACTCAAAAGGGCTTTGACTCAGCACAACTTCTGAAGTAAAGGAGGAAACGTTTCCCAGCGTCACCCCGTATCAAGAAAAAGGAGGAGGAAGCTTCACAGCCGGGGAATCGTGTCTTTCATCATCTCTTTTCCTCTCGTATATTTTATCGAACACATGCTTCCATTTCACTCTTTGCCCCGAGAGTTCTTTTGTCAACTTCAAAGGCGGTGCATTGTGGGACGTTTGTTTCCAGCACATTATCCTTTTAAGTCCAATCAGTTGAGGGGCAAAAACGGGTCTCAGGTCTGTTCTGATCACAGTGAAACTAACGGCACAGTTGTGCATCGGAATAAATAGCATTAACTTTTAAAGCGCTCTCACTTCTGCTGACATCAAAGACCTTGTGTTCTGTCGAAAGATATAATGATGCAAATTCATTTCAGGTAAAGTTTCTTATGGTAAAAGTTAGGCAAATAAAATGGATACCAGGGCAGGTTGTGTACCTTGCGAGGAAAATGGCAAGGTTATTTTCCCAAAAACATATGGTCACATTTTATTTTGATGGTCCGTTTGTTGAATTTAAGTTACATTGCATTTACATGCCAACTAATTCTCATTAGATTATAAGTAGGCTGTTAGGTTGGGGTTAGGGTAAGTTGACATGTACTTGCAAAGTTTCTTATAGTCAGTTAAATGTCTGTTGAAGGAGCAGTATCAACAGATATTAAGCAGACAGTCTACAGTACTAATACTCAAATGGACCATCAAAATAAAGTGTTACCAAACGTATGGTACTGAAGCAAAACCAGTCAATCTACAACAAATTCTCCCAAAAGCATTGCTAAACAATTAATTTTTCAATACTACACTGCTAAAAATGCTTTTCTTACTTAGAGTTTTTGTCTTGTTTTTCGTCCAACTATCTAAAAATTCTTAAATCAAGAAGGTTTTTCTAGATGAACGAATAATATTGTCTTGTTTTCAGAAATATGTCAAAAAAATTTAGCTTTTCCTTAAAGGAACGCTCCACTTTTTTGGGAAAAAGACAAAATTTTACAAGTCTTCTCTTGAAAAAATGTTTCAAGTCTAGAGTTCGAATTAGAATTAGTGCATTAGAGTTAGAGTAGAGTTGAATTTAAACTTTTTAAAAACTTATTCAGCCGATTTGTTGTTGTGGCGGTGTCACTTTTAACTTAGCTTAGCATAATGATTGAATTGGAAAAATAAGCCTTTTTCAAAAATAAAAAGTGGAGTGTTGCTTTAAAACAAGCAAACTAATCTGCCAATGTGGTAAGCAAAATAATCTTGCTTTTGCTGTTAGGTTTTTTGTGTTCCCCATGTCAGCTGTTCCATATGCTTTTGTTATGTCATGTGATTCCTTTGTTCAGTTTTCCCGCCATTTATTATTGTTCATCCGTTCCACCTGTGCCTCACCCCTGTTTGTAATTAAGTTATTCATGTCTTGTGTATTTATACTTCCCTAGTGTTGGTTAGTCTTTGTCCGGTCTTGAATTGTCTATGTCCTTGTGCAGTGTGCTAATAATTGGTGTAATATTATATCATGCCAGCATTATATACATATACATATTCATTTCAGTTATTTATACATATATTTCAGTCATGGTAACTCTCGAAGTGTTTATTTCATTGTATGTGTATGAAATAAGCTTGATTATGGGGAACGCGATCTGATGCGCTACTCCTGCTGTAGAGTAAGAATACAATATTTTGTTCAGCTTAATTAAGATAATAAAAGGTAGCTGCTTTAAAGGATGTAAAACCATTCATTAATTTTCCTTCGGCGTAGTCCCATATTTATCAGGTGTTGCCACAGCAGAATTAACTATTCCAGTACAGGTTTTATGCAGCGGATGCCCTTCCAGCTGCAACCCAGTGCTGGGAAACACCCATACAAACTCATTCTTACACACACTCATACACTATGGCCAATTTAGTTTATCCAATTCCCCTATAGCGCATGTGTTTGGACTGTAGGGGAAATCAGAGCACCTGGAGGAAACCCACACCAACACGGGGAGAACATGCAAACTCCACACAGAAATGCCAACTGGCACAGCCAAGACTTGAACCAGCGACCTTCTTGCTGTGAGGTAACAGTGCTAACCGCTGAGGCACCATGCCGCCCCGATGTAAAACCATTGTTGTGATTATCAGCTGGAGTGCCCATAAGACCCACTAGAGGGCACTCCATCAAATATGCACCAGCAGTAAGAATCCCCTAAATCAGTAAACGAAGTTAGTCGTCATAGTTCTTTAAACTTGGGCTGCGTTCCAGTCCACTTTTAGACATGCACTCACAAACTTCCCTTCACTTGTTCCTTCAGAAGAATCCCCAAAGCCGTTATATAGTGCAATCCACTTCATCAAGTGAATGAGAGAAGCTCACATGGACATCAGGGCACCATCGACATAATCACGGCCACCCTGATCGCAATGGACCGTTTTCACATTTCCGAGTTTCTCAGCAGCAAAAGTCATCATAGTTGGTAAAGTTAGAGCGCAGTGAATGGGAAATAATTTTTTTACAATCCTATTTGTTGAAATAATAAAAGAAAAGCTCCACGATGGTGTTATCAAGACTTTCAGAAAAAGGATAAAAATTTTCAGAAGCCAGAAGAGAGAATAATGTCAGATTTACTGTCCTGCACCCATAGACACTGCATTAGAAACACCTCGCAGAAGCGGTAATTCATTCATTCATTCATTTTCTTTTCGGCTTAGTCCCTTTAATTATCAGGGGTCGCCACAGCGGAATGAACCGCCAACTTATCCAGCACATGGTTTACGTAGTGGATGCTCTTCCAGCTGCAACCCATCACTGGGAAACATCCATGCACACTCATTCACACACATACACTACGGACAATTTAGCCTACCAAATTCACCTATACCGCATGTCTTTGGACTTGTGGGAGCACCCGGAGGAAACCCACGCGAACACGGGGAGAACATGCAAACTCCACACAGAAACGCCAACTGACCCAGCCGAGGCTCGAACCAGCGACCTTCTTGCTGTGAGGCGAACATGCTACCCACTGCGCCACCGTGCAGCCAAGCAGTAATTCATTTTTGGTAATTTGGTGCAAAAATAATATATAATACATACATAAATACATATAAATGTTCATACATTTTTTAAAAATCTAAATATTAAAAAGTTCCAAGGATTTAAGACGATGATGACCATTAAACGTGTCATAACAGTCTTGTGAAAAGGGTCCATTACATTTTTTAAAGAGAATACATATCCATACAATTATGTTTTGAACAGTTTTAATGCAGTTTTCTATCTTCCTTCAAAACTGAGAGACAAGGCATGCCAGCAAGCTTGCCGCCCCTGTTTTTGCAATTTCGGAATAATGGAACATTAAAAACTGTATTTTTTACAAAACATGCATGCAGTTGGTACTTAACCATACGGAGTAAGGGGTTATGATGTTAAAAGAGTGGTGAAAAGAGTACTGAAAAATCATACTCAAGTTAAAGTACCATACTTGCCTAAAATTGTAGTGCAAGTAGAGTAAAAGTATCTGTTGTAAATATTACTCAGAGTATGAGTAAAAAATAGACATTTCAAAAGTACTCAAGAGTAGTGAGTAGTGAGTATTACGCTGTGGAAAGCTGATGCATTTACATCTAATTTGTGCATGTGTGTGTGTAAACGTAACATTCTGTAGTACATCTAGTTATTGCCCAGCAGGCACACAACGTCATAAGATGGTAATATTAGGTTAGATTTAGGTTGTGATGTCAGGTGACCAAAATTCAATGTCTAGCCAGCGTCTAAGGACAACGTTATTT
>CAIGQV010019082.1:2672268-2683653 GCA_903798115.1 Danio jaintianensis
ACACACACACACACACACACACACACACACACACACAAGACACAAAGGCACACATATTTCTTGAATAATGGGGGTATTCTTTATGTTTCCATTGTTTTTTTTAAATGTTGTACAAATTGTATTTTGTATCACCCAACACTAACAATACCCATAACCCAAGCCTCACAGGAAACTGTGTGCATTTTTACTTTCTGACAACTAAATAAAAATATCTCTCTATGATTCTTCTTGTCTTTTGGAGGAAATGTCATCATGTGGACAATGTGGAGGGCGATGTCCTCATAAGTCACATTTTCCTTATAATACCTGTGTCTTACCATGTCATTATACAAGTTTGTGTTTTTATATGTCACAAAAGCACACCACGACACACGTTTGTTTTTTGTGAATTGAAAGGACAATGGTAACACTTTAGGTCACTATTCACAGTATTAACAAACCATTAACTAACACTACTAGCTTAATAAACGACTATTTAGCCGTTTATTAATGGTTAGTAAGGTAGTAGTTAGGTTTAGGTAGAATTAGGGATGTAGAATAATATCATACTTTATAACTAATGAACAGTTAATCTTAATAATATTCATTCATTCATTCATTTTCAACCGCTTTTCCGGGGCCGGGTTGCGGGGGCAGCAGTCTTAGGAGAGAATCCCAGACTTCCCTCTCCCCAGACACTTCCTCCAGCTCCTCCGGGGGGATCCCGAGGTGTTCCCAGGCCAGCTGAGAGACATAGTCCCTCCAGCGTGTCCTGGGTCTTCCCCGAGGCCTCCTCCCGGTGGGACATGCCTGGAACACCTCCCTAGGTAGGCGTCCAGGAGGCATCCGAAACAGATGCCCGAGCCACCTCAGCTGACTTCTCTCGAAGTGGAGGAGCAGCGGCTCTACTACGAGCTCCTCCCGGGTGACATAGCTCCTCACCCTATCTTAATAATAGGCAGTAGTTAATAGTATGAATTGTGACCTAAACTAAAGTGTTACCGGGACATTGTATTACAGGTTTCCATTGTTTTTCAACTCTACAAACTGTGTTTTCTATAACCCAACACCAGCCCTATACTCTACATTTGAAAGGAACTGTGTGCATTTTTATTTTTGAAAAATATGGACATGTCCTCACAAGTAACCTTCTTCTGTAATACTAGTGTCATACACATGACATTACTGTCACGGTCAAACAAGAATAAAACTTCAAGGGTATTTATTCAAGCAGTGCAACAACAGTAGCAAGGTGAAGCAGGTGAATGGCATTGTGGAGGGTGAGCGATCTCACACACAAACAGTTCAGCTGATAAGTTCAGTACTTTGGTAAACACCAACATAGGAATAGTCACTTCCCTTAAACAGGTGTATTTGCATCCACAGGAGGAGGAGAACATCCATGGAAAAGCACAGAAGAATTCAGGAGAGAAGACGAGGAGAACCATCCGTCTTTGATTCCAGCCGGCGAGTGAGTGAGGTGAGTATATATAGTGCGTTGGTGATTGCAGGTGCAGGTGATTAGTAATCAGGTGAGGGTTCACGGGTGTGTGGTGGATGGTGAGTGAGAGCGGTGATTGGGACTGCAGGAACGAGCAGAGGGTGTGACAATTACACAAGTTTGTGTCCTGATATGACAAAAAAACATGCACACACAAACACACTTGTATACATGGTTTACAGGGACATTCCATAAGCATAATGTATTTGCAAAAAACACTTATTATATGGCGTTTCCCCTATACACAACCCTCACAGTAAACCTATGACAAAAAAATTATGTCAAAAGGGATTTTTAAGTATTTTGAATTACAGGGACATAAGGTGTGATCCTGTAAACCTTAATAATGTACAACTAAGTTATACCTATGCCATTATACAACTTAACTTAAAAACTTGTATACACACAGGCATAATTCACCCCCAAAAAAGAAAGTTTTTCTAAAGTCATTTTCTAAAGTCATTCTTTATTCACTCGCATGTGTTCAGCCGGCGGCTAGCTCTCTGCAACTCTCACACGGTCGCCCACTGAAGCTAAGCAGGGCTGCGCCCGGTCAGTACCTGGATGGGAGACCACATGGGAAAGCTAGGTTGTTGCCGGAAGTGGTGTTAGTGAGGCCAACAGGGGGCACTCAACCTGTGGTCTGTGTGGGTCCTAACGCCCCAGTATATTGATGGGGACTCTATACTGTTCAGTGAGCGCCGTCTTTCGGATGAGACTTTAAGCCGAGGTCCTGACTCTCTGTGGTCGTTAAAAATCCCAGGATGGATTAGAAAAGAGTAGGAGTTTAACCCCGGCATCCTGGCCAAATCTACCTACTGGCCTCTGTCCATCATGGCCTCCTAACCATCCCCATAATTGACTTCATCACTCTGTCTCCTCTCCACCAATCAGCTGTTGTGTGGTCTGGCGCAATGTGGCTGCCGTCGCGTCATCCAGGTGGATGCTGCACACTGGTGGTGGATGAGGAGATTCCCCCAATGTGTAAAACGCTTTGAGTGTCTAGAAAAGCGCTATATAAATGTAAGGAATTATTATTATTATTATTATTATTACAAAGCTTTATTAGTATTATTAGAAAGATACATTTTCAGATACAAAATCAGATACAAAATTACAAACATACAATATCTTTGTTTGAGGTACGGATTACTTTCATTCTACATTTGTTGTGGACTTTAAACTATGATCTGTTGCTGTGAAGTTCAAAATGTGCTTAATTGAAAGAATAGAAAACAAAAACAGGTTTGGAACCACATAAAAATAAACGTAAAAATCACAATAAAAAAAGACAGATTTTTGCCTGAAATATTCCTATAGCCAAGCTTGCGGCAAGCGCGTTTAGCCGCAGTGCGAACGTGTCCATAAATTGTTCACATCCCCGATCGTTGATATTGCAGTATTTGAAATCTGGCAGAGACACAGTGGATGACATCGCTGCAAAGTTTTCCCTTAAGCGCTCAACAAAGAGGAGCACCGCATGAACTAATCCTGATGATTGACACTCTGTTTACCCGCAACTCTTTAGAGCCTAGAAAGGGAATAGATCTCCTGTCAACGCTTTCCCTTATCTAGCCCTCTTTCCACTAGTCCGCCTTTCCTGCAACCACCTGCCAGAAACACACATTCGCAAACAATAAATCTCATGTATGGCTCACTCAACGCCTGCACTTTACCTTCTTCTGTTTAAATGACATGTCGTGCATCTACAGAAATATTTGCTCTCCTCAGAGGACGCATCTCTCGCTCTCATCCGCCACAACTTCTGACATGCATCCCAGACTCGGGGAAGACAAACAAGGCTCCCAAGGCTCTGCTGGAGAACAGGTAAACTCGCTGCTGATTACTGTGAGCTCTGGAAATGGAAGCATCTTGTTTCATCATTCAGTCGCTTGCTTTTATTCTCCAGCACACAGATATCAGAGAGCGCTGCGGTGGGTTTTTATCTCGGTGGCAATTTATGAAGCGAACACAAATTTAATTTGAGTCCTCGAAGATGTTTTGTTGTTGTTAGTGGCCTTTTGCTGAGGTAAAATTGGTGCGTACAACAATTTTTATTTGTAAATTACCAACAATTACGAACAAGGAAACCGCACGTAACGTTGAATGAAAAATGACATTTTGATTTTCTTGTAAAGAAACATCTTTTGTCCAAATTACACAGGAAATATTGCTTGTACACTGAAAGCAGCTGGTGCTAGAACAGTGTTTACTTGGAAGTTGTTGTCTCAGAAATAAAGGTACAAAAGTTGTCACTGGGGTGTCAAAACGTAAACTTTTGTACCTTTAAGGTACCATGAGGTACACATGTACTTTATTCATTCATTCATTTTCCTTCGTCTTAGTCTCTATTTCAAAGGTCGCCACAGTGGAATAACTGACCACCAACTATTCTGGCATATGTTTTGCGCAGCGGATGCCCTTCCAGCCGCAAGCCAGTACTGGGAAACACCCATACACACTCATTCACACACACATTCATACACTATGGCCAATTTAGTTCATTCAATTCACCTGCACCGCATGTCTTTGGATGTGGGGGAAACTGAAGCACCTGGAGGAAACCCACGCCAACATGGGGAGAACAGCAAACTCCACACAGAAATGCCAACTGGCCCAGCCGGGACTTGAACCAGCGACCTTCTTGCTGTGAGGCAACAGTGCTAACCACTGAGCCACCATATGTGTACTATTTAGGAATTAATATGTACCTTTAAGGACCCAGTGACATATTTTGTACCTTTATTTTACCATTTAAAATACACTCTCAAAAATAAATTTGACAATAAGAAAGTATTCCAATAATCTTTATTTACTATTTACACTTTCGACAACAACATTTTTTATCAGCATAGTAATGGTTATTAAACGTAAGACTTGCCACTTTTATATTATAGACATTAGCATTACAACAGTGTATATTTTAAACATTAAATAACGTCAATGAAGCGCATATCAATGCGAGCTAACGGTTGCCACGAGTCCTTGATAATTGCTGTAATGTCTGTGAAAATTGGACATAATTAACAGACAAGACCCGAGCTGATTGGAAACAAGATCAACAGAGGCCTGGGGTTGAGACGGGTATTATCACGCACTCGAGCATGAAACGAAGGCGCTAATTGTTCTTTAAGATAGAAATGGAACGATTTTCATAGCATTAAAGGGCAAATCTCCAGCTGAGATCTGAGAAAAACTGTCATGCACACAGATTTGGCCCTGAAATGACACTCGACATTTTCCATATTGAGGGATTTCATGCTGAATGTTGCATACACAACACTTAATTGCTTTTGTAAAACAACTGGGGATTGAAATCCCACATCATTATTCCTCCTACAGATGGAAAAACACAGTTGACACCCGCGTTGTAGGAGTGTATTCAATAGTCATTTGCCGCTTGGATTTCTTCAGACTGCAAATTTGCAATTAAATACGAGCCTCACCAGCAACCCTGAGGATACCGGAGCGACATAATCGCTCAATGAGCACGTACAGCCTCGGTCAGCAAACACAACACTCTGGCTTACGAAGCATTATGAGCACAAATTCGCAAACGTCATGTCGCTTGTCCTGTATGATTCCAAAGCTAATTAAAGCGAGCGCACTGCTACGGGAAACTGTGCAGAACTATTTGCACCGTGCAAAACGACATGCGACATTAGTCTCAGAGCAATTTCTTAAATGCCACTCATCAATCAAATTGAACACGAGAGTGTGTGGCGAGACAGACAATGCTGTCAGACTTAGAGATGCGCACAACTGCAGACTTTCCAGATCCACTGCCTGGCTCTGTTTAATTTGATCATTCCTTTATCAGGTCCTTAATCATTCAGCAGCTAGGATAGTTACTAGTGATGCCATAATACTCAATATAACCTTGAACCTCTTGTACGACCTCCACGGTTCAATACGCATAAGGAAATTGAGTTTTTTACATTTAAAAATTGTGGTGGCACGGTGGCTCAGTGGTTAGCACTATCACCTCACAACAAAAAGGTTGCTGGTTCGAGTCTCGGCTGGGTCAGTTGGCATTTCTGTGTGGAGTTTGCATGTTCTCCCCGTGTTGGCGTGGGTTTCCTCTGGGTGATCCGGTTTCCCCCACAGTCCAAAAACATGCTCTATAAGTGAATTGGAGAAACTAAAATTGGATGTAGTGTATGAGTGTGTGTGTGTGTGTGTGTGTGAATGTAAAAGTGTATGGGTGTTTCCTAGTACTGGGTTGCGACTGGAAGGGCATCCACTGCGTAAAACATATGCTGGAATCGTTGGCGGTTCATTCCGTTGTGGCAACCGCTGACAACCAGAGACTAAGCCAAAGGAAAATTAATGAATTAATTCATTTAAAAATTACATTTCTGGAGATCGCGAATTATGTAGCCAGAGGTACGTATGGCTGCATTTCCTCTTTAAAACGAATGCTACGGGGCGGTATGACGCTGTTCCTTTTCGCGCTTACCAGCTGACCGATTGCCTCCATTTGGACGGCTTTCCAGCTGTTACCAGTTTGTCCAGTGGCTTGCAGCATGCGTCAGCGGACTTGAGACGCAGAGAAGAGCTGACCATGACGATGGGGTTTGAGTCCGGCGAAGAGCGGTTCCAGAAAGCAGGTAAGACAAAAACAAAAGCCAAAAAATTAAATGAACAAGTAAATAACAAGGTGAGAATGTGGTAAAATCTGAAAACGTGGTAAAAATCAGGTGGCTTTTCTTTTTCTGGATTGCTTTTTAAATCACTGTCGGTTGGGTTTAGGGAAGGGGGTGGGCGCTGGTCAATCAGTGCTTTTTAAAACACTATCGGTTGGGTTTAGGGAAAGGGGTGGGTGGGTGTGTTGGTCAGTCGACAGCGGCTTCTGGTGAATTTACGCGAGAAGAGCACTTGCGAGAGAAATCTGAGAAAAATCTCAAAAAGCGTACACAGCGGCCTCTGGTGGATTCATGAAAACAAAAACTGCAAAAAAACGTATCTCCTGGGACGTATTTGACGCTCTCCAGAAATGTATTTAGGGGTTTCGGTCACTGGTGGGTTGAACGATTTTGATTGCAGTCGTATGCAAATGTTGCGCAATTTAGGAAACAACACAATAAATGTATGTATGTGAGGAATCATTGCACTGGAAAACAGTGAGGTTTTTAAAAAACAATTTGTTGAGCTGTTTTAAAAGCCTCTGATCTATTGGACCATAATGACCCATCCTTAGTGTCCCATTCACATCATGTAGTAAAACAATCTGTTAGAGCAGGAAAATAACTAAATTATTAATATTTGAGATCATTATCAGGTGCCAAAGGACTTCATAAGTATGTCTGCCGTCGAGGTCAACATGAAGAATTACATTGGAAATTAGAAGTGCGCATGACTTTCAAACGATGTGCAGGCGATTTGCAGGCCAATCTATAATAACTTCATGCCTCGGCTGATAATGAAATTATTCATGTTTTAGAAAGATTTCTCCAATCCAGATTGGCCTGAAATCCAATTATGCGTTTGCTCAGCGGAGAACATTTTTCATGAGGAAAAAAAGGGGGAATGAGAAGATAATAATGTACCCGACTGTTCTGTTAAACAGTACAGAAAGTGTGGCAGTATGTGCAGTGTGTTGTCTGGCGTCAGACCGGCCAAGGTCAAAGCCTTTAGGATACAAAATACACAACCTCTCCATAAAAGATTTTTACAGCAGATCAATGCTCTTGGGGGCCTTGTATCACAGGAGGGCTTAGTGAAGCTTTTCTATTTTTAATGACGTTAGTCCGTTTTCGGTTCACTATGGATCCTGTTCTGGGATTCGGCTAAACCAAGAGCCCTGCGGTTTTCATCCAGACAGTAAAGATATAGCAGAGATATTGTTTTTCAAACATATAATTCATGCACATTAATTACTGATGGTAAAATACATCCTGAATGTTCACTATAAAAATATAAATTAATTAACAGTTTCTGTATTTTGTGATTCACATGTTTATTTGCGGTTATAAATTGCATTATAGGATATATCTCTGCTCTTAATGCTTGATGTTGAAACTTCAACTTTGCAGTTTAACACAGTGACTTTTATTTTTTTTAATTCATCTTTATTTCTCTAGCGCTTTTACAATGTAGATTGTGTCAAAGCAGCTTAACATAGAAGTTCTAGTTAATTGAAACTGTGTCAGTCCAGTTTTCAGAGTTGAAGTTCAGTTTAGTTCAGTTCAGTGTGGTTTAATTTTCACTGCTGAAAGTCCAAACACTGAAGAGCAAATCCATCGATGCGCAGCTCCACAAGTCCCAAACCAAGCAAGCCAGTGGCGAGGAACAAACTTTTCACCAATTGACGAAAGTGAAGGAGAAAAACCTCGAGAGAAAGCAGGCTCAGTTGGGCACGACCATTTCTCCTCTGGTCAAACTTCTTGTGCAGAGCTGCAGTCTAAACGCCGGAGGCTGAAGAACGCTGGACGTCCATCGTGGAGAAGCTGCAGGTGTGAGTAGTTCACCGGCGGGTGTACAGGCTGGCCTACAGGATCAATGCGGAGACTCGTCTGTCACTTTAGTCTTTCAGGAATAAGTCTCACGCTCTCCGCTCCTCCATGACCGCCACAGCATCTTCTCAGGATACAAACTGATCCAGGATTATGGAGACCTCTAGAAGACCTCTATGGTTGGCATCATCTCTTCGTATGTGATGGTCCTTGAGGTCCTCGATGGTTGGCATCATCTCTCCACTTGGATCTTGGATCACATCAATATTTTATAAAAATAAATATAAATATAAAATATAAATATATTTAGTATATTGGTATTGATATTTTAGTTGTTTGAAACTATATATTACATAAGAACTTATAATTAAGTCAAAAGCAAAAGTTTATTTGGTAGTTTATTAACAGACATCACGAGAAAAGGGGGTTGCAGACAGAGTTGGGTGTAACGCGTTACTGTAATCTAATTACATTTCTGGGCAACGCAGTAATGTACCGCATTACATTTTAAATTTGTGTAATCTGATTACAGTTACTAAAGTCAATGTAATTGCATTACACACATTACAATTATAGTTTTTAGAAGAAAAAAATGCTTCTTTTAAATCACGTTTTCTGCTGCACCATCAGTTAATAAGCATGCGCTTTTGAATTGCTGGAGAACGTGAGCTGAAATAGCAGCTGACGAGAGGGGTTGCTTCTTCAAAACAATACTTTGATTTCATTGAGTGTAAAAACAAAAATATTGCTGTGAAATGCATCTATGTCCAGTCTCTAAAGAACTTTCGACTGCTTTTAACTCGACCAGGAACTTGTTCAAGCACTTTAATAGAAAGCATTTATGACAATACTCGTCACCAAGGAGGACACCGGCGCCCAAAAACACGGCGGCCCAACTATTCAGAACTATCTTCTGAATGTGAAGAGAAGTGTAGCTGCTTATGGGGCCGTTCACATATCGGATCTTTTGCGTGCGCAAGTTCCTTAATTCCAATCGCTCACATTTAACTTGCGCACCTAGTTGACCAGTCAGCTTCGTACTTCATACAAGTGAATGATGAGAGAATTTAAAGTTTTTAAGTCTTTTGAATACGTCAAGCTGCTGTGATCAACCCATTGTGATGTTTCTTAGTGAATGTTGAATCACTGAAAGAGCTGCAGTTTATTTTGTATTTTTATAGGTATATTTGATGTGTTTTCAAAGTAACTTCAAAGTAAAGTAATTAGTAATCTGATTACTTTTTTACATTAAGTAATTAGTGATGTAATCAGATTACAATTTTCCAGTAGTAATCAGTAATTTGTAATCTATTACTTTTTTAAAGTAACTTACCCAACACTGGTTGGAAATGCCATTTCATGTTTTGTGTTGTTACTGAAAAATGCAGTAATTGTTGCAAGTATTGCATTACAAATATGTGATCAAGGAGCATAAAACCAGTCATAAGTGTCAATTTTTGGAAACTGAGATTTATACATCATATGAATGCTGAATATATAAGCTTTCCATTGATGCATACTTTATTAGGATAGGATAACATTTGGCCAAAATACATCTATTATTGTAAATATTAAAATCTGGAATCTGAGGGTGCAAAAAAATTATAAACTAAATAATCACCTTTAAATAGTTTGTGAGCCAGTGTCAAATGATCAATCACATCCAAAATAAAAGTTTGTATTTGCAATTATATTTGTGCGTACTGTGAATATTTTTGTATATATATTTCTTTTCCTGGACAGCATAAACATGCGTTCTGTGATGATGATGTGACGATGAGTCTCCAGGAGATCATTCAGTGAGTGTGTGTGTTTGTTTACACGCGCTTAGAGATGTGTGTGTGTCTGTGGTGCTTTACTGACTCGCTAGGTGTGTATGTCCTGTCGCAAAAGGCGGCTAAAAGTCCTTCAAGGTGTTAATAGTTTAACTACAGCGTTTACAGATCTGCACTTCAATAATGCGACTAAAATAGGAATACTCCACGTCTTAATTCCATTTGTGTTTATGACGGTTATGACTTTCAGCATATCTGAAGTGCTGTTCCATTGCAGTTGTAGCTGCAGTTGTATATATAACAAATTATATATACATATAAATATATTTTGTATATTTTTGTATTTTATGTACAGTATGTGTTTTTACATATATACATAAATATACACATGTAATTTTGACTCATATTATGTATGTATTTGGCGGCACGGTGGCTCAGTGGTCAGCACTGTGGCCTCACAGCAAGTAGGTCACTGGTTCGAGTGGAGTTTGCATGTTCTCCCCGTGTTGGCGTGGGTTTCCACAGTCCAAAGTCATGCGCTATAAGTGAACTGAATAAACTTAATTGCCCATAGTGTGTGTGTGTGTGAGAATGAGTGTGTATGGGTGTTTCCCAATACCGGGTTGCGGCTGGAAGGACATCCGTTGTGTAAAACATATGCTGGAATAGTTGGGGGTTCATTCCGCTGTGGCGACTTCTGAAGAGACTAAGCCAAATGAATGAATGTATGTATGTATTTTTGGCTATTTTCTCAAATATATCACATGCAACATAAGTTGTCCAAGTTCACACATTTTAGGCATTATTGTAACTGAACTTTAAAATCTCAACAAAATAGCTCTCAGCATCTCAGTCTGAAACTCAAATAAATAACAATAACCAATGTCCTCTTCACAACAGCCTGAGTGTGTCAAGTCAAGTCAAGTTTATTTATATAGCGCTTTTCACAATGTAGATTGTGTCAAAGCAGCTTAACATAGTTCTAGTAAAGTCCAGATTTCAGAGTTGAAGTTCAGTTTAGTTTAGTTCAGTGTGGTTTAAACTTCACTGCTGAAAGTTCAAACACTGCAGAGCAAATCCACCGAAGCGCAGCTCCACAAGTCCCGATCCGAGCAAGCCAGTGGCGACAGTGGCGAGGAAAAAAAAACTTCATCAATTGACGAAGTGAAGGGAAAAGAAAAAAAAACCTAGAGAGAAACTAGGCTCTGTTGTGCACGACCATTATTCTTCTGGCCAAACTTCCTGTTCAGAGCTGCAGTCTATGCGCTGGATGCTGAAGAAGCTGGACGTCCATTGTGGAGAAGCTGCAGGTGTGAGTAGGGCACCGGCAGGCAGTCAGGTTGGCCCGCAGGATCAATGTGGGGACTCATTTATCACAGTGGTCATTCAGGAATCAGTCTCATGCACTCCATTTCTCCATGACCACCACAGCATCAGCTCGGGATACGACCTGGTCCAGGATTATGGATACCTTGGGATCATCTCTTCACAGGTCTTGGATCGCATCAATGGCGCTGCATAGTCTCTAGTGACCTCGGAATGAGTATCCCCAGGTGGAAATAGAGAATAAGGAAAATAATTAGCATAGCTGCTGTTCATAATGTATTTAAATGAGATGCAAAAATGGAGTGTTATAGATGAAAATAGCAGTTAAATAAACAAACATAGAAACAAA
>CAIGQV010019082.1:2698327-2741304 GCA_903798115.1 Danio jaintianensis
ACTTCTAGGCTGGATTACTGTAATGCTCTGTTCGCTGGTTGCCCAGTTGCCCAGCTGGTTGCTGGTTAATCCTCTATTAAAAAAAACTTCAGTTAGTGCAAAATGCAGCTGCCAGAGTTCTTACCAGGTCTAGAAAATATGATCATATCACCCCAATTTGATCCTCCTTACACTGGCTGCCTGTTAACTTCCGTATTGATTATAAAATATTGCTTCTTACCTATAAAGCTTTAAATAATCGAGCTCCTGTTTATCTAACCAACCTTCTGTCTCGCTACAATCCAACTCGCTCTTTAAGATCTCAAAACTCAGGGCTTCTGGTATTACCTAGAATAGCAAAGTCAACTAAAGGAGGTCGAGCCTTCTCATTTATGGCTCCTAAACTCTGGAATAGCCTTCCTGATAATGTCCGAGGCTCAGACACACTCTCTCAGTTCAAAACTAGATTAAAGACCTATCTTTTCAGTAAAGCATACACACAATGCATCACATAACAGTATGATGCATGAGTGTGCTCCACGCAGGCGAGGGGTCTTGACAACCACCTGTAGGACACACTCCTCCTGTCTTAATGCACCAGACATTTTGTTAGAAATACTCATATGCTTTACATGTTTGTTTCTATGTTTGTTTATATAACTACTATTCTCATTTATAGCACGTAATTTTTGCATCTCGTTTAAATACACTATGAACAGCAGCTACGCTAATTATTTTCTTTATTCTCTATTTCCACCTGGGGATACTCATCCCGAGGCCTCTTGAGATTATGCAGCGCCATTGATGCGATCCAAGACCTGTGAAGAAATGATGGCAAGGTATCCAAAATCCTGGACCACGCCGTATCCTGAGCTGATGCTGTGGTGGTCATGGAGGAGCGGAGAGTGTGAGACTGATTCCTGAAAGACCACAGTGACAGACGAGTCTCCGCATTGATCCTGTGGGCCAGCCTGAACACCTGCCGGTGAACTACTCACACCTGCAGCTTCTCCATGATGGACATTCAGCATTCTCCAGCCTCCGGCGCCTAGACTGCAGCTCTGCACAAGAAGTTTGGCCAGAGGAGAAATGGTCGTGCCCAACTGAGCCTGGTTTCTCTCGAGGTTTTTTTTTCCTCAAATTAATCAATTGGTGAAGTTTGTTCCTCGCCACTGTCGCCACTGGCTTGCTTGGTTGGGACTTGTGGAGTTGCGCATCGATGGATTTGTGTTTGGACTTTCAGCAGTGAAAATTAAAACACACTGAACTGAACTAAACTGAACTTCAACTCTGAAAGCTGGACTGACACAGTTTCAATTTACTAGAACTTCTATGTTAAGCTGCTTTGACACAATCTACATTGTAAAAGCACTAGAGGAATAAAGATGAATTGAATTGAATTGAATTGAATGATAATATACACTGACTGCCATATATATTTGGGCACTTAAAGGGACAGTTCACCAAAAAATGAAAATTACCTTATTATTTTGTCACGCTAAAATGAAACAAAAACAAACAAAGATGAATCCAAATGCAAGTGTGTTTATTATGACCAAAGGCCATAGATCAAAAGGTGCAAAATAACAAACGACCCGAACACCGAAGCAGGACGTGAGTTGAAATAAGTCCCAAAAGACTGCTGAGGCCAGGTAGAATGGCTCAGGATAGTCTAACAAAATGCCAACGAGAGTCCTGACGAAACACAGAGACACCATGAACAAACAATAACGAACTGACAACAAAGCAAAGGATTGCCGCTCAGATATAGGCACAGCTGAAATTAAGCACAGCTAAAGCGGCTGATCGGCGTTAGGTAATGACCCCACATGACCACAACACAGACACGCAACAACAACGCACGTGGAGTAAAGCAAAACATAACCACGTGACAACAACATAAAACACCAGAGAAAGAGCACACGCACCCACAACCGTGACATATTTATTCTCTCTCATGTGGTTTTAAACTTTTATAAGTTTCTGGTAAAACTTTACTTGAAGGAGATGTTCATAAGACTGTCATAAACCCTTCGTAATCATGACATGATACGCAATGTTTGCTAAAAAAATAAAAATTAATATTTACAATTTTAAGCCTAACTTGTGTGTGGCACAGTGGGTAGCACGTTCGCCTCACAGCAAGAAGGTCACTGGTTCGAGCCTCGGCTGGGTCAGTTAGCGTTTCTGTGTGGAGTTTGCATGTTCTCCCCATGTTGGCATGGGTTTCCTCCAGATGCTCCGGTTTCCCCCACACATCCAAAGATGTGGAAGGGCTGCAGCTGGAAGGGCATCCACTGCATAAAACATATGCTGGATAAGTTGGCGGTTCATTCCGCTGTGGTGACCCCAGATTAATAAAGGGACTAAGCCAAAAAGAAAATGAATGAATGAACATTACTTTCCTTAAAAAGTGACTAACACATTTTTTAAAGTGACTTAAGATTGTAATATATTACTTTTTCCCACAACATGTCATGAATATGAATGAGATTGTGTGCACGCTTATGACAACTGCCATTAAGTGTCATTTGCTCAGTTATGTCATTTTAAATGCAAAGATGACATCATTTGCTATGACAACTTGACATAAACAAATACATCACAACCAGTCTTTATCTTTGTCATGAGAGCTTGACATTACCAAGAGAACATAACTTGTCATAAACCTGTCATAAACATGATTGTCATGAGGCCAATGTTATGAATTTTATAACAGCGGCATTAATACTTTTCTTGACCTCAACTACAGTGGTACAATAAAATGTGTCATTACCATGTCATTAAATATTAATGACGCTGTTATAAATTTATTGACACTTTTAATGAGAAAGAAAGTGGAATGACAAATTCAGTTTGTTCCACTGACAAAAAAAGTGATCAGAAAAAAAAATTATTATTATGTATATATATTGTTATGTCGTGATTATAAAGGTGTGAACACCCCCTTCAAGTAAAGCACAGGTGTCAAACTCAGTTCCTGGAGGGCTGCAGCTCTGCACAGTTTAGTTCCAACCCTAATCCGCTTGTTAAGTGTGATGTCACTCGAATCGGCTTCAGGGTCCAAGCGCTCTATCAAAATGTATGGCGAGACTCATCAAATGGTAATAATAAACCTTTACAAAGCGATGTAATACTTTCGAAAATCACGATCGCAATATATATATATATATATCCATGCCTAATATCCGATGGCCAGACAGTGATTAATTTTTTATAAATTGTTACAATTTTGTTATTTGTGATACAGCAAGCCCAGAGACTGATGTGTACACTGTGATTTTATATAAAATTCACTTTAATGTGTGATTGGACCAAAAAGTGGTCATAAACGAATATTTTCTCAATTCAAATGAGTAACGGCTTGGACACGGAAACAGTATTCCACACGTCACCGATACGTCACGACTTAACAAGTGGATTAAACACACCTGATCAAACTAATTGAGTGCTTTAGGCTTGTTTGAAACCTACAGATAGGTGTGTTGAAGCAGGGCTGGAACTAAACTCTGCAGGGCTCTCCAGGAATTGAGTTTGACACCCCTGAACTAAATAAAGCATTAAACATAAAAGAAGATATTTTGAAGAATGCTGGTTGCTGGCACCCATTGACTTCCTTAGTAGGGGGAAAAGTATATATACAAAATATATATACATTTTTTGTGTGTGTTCAACAGATTAAAAAACTCCAATAGGTTTTGAACAAGTAAAGGGTGAGTAAATGACGACAGAATTTTCATTTTTGTGTGAACTATCCCTTTAAGCTCCACTAAAGTGCATGTATATTTGATTTTATTACATAATAACATAACAAAAGAACTAACTATTCTTCTCCATGCTTATTGAATTTATTTTATTATTTATTTTATTATTTATTTTATTTTTTTAATGGAATGACATTCACTCTTGTACTTTGGGCTGTTTACACCAAGCTGATCCTTTCCATATATAAAGTACAAAAATAGATTTTTTTTTAAATATCGAAATAGAGACTAAGCCGAAGGAAAATAAATGAATGAATGGGTTTGCAATATAAAAGAGACATTTAAATCCACCATAGAACACTTGCAAACAAAATGATGAGGCAATGCTTCAGAGTAGATAAATCAGAAACATACGACGGGATGAACGTTTTAATGTTTTCCACATCCAGCAAAACTTGTTTTACTCTGATTTCCTCAAATCTGAACCAAGGGCTGCTTTTCACAGGAGGTCTGTGGTCATTACTGCTCAATCCACAAGTCCCTCTCAAATAAAAAGAGTGAATTCAAAACAGTCCAAAACTAAAAACTCCTCCTGAGAAATCAATTTAGAAGTCCCGACCATGCAGTTAGAGGTTGTACTTTGTTTTGTTTTTTTCATTTTCTGAGATTCCGAACTTTCTATGAAGCATTAATGACTTGGTCTATTGGTCTGGATATGCAAACGCATGTATAACCTCAGGCAAGAATTTGTTTCTGAGATATCTGCTCCGACTAAGATGTGAATGATTTTCCCCCAAAAAAGGCCGCTTTGGTATGTGACGCCTCCTGAAGTGTTTGTGCTCCAGACGTGAATAATTCCTCAAATCATGTGTCTTGTTAAGCAGAGTTGTGCTGTTACTTTTACTGAGTGATCAAACTAGATTTTACTCAACTGGAAAGCTAAAAATATCCTACATATCTTCAGTGACATATCTTCAGTCAGTCCTACTTTGAAAGAGAGTGAGAATCATCGAGCTCCAAATGAGATAAATCCTGCTCCAAAGGCCACTTTGGGCTGAGAACAGTCTTTTTTTTTGAGGGTCGTTCCAAACTGGCACTTTAAAGACCCTTCGGAATGAACAATTTTGAAGGGTACAAATGCCAAGTGATGGACACTTTTAGCTTCCATGATTTTTTAAGCATGTTTTTTTTGTGATGCAGATGATTCAAGATGCAAAGTGCATTCCAACAAACTTTTATTGGGTTAGGGAACTAATTAGAATGGAAAACAGTCGATTCCAATCCACTAACGAACACCAAAGTACACTGAAAAAACTACAGTAAGGTTTTTTAAGTAGTATATTCCATATATAATTCTGAAGGGTTAATTCACCCAAAAATGGAAATTGTTATTAATCACTCGCCCAAGTTGTTCCAATCCCCTGAGACCTTCCAATCCAATCCCCTATCTAATAGCTCTCTCTCCCTTCATTTACAATGTATTACACTGTGTCCTAACAATACGCGTCGCAACAATATTCCAGCGACAATCAATTTGTCTGTCTGCGCCAAAAGCAACACGATACGACAGAAACATTTAAATACAAGCCACTGCACTTCCAATGAAATGGTAAAGGCTTTTAATCTAATTAATACATATTACAGCTCTTTAACACTATTAATAGGCTACTGAGTGACTGGTTTTGTTGGTCACAGTTCTGACTTTCATTTTCAAAGTATCTGCTAATTATTTCATTTTCAAGATTTCTAAGGTGAACTATCTATTGCTGCTTTCAGTAGTATGACAATAAATGTCACGTAAAATTGTAAAACCCACACTGGTAGCATTTAACACTGAATAAAGCACATAATCGGTACCTGAGGGGATCATTGCCATAGTAGTTTATGCTGTTGTTCTGCTGTGACATCGTGGAAATAGAAAGCATTTCTGAAATAGAAATGTCGCGCATTGCCATTGCAGATGGTTAGGACAAAAACTACTTTAACATGTAAAAGATCCTGTAATGATGTTGGATGGCTCCCTAGCCATCAGGAAAAAGGAGGCGGAGAACTGACAAACTTATAATTATAAATAATTTTAATATTGAAAAACTAAAACAAACAGGCGGCAGCTCCTCATGAGGACTACCGCCAAACTGAAAGCAAAACAAAACACAAATGTCCAGGCCTGTTCCTCTCTCGTCTTCCACTACTGCCTTTTCTCTTTTTAAGATCCAGAGCTCCTCCGTGACACTCAAGACAGGTGGCGCATACAGGGGACTGTCGTTAGCACTCACACCACCAGCCTCCCACGCTCACGGCCCTGCCCAACTCGCTACAAATACCGTTTATCGCATGTACTGGACTGTTCTTGGAGCTTCGAATGGTTACAGTTGACCCGCTGTCTACAGTTTTGTGAATCTAAAAATATGTTAGTGTACTTTTTTATATGTTTCAGAAATATGTCCTCCTTGCAGACGTCCACAAGAAGGCGGCGCTTGTCGTACGGATCATCTAGTGAACCACTGAGCTGAACTCTTCCTTAAACCCAACCAATAGTGATTTCAGAAGCAAACATAAGAGTAATATGCAGTGCAACCATGTAGATTTACCTTGGTTATACATTGCTTTTACCTCTTTTGTGGAAGCATGTTTCACCAGAATTTAACGAGTGCTTTGCAGAACAAGTACAACACCATACAAGGTGAGCAACTGAGCAAACTGACCACACCAGAAAAGTTGTCCATGTTAAGATAGATAGGTTAGGCAAACATGTTTGATTACAAATCACAGAACTGCACGAAAATAATCCTTTATGTGTCAATAATATGGTCCTGTAAATATCATTAGTGTGAAAAGGAACAAAAGTTGTTGCCATCATACTGCCCCCGTAGTGTTCATTTTACCTAGAAACTCCGGTCCAGCTTGCCTCAACAACCTAGTATGGCTGCATTCCAGTCTAATTTTTTATACCCTTCACTCATTAACTCCATCTTGTTCACTCCGATGTATGTCATTGCTTAAGTTACACAAGTGTCCACTACTGGCGGAACATCTTAAAGGGGTTAAATGGAATGCCCTAAACCCTTGAGCACTTGGGAACTACACTGTTATGACATCACAATCGCATTGCATTCTGGGACATATAGGTGCTGGAGTGGACATATAAAGCCGACTTGCTCCCTTGGTCAAAATCAGGGGATCAAGGGGTATTTTCATGTACTGTAAGCTTCCCTCGTTCACTTGATGAAGTGGAATGCACTTTAAAATGGCGGCAGGGATTCCCTCGAGGGAACAAGTGAAGGGAAGTTCATGAGTGTGTGTCTAAAAGTGGACTGGAACACAGCCTATGACTAGTAAGAGCTTGATTGGCTGATTCAGGTGTGTCTAATTATGATTAGAGCTAAACTCTGCAGGACAGTGGCCCTCCAGGGTCGAGATTGGGCACCCCTGGAGCAGGGTGCTAATTACAGGGGGGTTTGAGGGGGATTGACCCCCCTAATTAACTCTTGATCCCCCCTGAAGGACGTCAAAACAAGGTGTATGGGGGGGTCAGCCCTTTAATAGTGAGAAATAGTTCAAGCTGATCTGTATTTTAAATAATAATGTTAATGATTAAAATATCAGATAATATAAATATACATTTGACCACCCCTATAATGATTAATACCACTGTGAATCCATAATCGCGCCAATCGGTCTACGCGAGAAAAAAAAAATTATTCAACAGTCTGAAACTGGCAGATCTAGAGCACCGATAGACATTGTAAGTGTTCACAGGACACTTTTAGGTAAATCAGTGTTGGTATCAACATATAGCCTAAAACACAGTAAAATTAGATGCATAGTTTGACCTCCAGTAACCTCTGAAATAACTAATCAGAGGATACTGTAGGTCAGACAGACTAAATATCCCTCAAAACACTGAACACTTAAATACGTTTTATTAATAAATTAGATGTAATTTAAATAAATACAAAAATGACTGAAACTTGCATTACACAAACTACAGTAACATTACCGAAAAAGTTGACCCCCAGACCCTGCCCCAACCCCCAGCCCCTATTTGTCTTCAATACATGTATATGCTGTTTGAATATCTGATAATTGTGTTTGCTTACTGGTGTGTGAATCATGTTTCTAACGCTTGTCTCCTCTTCTTCTTTGCTTATTTTTGGATGCAGTGATTCTGCACTCTTTCAGAAGATCTGCAAAAACACCCTCTGCTACATAACACGAAGACATGAAAAGAAGGGGAAATCTGTGAACACCAGGCAAGCGTTGTAGCATAATTGATGGAAAATTCCATCGATGGAGGCAAAAGCTTTAAAAAAACGATTAAGAGTATAATTTTACAACAGCTGAGTAAGCTTAATGTCCTTCCTGTGCCTGATGCTGGATGAGGAGACTGCTGTTTAATGCAGACCTTGCTGACGTTGCTTTTGGGCTTTTCAGTGCCATAGAAGACACTGATGAGCAGGACAGTTGAGCTGGTGCTGAAGCTGAGATCAAGGCCAGCTTGCGACCCTTTGATCCACTGTTTGCGCCAGAGCGAGTGTGGCTGCAAGTCTGTTTGGTCCCTTAACAACTGGAGGCGCATCTCTTGCTATTCTTTATTTTTGTTTAGTAACCTCGACTGTCTAGCCAGCCACACAAACACAGCCAATTATTGACTTTTAAAATGTTGCATCCTCCAACTCTAGGCAACTTCTAGGGCCAAAGTGTGTAGTAGCTCAGATAAAGTGTGTGTAGCTCAGATTTGATCCTTGAGTGTGTATGTTTAAATCCATGACAGTGTTTATATTTTATTCATTCATTTTCCTTCGGCTTAATCTTTTTATTTTATCAGGGGTCGCCACAGCGGAATGAACCGCCAACTTATCCAGCATAATCTTTACGCAGCGGATGCCCTTCCAGCCACAACCCAGTACTGGGAAAACACCCCTACACTCTCACATTCACACGCACTCATTCACTACGACCATTTTAGTTCATCACCTATCACCTATAGCGCATGTGTTTGGACTGTGGGGGAAACCGGAGCACGCGGAGGAAACCCACGCCAACACGGGGAGAACATGCAAACTCCATACAGAAATGCCAACTGGCCCCGCCGGGACTCAAACCAGCGACCTTCTTGCTGTGAGGCGACAGAGCTAACCAATGAGCCACCGTGGCGCCACCAAATCAAAACTCCTTACTCTATATATTATTTTTCTGCATCTACACATATATGAAACATGATCATGTGACCTGGCCTGTTGTAAACTCAATTGTTCGGGCGTTTTGCGGTTTGGGAATTCACATATGCGAACCTGACTTACAAAGCCATTTTAACCCTGATATTTTCACCCCAATTCACATTCAAGGAGGCAATTTCAGCAAGCATTAGGAGTTTTAGTTTTTTTATTCAGTCTGAATGGGTTCAACACGAGGTCTCCCCACAAACATACACATCATGAAGTCTCTCGGATGACTGGAGAAAGGCCTGCAAAAGAAATGGAAAACCTTGGTGCATATAAAAAATGTATTTACCTGACATTTCTCAGTTGTTGATGGGCAATATTTTTCAGATGGCATATAGATGTAAGTGTTAATATGTATACTATGGAAGGCACACTATAGAGGGCATTAGTGTCCACAGTGGTTTTCCCAATGGTAGCTGAATAAAGCCTCATTCACACTACCAGCAACATTGTAGCGTTGCGATGTAAGCTGCTAGTGCACGTTTTCTCTTTGGCTGCATTTACACTGCAGATCTCGATGGTCAATTCCGATTTTGTGATCTGATTTTTTTTTTTTTGGCAACTCGCTTACATCATCTTTTAAAAGCTGCTTGTATCTGCATTTACACTGCACACAGCAAAGGTGGAATAACCCGGGGAAAAAAGAGCGGGCGCTGACTCACAGCTAATAAAAGAACACTCTTTTCTCCATTCCTGTATTTATTCATTCATTCATTTATTTTATTTTCGGCTTAGTCCCTTTATTAATCTGGGGTCTCCACAGTGAAATGAACCGCCAACTTATCCAGCATATGTTTTACACAGCGGATGCCCTTCCAGCTGCAACCCATCACTGGGAAACACCCATAAACTCCCATTCACACACACCGCACCACCCCCTTCCTGTATTTAATCTGCTTTAATTTTTAAGGGATAGCCCCGCCCTAAATGACTGATAGCCCCGTCCTAAAGTCATTCTATGTGACCAGAAGTGAAGTGGTTTCAAAGTGGGGAGAGAAGGACATGATTTTTTTATGAAAGATTATTTTATGAAAGATTTTTACAAACTAATGAAGTGCACAGGTACATCATTTATAACAGGCACTACTATATGCATATAAAAATAATATGATTAAATGTTGATTTCATTCCAACCTTGAAGCTTATTCTGATATTGTGGCCTATAACTCCTCTCTGAACTCCCAGCAGCCCTGGATCTTGCTCTCTCATTGGCTGTACATGCCCATATCTGGTCGCCAAAGAATAATAAACTATTACAGCTCAAAACAATGCCTTGTGTCTAATTTTTAAAATTTGTGGCAAGTATCCATGTAATAACTAAGATAAAGTACTTCTAGGACAGTTGTTATTGCAGAATAAAGCCTGATAGGTTTATCAGCATCCCGACGCAAAGCCTGACTGAAGGTCGATAACAATCGCCTGGAACTTTTGACTTTATTTTTAAAGCTATACAAATTTTACCTTGATGTTTTCATTCATTCATTCATTTTCCTTCGGCTTAGTCCCTTTATTTATCAGGGGTCACCACAGCGGAATGAACTGCCAACTATTCCAGCATATGTTTTACCCAGCGGATGCCTTTCCAGCCGCAACCCAGTACTGGGAAACACCCATACACACTCATTCACAGACATACACTATGGCCAATTTAGCTTACCCAATTCCCCTATAGCGCATGTGTTTGGACTGTGGGGGAAAACGGAGCACCCGGAGGAAACCCACGCCAACACGGGGAGAACATGCAAACTCCACACAGAAATGCCAACTGACCCAGCCGAGGCTCGAACCAGCGACCTTCTTGCTGTGAGGCGACAGTGCTAACCACTGAGCCACCATGTTTAATTCATGTAAGTTGATTGATACAACTTTTAGGCAACAACATGTGTAAAAGGAGATGATCACATCATTTGCAGTGCTTCATGGGACAGGGGGGCGGAGCTAATGATCTTTCCTCACTGCTGACCATCCGATTGGTGGAATTTTCTGTACAGCATTGTGGGTTAAGTAGTTTTTCTGCCGAATTCAACTGTTAAACATGACTGTTGTATAAATAAGGTGAATTAATGATTCAGCATATACTAAAGCACATACCATCATGTTCACGATACTCACCAACGTGTGACAACGTTCACGACTCATTGATTGTTTCACCTGTCCATCAAACTGGATAAAAACTCTGCCTATTCTTATTGAGTCATTAAAGATTTAGCACTTCCACATTTGTCATTTACATCAGTTACATTTTTTCTTTTGCAGAGAACAAATGTAAAAATCACAAAAAACCAATTATGACTTACTGAGAAATGAATTTCATTATGCAACATGGCGTTTGTTGTCATGTAGCGGTAGGCTTAGTATCTGGAGGATGACAAGTTGATTCTCATTATATTTCATTGCAGGTAAACAGGTGATCATTAAGCACAAGATGTCATGCTTCACACTTCGCCTTGCTGTTTTTATCCTCAAAAAACCCTTCAAGTAGCGGCAAACAATAATCCTGCAGTTCATGATAGAAGCCCATTAGCATTATGAAGCATTATGAAGCATATGGCACTGCTAAAATGAATACGGTGCAGATTAAGTTATTATAAGTTATAGGTGCATTAAGTTGTCTAATGAAGACAAAGTTTGGGCGAAGAGAGACAACGAGTACAGTAGCATGAAATTTGGTGCTGAAGGATAAAGTGAAGGATAATTTAGTGAATCGGCAGCAGCGAGAGCAGAATTGATGGATGTGAGCATCCTCAGCCCACTATATCTCACTGCCGTTTGTGTTCAGGAGCCGTGGGACACCTCTGGTGCTGACAGTAACCAGCCTAAATTGGCTCCTGAACAGAGCTTGGGCCGCGCCATCGGTGAGGGGGGTCTTAGAAATGGCTGTATATCTGGGTTGGGGGTCGACAGGTCTTGTGCGCTGCAGACAAGCGGCTCAAATGTGGCTGCATCATTACTGAAGCTCCTGCACTCATGGCTCAGGAGCCTGCTAGCATCAACACAGAGAACAAGCGGCTGATGAAAACTCATCGACGACCACTAAAAACGAGTGTTATTATATTGTTAACTGAAACTGAATCCATGAAAAACATGTTTGCTGCTTAAATAAATGTTATCTTATGTACAATAACTACTCGTTGTAATAATTGAACTATTAATTCAGAAAAAAAAAAATCATACACTTGGTGCAATGCAACACCAGGCGCATCGTAAGTGGGTTTTTTTTTGCTAGTTTCAGCCCGGCGCAGGTATCATTTTCACATTTCGCACCATGTTGTTTAAATAGCAAATGTATTTGCATCCGTTTGTGCGCTCATGGGTGTGCTGGTCTGAAAACGAGGTGTGTTAAGGCGCATTGCTGCCGCTGTTTTCAGGGCAACTGAAATAGATCGCACCACTGACCAGCTAAAGTTGTATGTTCTAAAGTCAATGGCGCAGGGTTTTTATTTGTTATTAAAAGAGTGCATTAGTTATATCGCAAGTTAGATTGCAAATGACAGCGGCCATTCACATATCGCGCCCATGCACAAGTTTGTTATTTCCAATGGAGGTGTGCGGCTTGTGCGCGTTCACGCCTTCCAGGAAAACATCTTCAAAGTATCGTGAGTCACATGACAAGAACTGACCGATCAGCTTCATATTTTGTATGGAATATACACATTTCGGCAGACTAAATATCTCAGACAATGCTTATCTCAGACAATGCACAATGCAATGCTTTTTAATGTTCTCTATAAATAAAACTTGTATCAGAGTTGCAACAATATTTGTCAGCTTGTCATCCTGCGAGAAAACGCCACGTCCCCCACTTCCCCCACCTCTTTGGTTTGGTGCAGATTTAAGACTCATTATAAAGAAGGCACTTGTCAGATTGTAGCTGAATTGAAAAAAAGCAGGGAAAAAAGTTATAGAACTTTACGTTTATGTAAATAATAAAGCAATAAATGTATATTTTATAATATTATTAAATAAAATATGTATTATTTTATGTACATCAAATCAAAGTCAAATATTTTAACAAATTATATTCCAAATTTGAACATTCATTTATTTTCCTTCAGCTTAGTCCCTTTATTTATCAGGGGTCGCCACAGCGAAATGAACTACCAACTTATCCAGCATATGCTTTACACAGCGGATGCCCTTCCATCCATACACTCTCATTCACACACATACACTATGGCCAATTTAGTTTATTCAATTCCCCTGGACTCGAACCAGCGACCTTCTTGCTGTGAGGCGCTGTGAGTGCTAATCACTGAGCCACCGTGTCACCAAATTTGAACATATTTACTGAAATTTAATTTAAAATGGGCAACACGGTGGCTCAGTGGTTGCACTGTCACCTCACAGCAAAGAAGGTCACTGGTTCGAGTCCCGGCTGGGCCAGTTGGCATTTCTGTGTGGAGTTTGCATGTTCTCCCCGTGAGAACTAAATTGGCTGTAGTGTATGTGTGTGAATGAGTGTGTATGGGTGTTTCCCAGTACTGGGTTGCAGCTGTAAGGGCATCCGCTGTGTAAAACATATGCTGGATAAGTTGGCGGTTCACTCCACTGTGGCGACCCCTGATGAATAAAGCGACTAAGCCGAAGGAAAATAAAACAGAAAAAAACTCTTTAAAATATTAATAAAACTACACTAAAAATGCAGGGTTCCCCACAATTCCTTCAAGTCGTCCGAACACAAATCAATTATGTTAACGTAATTGTTTTTCAAAAAAATATAAGTGGATTGAAAATAAAACAATTTAAAAAATGTAATAATTGTGTTGTTTAAACTCATTTTAAATAAGTAGTTTGATAAAGCAGCAAAAGTCATTTTTTGAGTGTTAATTAACAGTTTAATGATTTGCTCCACTCAAGCTGTAAATCAAACACTTATGGTGTGCTGACGCAGAACTTGCGATAGTAATTAGTGAAATTAAATGTTGAGTTAATTGGATGTTAATGAAGTGCACTTCTACAATCAAGTGCACAATGAACTCAGTAGCCTTCGCTTCATATTACCAATGGTTTGTTTTTTAATATACTAATGACTACAGTAAGATGACATATAAATTTCCCATTTAAGCCCAGTTTCACACAATGGGTGACCACTAGCATTATGAAACTAAGTGAAAGGATCAGTGCCCGAAAGCTTTATCTTCTATAAAGAAGAGCTTTAAAACTAATATTATGTTGCGTCTTTTTCTGGAACAGGCATAAACTCAATTCGTCAGAGATATATAAATGAATGTAGAACTGAAGATGGGGAATTGTGATGACTTTTTTGTCTCCTGAGACCTGTAACTGTACTGCAAATACTAAAACGTGTCTCATTTGAATGCTTTCTATTATATTCCATCACTTGTTGTTTTGAAAATAGAGCACACTGGGACTGGATGGCAAGAGTATTTTCTTAAAAGAGCACTTTTTTCTTTTTCTTTTTTTGGAAAGTCCCCTAGAGTTAAACAGTTGAGTTTTACCATTTTCTGAGTCACAGTTTCTAACATTCATATATATATATATATATATATATATATCAGTCTTAGTACACGATGTAAGTACAGAAGAGTCAAGCTTTGAATAAGATTCATTTTTCAGTCATGCTAATGGTCTAATCTGATTCAATGATCTATGCTAAGCTAAGCTAAGCTAAAAGTGCTCCTGCCAGACCCGGAGATTGGCTAAATGAATTTAAAAATGGTAAAACTCTAGTGTTTAACTCTAGGGTAGCTGTAAAATGAGCCTATTTCCAAAATAATAATAATAATAATAATTAATTAATTCAATAAGTGGAGTGTTCCTTTAACATCATTAAATTTACAAAGTATTTCTTGAAGTGAAAAAAATCAGGTAATCAGGTTTTTATTGAATTTACTGATGCTCAAGAAGGCTACATGATCAAATAAGAGTCAGGTGTGTAGAATTGTATAACTGAATAAATAAGTTCTACTTATTCTCTCTGGAATCATTCTACAACCCCAAATCAGAAAAAGTTGGGACAGTATGGAAAACGCAAATAAAAAAAGAAAGAAGTGATTTCTAAGTTTACTTTGACTTGTATTTCATTGCAGACAATACAACAAACATTATTTAATGTGTTCCTCGTGATTTTTATTTATTTATTTATTTTTTTTTTTAAATAAACACATATTTCAATTTTGGTTCTTGCAACACATTTAAAAAATAGTTGTAACAGTAAAGCATTTACCACTTTGTAAATACTGTAAAACACTTAAAAGATGTTTAGGGACTGAAGACACCAAGTGATGAAGTGTTCAAGTGTAATTTTGTCCCATTCTTCCTGCAAACAAGTCTTAAGGTGGGCAACAGTACGGGGTCTTTGTTGTTGCATTTTGCGCTTCAAAATGCGCCACACATTCTCTATGGAGACAGGTCGGGACTGCTGGCAGGCCAGTCAAGTACCTGTATCCTCTTCCTCCGCAGCCAGGACTTAGTTCTGTGTGCAGAATGTGGTTCCCCAGCGGGAGGGGAACTACAATGCTATGTGGAAACTTCCACTATGGGGGATTTCGTCAGAAAGCCAATCATTCTGAAGAGTAATTAAACGGGCCAATGAAATGCCAATGAGTTGGCGGTGTCAGCGTGCACAGCTGGCAGCAATCATAATCAGCTTGTGAATAAGAATGCCCGCTGTGCCACACAACCACACCTTTTTCGCTTCAGAAGCCTCATGTGCAGTCTGAAAGAGACGTTTTGCTGTCATCCTCCGACTTTGTTCGAGAGAGAGAGAGAGTGAGAGAAAGCTGCCGTCTTCTGAGAGGCTGATTTCTCCCGGTTCCAGCGCGAGCAACAACGCGAGCAGCGGTGGTCGAGCTGGGTTTCTCCTGTCCCTGGGCGTTTCGCTGGACCGGTACTTCAAGAGCGGTGCGTATAAATTTAAGCAAATTTCCTAAAAGAGCAACACGGTCGGGCAGCGCGTCTTTTTAAAGACGTCGCTCCGACCGTGCGTTTCTGGATGCGGTGGTTTCCTGTCCACGGATGATGGGCACGAGCACTGTATTGCATGTCTGGGGGACCAGCATGTTAATGCGGTGCTCGCGGGCAGCGCATGCCATCACTGCGATGGCATGTCTGTTGCGCAGCTAAGATCGCGGTTCGCTCTTGCAAAAGGGCGAACCACCCCTGTTGTCCCCCGCAAATAGCGGTTGGCACTCGGGCAGATCTGAGGGTCACAGTGGGGGTCAATCCGCCGCCCTCGGGCTTGCGGACCTCCCATTCCTCAGCGCGCTCCATCCAAGCTTCGAGTGAGAGAAGCGCACCATCCTTCGGGAGGGTCGCCCTCTCACTCGATGACACCGAGGACCAGATGTCCATCGCTGCATCGGAGGGTGGGCTGTCATTTTCCGATGACAATTCGGACCCGCTTCCTCCCTCAGGGGTGGTAAGCGAGGCTCCGGATATGGCATCTGATATGATGGCCGTGCTAACCCGGGCTGCTTCGGCGACGAGGCTGGAGATGGCTTGTCCCCCAGCTTCGTCGCCGGACCGATTAGACGGGTGTTACGTGGAGGATAAGAAGGGGAAACCCTCTAAGCCTCCCGTCCCCTTCTTCCCGGAGGTGCACAGTAAGTTCACGCAGCGCTGAGGGCACCTTTTTTCTGCCCGGTCTGCGTGCGCTCCGCCCTCACCTTCCTCGATGACGGAGCAGCCAGGGGGTACGAGGCAAAACCCCAGGTCGAGTGTGCTAGCGCGGTCAATCTTGCCCGCGTGGTGTCCCTTCCTGGCGTGGTTAGCCTCGGCTCCCGTCCAAAGCGTGTAGGTTGTCTGCGTCCCTCAGGGCCAGAGCCTACACTGCTGCGGGCCAGGCTGCTTCCGTTTTGCTTGCTACGGCTAGTCCAAGCGCTGGCGCAGCGGCACGAGGAAGGTTCCGACCCAGGCTTCATGCACTACGCACTGCAACCGACTTTGCTCTAAAAACACCAGGTCGGCTGCGAGTGCCCTGGGAAGGACGATGACCACACTAGTGGTCCAGGAACGCCACCTCTGGCTAAACCTGGCAGATATGCGTGTCGTTGACAAAGTTCGCTTTCTTAACACACCCATATCCCAGGCTGGCCTGTTCGGCGACACCGGGGTGAGTTCACCCAGGAATTCACTTCGGTGAAAGAGTAGTCAAGTGCGATCGGCGGGCTCAAAAACCGCTCTCCCCGTCGATTCGTCCACTTTGGCTGCTTCTCGCCGAGGGCGCTCGTCTGTGGCTCCAAAATCTGCTCCGCCGCCCTGTCCGTTCAACTGGTTAAGCGGCAGCGTTGAGCACCTCACAGACGATCACCGCCCCCCGCCTCAGGGCGCCGCTAAGTCCAGTACGGACCGCGAAGCGTCCCTGAGACGGGCCACTCGGAGAAAAGGATGTTTGCTCTTTCCCTGGCGGAGGGCCAGGGACACCCAAATCATTAACAAAAAGGCCGTATGGCTACTAAATTTTTAAGAGCAATTTTTTCCTCTCTCTGGGTGTGATAGCCCGAACACTGCCAGTATGGGACGCTATGCCTTCCAGCTCGCAGGATCGGTGCTCTTCGCCACAGGCTCTGTGAGTGCCAGAGGACGGGCTCCTTTCTCTCGCACTCCTAGCCGCCCTGCGGGCTCTTGGGACGAAGTTAAGATTAAACCTCTTAAACTTCCGCTCTTCCTTGGGACGCATGCCTCCCGGGGTGAGCTCTCCCATCCCGTGCTGCCCCACCGCTGGTGCGTCAGTGATTGCACCGATGATGTCACTCGCGTGGGCTCTGCCAGCCTGGTTAGCGCTGCCCAGCCCGTCGCGATGGCTCATTCGGACAATCAGACTCGGCTATGCGATTCAGTTCGCTAAACGGTCCCCCAAGTTCACGGGCGTGTATTACACCAGGTGTCAGCCCTGTGTCCGCCCCTCTCTTGTGCGAGGAGATTGCTGTCCTCCTGGCGAAGGATGCAATCAAGCCGGTCCCTCCAGCCGAGATGAGGTATGGGCTTTTTAGTCTGTACTTCATCGTACCCTAAAAGAGCAGTGGGTTATGACCAATCCTAGTTCTGCGCATTTTGACCCGCTGCCTTACAAGCAGCCGCTCAGAATGCTCATGCAGAAGCACATCCCCCGGTGCGTCCGTCCTCAGGATTGGTCTGCAGCGATAGACCTGAAGGACACGTACATTCATTCTACATTTTCCCACGCCACCGGCTGCGGTTTGCGTGCGAGGGTCAAGCATGATAGTACAAAGTCCTCCCTTTCTGGCTCTCCCTGTCTCCGCGGGTTTTCACGAAGCTCGCGGAGGATGCCCTAATGCCCCTTCGGCTCGCGGGCATCTGCATACTCCATTATCTCGATGACTGGCTTTTTAGCTCACTCGCGGGATCAATTGATTATGTACAGGGACTGGGTGCTCCGGCACCTCGACCTGTTGGGGTTTCGGGTCAACCGAGAAAGGAGTAGGCTCGCCCCCGTGCAGAGCATCTTTTTTCTCGGGTTGGAGCTGGACTTGATCACCATGACGGCGCGCCTCCCTCGAGAGCGCGCTGGGCTGATGCTGACCTGTCTGAGAGAGTTCGACAGGAAAACTGTGGTCCCACTGATATCATTTCAGAGGCTCCTGGGGCATATGGCATCCGTGGCCGCTTCACGCCGCTCGGGCTGTTCCATATGAGACCGCTTCAGCATTGGCTTCCCGATCAGGTCCCTAGACGCGCATGGCACGCGGGCACGCACCGGGTGACTGTCACTCCGCTGTGTCGCCGTGCCCTCAGCCTCTGGACGGACCCTGGGTTTCTACAGGCCTGTGTGCCTCTAGAACAAGGGTCCAGGCATGTCGTCGTTTCGACGGATGCTTCCAGTACGCGCTGGGGGGCCGTGTGTTGCGGGCATGCAGCTGGGGGTCCGTGGAAGGAACCTGGTTGCATTGGCATATTAATTGCCTGGAGCTGTTGGCAGTGTATCTCACGCTGCACTGTTTTTACCGGTGCTAGAGGGGAAACACGTGCTGGTCAGGACGGACAGCACGGCGACGATGGCGTATATCAACCGCACAGGGGGTATCCGCTCTCGCCGCATGTCTCAGCTCGCTCGCCGTCTGCTCCTCCGGAGTCATTCGCGGCGGAATCGCTGCGTGCCATTTTTTTCCCCCGGCGAACTCAACTGTGCAGCCGATGCGCTCTCACGGCAGTTCACGCCCGGGAAAACTGAGACTCCACCCCCGGCTGTCCAGCTGTTATAGGTGCGCTCTGCGCGCTGGCTAACACAGCTGGCCCCTGGGCGTGCGTAAATACGCATTTCTCTCCAGTGAGCCTTCTCGCAGATACTGTGTTACGTCAGGGAGGACGAGGACCAGGTCTGTTATTGCGCCTCTGGCTCAATCTGATCTGTTTTCAGCTCTCTCCTCGTGACGGCCCCTCCCTGGCATATCCCTTTGAAGAAGCTCCTTCTTCTTTGGAACAGGCACCATCTGGCACCCGCGCCCAGATCTCTGGAATCACGTGTAAGGTCCATAGATGGAGCGTGGAGGACTTAGGTGACTTACCGGTTCGGTGGTTAACACCGTCACTCAGGCTAGAGCACCCTCTACGAGGCATGCCTACGCCCTGAAGTGGAGTCTATTCGCTGTGTGGTGTACTTCTCTCCGAGAAAGACCCCGGACATGCCAGATCAGTGTGATGCTTTCCTCCTTCAGCTGGCTGAGCTAAGGCTGTCCCCTTCGCACTGAGGGGTTGGCGTTACGATCATCCCCGCTCTGAGGACGCGGGGATGGCGGCGCGCTGGGAAAGCATCGCCTCATCATCCAGTTCTCAGAGGGGCGAGACGCTGGTTAATTAAATCAATCCTGTCCCCCTCTCATACCCACTTGGAGATCTCTCTTAGGAGAGGTCTGCTCGATCCACTCGACTCAGTATCTTTAAGTTTTCTGTCCAGGTAGACAGCTCTGCTGGTCGCGTTGGCATCGGTCAAGAGGGTCGGGTATCTGGAGGCATTTTCGGTCAGCGAAGTGTGCCAGCAATTCGGGCCGGTCCACTCTCACGTTTTCCTGAGACCCCGGCCCACCTATGTGCCCGAGGTTCCTACAGCGCTTCTTTAGACTATGTAGTGAACCTGCAAGCGCTGCCCACGGAGGAGGCAGACCCAGCCCCTTTCTTGCTGTGTCCTGTTCGCGCTCGGCGCTTGTGACCGCATTAGAGCTTACGACTCTAAGCAGCTCCTTTTCTGTTATGATCGGCAGACGGGAAGTGCCATATCCATTCTGAGGTTGGCCCACTGGATAGTGGATGCCATCTCCCTCGCTTCTCTATGCCAGGGTGAGCCGCGTACCCCGGGAGTGAGAGCGCACTCGACTAAGAGTATCGCCTTCTCTTGAGCGTAAGCACGCGGCGCCTCTCTAACAGACATCTGTAGCTGCGGGCTGGGCGACACCTAATACATTCGTAAAGATTCTATAATCTTTGAGTGGGCTGATTTTCCTCACGTGTGCTGGATACGCCAGTGAATGAGGAAATTCAGTACGGTGTTGAAACACGCTTGCTGCGCCTTTCTCTTTAAACACAGAGATTCGTGCGCTTATTCACTCTGTTCAGTTGAGTTCCCCATTTGGCGAACCCTGCAGAGTTCCTCCGAGGCCCCCAGCATCTGACTCAGCGGAGGAGTCAGGTGCCTGGCCCATTACGTAGTTGGCATGCCCACTTGGTCAGCCCGCGTTCTGGGTATAGGTGCCTGCTATGCGCGATCCCCGCTGGCGATCCCATATGCTTCATTCAGCCACGGTGTAGTTCCTCCTCTTAGGCGGGCCCGTGTCTTCCCTCCCCGCTAACCATCCTTCATATGTGTTCTCCCCCTTTTCAGGGTTAGTCCTTATGTCTTCCTGCCACCAGGTCTCCCCATTGGGCAGCAGGTGGCCTCCGCAGCGTCCTCCCTATCGGGACTGCACGCTTCCCAACGTACTGTCGTAATTTAAAATTCCTAGTATCTTAACTAAGTGTATTTTTTACGACTCCCCAAAAAATATAAATAAGCCTTTAAGTGCTTCACAGGTAAGTAAGGTAAGTTAGGGCCAGGGGACACGTTGGTGGGCTGCGTCTCTGGTGATGATGGTGCGCTCACGCCGGAGCCTGGCAAACCTCTCACCAGCGACGTGGTAAGGTTCAATCACTGTGGCGTTTTCCATAGATTTCCCCATAGTGGAAGTTTCCACATAGCATTGTAGTTCCCCTCCCGCTGGGGAACGTAACGGTTACTAAAGTAACCCTCGTTCCCCGAGGGGGGGAACGGAAATGCTATGTTCCTTCGCCACAGGGATTGCGCCTTAGCTGACAGCTGTAGTTCGGCTTCTTCAGCTAGAAAAGGTGTGGTTGTGTGGCACAGCGGGCATTCTTATTCACAAGCTGATTATGATTGCTGCCAGCTGTGCACGCTGACACCGCCAACTCATTGGCATTTCATTGGCCCGTTTAATTACTCTTCAGAATGATTGGCTTTCTGACGAAATCCCCCATAGTGGAAGTTTCCACATAGCATTTCCGTTCCCCCCCTCGGGGAACGAGGGTTACTTTAGTAACCGTTACGTTCTGCATTGTCTTGTTGAAATATGCATGGGCGTCCCTGGAAAAGAAGACAGCATATTGTGCTCCATAATCTTGTATTTTTCAGCATTTATGGTGCATCACAGAAGTCCAAATTACCATTGCGTTTTTCATACTGTCTCAACTTTTGTTGATTTGGGGTTGTATTTAAGTTCAGGCTCACTGAAAATACATGGCTCAGCCTAGATTGTTTGTGAAATATAAAATACGTTTCTCTGGGTATGTTTAGTTGCACGCATTTTGAAGTGCAACATGCAGCTTGTTTTCAGGAAGAATGGGACAAAATTACACCTGAAACACTTCATCACTTGGTGTCTTCAGTGCCTAAAACAAATGCTCAGCTCAAGAAAAAAACGCTTCGGTGGACACGCACCCTTAAAATAAGGGCCATTGTGGCTTCTCCTGTCGCAGCAAATTCAGTTTTTTGGTGCCAGATTATCAGGAAGTGACAATTTTGTTCTCTTTGACTCATTTTATGGGAACGCTGCTTTATTCACAAATGTTTTATGTGATATTCCAGTTTGGGCATAAATCTAATTTGCATCTTAGAATGAAAACTAGGGGATCACAACCCATGGTTTGGAAAACACGTGACCCGCGGATTAGGCTAATACATCTTTTTTAACTTGTAAATTAATCCTACATTTGTAATGATTGCAGAGAGATCGCGTCATTCAAATCATATGTATGAAAGCATTTAGGCTTTCCGGTAAAATATAATGATGACGGTAGAAGTTGTGGTGGGGTATTGGGGATGTGGTGGGTTTCTTAGGTTATTAAAGGTGTTTTCTGTCACTTCTTGTTAAGCCTGCATTAATGCATTCAGTGTAAGCTGCATGATTAATCATTAAAATATCGGGATCTCAACACCCACGCAACATAAATGATAAAGGATGGTGATTTGCATATGTTTATTAATCCTTTGAATCGCTGCATTCAAATCTGTGTTTGAAAAACGCAAAAATCAAGAAAGAGCTTCAGTCTTTAGTCTTTTGAGTTAGTTATGAAGTTACAAACAGTGAAATAACACAGAAGTACAGGGATAACAGTTTGTAGTTTGGATAAAACCACTGATGTTTATGGTAAAGATTAAAATCACCATCATATACATTTAACTTGACACTCAAACATGAAAGTTGTACACAGCAATTACATTATTTAACCAATAGGTGGCCAGCCATCAAAAATATGCCACTGAATAATTCTTCAAAAATGACACATCTAGCAATGAAACATGAAGTTTTATGAGTGAATAACTGAATCATTTATTGAAAACGAGAGTAAAAATAAATATGGGTTGTACAAATTGTTCGATTTCTACGATTTCTGAATTTTTCACAGTACTGAATATTTTACTATTTATTTTTATTCAGCTGATTATTTCTTCATTTTATTCCTAATAAAATTACAGCTTATAAGTTCTGTTTGTTAAAACCAAATGTTTCTTGCAGTACTGTTTTTGTAATAAATAGAAAGCTAATGACATTTGTCTCCTCCCCTATTTGGCTGATCCGAAAAATGGTCCGATCCGTGACTAAAAGACCATAATGTGATCCGAACCGTGAGATTTGTTATTCGTTACACCACTAATGAAAACATAGCGAATGCGCCTATATTGAAGCTGATTGTAAAGCGAGCATTAATATACACACGTGTTACTAAGTTCTGCTCAGGAAGCCAGTCTGTAAAAATATGCTGTTAAAAATATCTGTTAATTAACACTTTTTGTATTTAGTGACTCACGTGTTTCCGTTTATTTACCATTGAATTGAATTATGGGATGTTGATCTCTGCTCTGTCAACTTTTGATGATGAAAACTCAACTCTACAGTTACTTTTATTGACATTTTAGTAGTTTGAAATAATTTAATCAGGGCCGGATTAAGAACACATTGGGCCCTGGGGCTATAACAAATCCAAGGGCCCCCCTTTATTTTTTTACCTCACAAAAGTATATATATATTTGTTGTTATTATTATTATTATTAATAATAATTTACTAATTACTATTATTATCAAATTTTCTACCATTTGATTTATATTTGATTAAAATATATTTTTTCTATTTTATTAAAATAAACCATAAATGACCATAAATCCCTAATGATAGGATATCTTTAAAATCCATTCTTTTAATATCCAAAATATTGTGGTCTTCTGAGTTACAGAAGGCTAGCATCCTTATTTTATTTTATTTATTTGCATCAGATATATTGTCTGATGAAAGCCAGTGCCAATATTTCATTGCTCCATATTATTACTATAGTTTTCATAAAAGGGGAAAAGTAAACATTCATAAAAAAAGTTTGCTTTCTAAACTGGTTTAGTTAGACACTGTAAAGCATAACCGAGTGTATTTACTTGAGATAGATACTGTTCTCCGCAACGATGGATCTTTTGATAACTGTTTGTGTAGGCTATTTGATTTGTTCACGCACTGTCTCGGTTATATTGTGTGATGAAAGGATTATGCGGGCACGCACCGGTTTGAGTCCAGCTGTAACCGCTGCGGGGCCGAGACATCGCTTCAGTTATGAGTCCATTCAGCATGATTCCGCCTATCCCAGCTTCTGTTACTACAGTCGTGGCCAAAAGTTTTGAGAATGACACAAATATTAGTTTTTTTACAAAGTTTGCTGCTAAACTGCTTTAAGATCTTTGTTTCAGTTGTTTCTGTGATGTACTGAAATATAATTACAAGCACTCCATACGTTTCAAAGGCTTTTATCGACAATTACATGACATTTATGCAAAGAGTCAGTATTTGCAGTGTTGGCCCTTCTTTTTCAGGACCTCTGCAATTCGACTGGGCATGCTCTCAATCAACTTCTGGGTCAAATCCTGACTGATAGCAACCCATTCTTTTATAATCACTTCTTGGAGTTTGTCAGAATTAGTGGGTTTTTGTTTGTCCACCCGCCTCTTGAGGATTGACCACAAGTTCTCAATGGGATTATGTTCTGGGGAGTTTCCAGGCCATGGACCCATGTTTTGGTCCCTGAGCCACTTAGATGTCACTTTTGCCTTATGGCACGGTGCTCCATCGTGCTGGAAAATGGATTGTTCTTCACCAAACTGTTGTTGGATTGTTGGAAGAAGTTGCTGTTAGAGGGTGTTTTGGTACCATTCTTTATTCATGGCTGTGTTTTTGGGCAAAATTGTGAGTGAGCCCACTCCCTTGGATGAGAAGCAACCCCACACATGAATGGTCTCAGGATGCTCTACTTTTGGAATGACACAGGACGGATGGTAGCGCTCACCTTTTCTTCTCCGGACAACCCTTTTTCCAGATGCCCCAAACAATCGGAAAGGGGCTCAAGCCCGAGTCCTCAGCAGTTCATTCACCATACTTTTTGCAGAAGATCAATCTGTCCCTGATGTTTTTTTTGGAGAGAAGTGGCTTCTTTGCTGCCCTTCTTGACACCAGGCCATCTTCCAAAAATCTTCGCCTCACTGTGCGTGCAGATGCGCTCACACCTGCCTGCTGCCATTCCTGAGCAAGCTCTGCACTGATGGCACTCCGATCCCGCAGCTGAATCCTCTTTAGGAGACGATCCTGGCGCTTGCTGGACTTTCTTGGACGCCCTGAAGCCTTCTTAACAAGAATTGAACCTCTGTCCTTGAAGTTCTTGATGATCCTATAAATTGTTGATTTAGGTGCAATCTTAGTAGCCACAATATCCTTGCCTGTGAAGCCATTTTTATGCAACGCAATGATGGCTGCACGCGTTTCTTTGTATGTCACCATGGTTAACAATGGAAGAACAATGATTTTAAGCATCACCCTCCTTTTAACATGTCAAGTCTGCCATTCTAACCCAATCAGCCTGACATAACGATCTCCAGCCTTGTGCTCGTCAACATTCTCACCTGAGTTAACAAGACGATTACTGAAATGATCTCAGCAGTTCCTTTAATGACACCAATGAAATGCAGTGGAAAGTTTTTTTCAGGATTAAGTTAATTTTCATGGCAAAGAAGGACTTTGCAATTCATCTGATCACTCTTCATAACATTCTGGAGTATATGCAAATTGCTATTATTAAAACTTAAGCAGCAACTTTTCCAATTTCCAATATTTATGTCATTCTCAAAACTTTTGGCCATGACTGTACATGTACAAGTGTATCAATGATAAAGACTGATGAAAAAGCTAAGACGAGCTTGGTTAGCCTACCCTTGACTGGACGGTTCTCGTGGTAGAAATAAGGGACTGTCCTGGGAAAATTGGGACATATGATCACCCTTATGGGTGACTAAAACAGGGCTATTCAATATTCTGATTGGGTTACAGCCACTCCGAGTCCCAGTTTAGCACCCGAAAGGAATACTTCAAATTATCGACGAGATAATTTTTTTTTTAATTAGTATTATTTTTATTATTATTATCGACGAGATAAAGCATAGGGCAAAGAGGCGTTTCCCACATCATAGCACATATTAATTCTTCAGCCAATCAAGGACCCGCTTCTTCTGTGGGGCCTGGGGCTTCAGCCCCACCTAGCCCATATGTTAATCCGGCCCTGAATATAATGTATAGGAAATAATATAAAGAGAAAGAAATAAGTCTGTAAAATAACTGAAAATGCACTGGCAGATTATTACAAGGTTTTTGTAGCGTAATATACAACACCAACCCAGACAATATATCACTGCAAACTCTTAAACGTGCATAAAAGTCACTTTTTTTTTTACTTTTCAAGGTTAAAAGTTGTTGAAAGAAAGATCAAGATCCCATAATGCAATTCAAAAATACGAATAAACAAAGAAAACTTAACACATAAATCACAAAATACAGAAAACTGCTAATTTACGGATATTGTTTACAGTGCATGTTACCTGTAGAAGTGAACCAAAAGGATTACAACATTCCTCTACATTAGGTGATTAACGTGTGTGTGTGTGTGGGACGAGCGCAGAGGAGCATTGATGATGTATTGCGCTTGTGCGTGTGTGTGTGTGTGTGTGTGTGTGTGTGTGTGTGTGTGTGTGTGTGTGTGTGTGTGTGTGTGTGTGTGTGCGTACAGAAGGCATGTCTCTGTGCAGGGAAATGAAGTGTCTGCGGCGCTGAGAGCTCATCCACACCACACACACACGCCCTCCATAATTTGGTGTCAGGCCCTCCGCTCATTAATTTCAGAAGCAAGACTTTTTCCTGCACTCTCTGACACAACAGCCACCAGCAAATACAGCAAACACACGGGGAGGCCTGGAAATGTGATTCTGCTGGCATTTCTGCTTTATTTTTGTCTTTGAGAACGAGGACTGTCACTTTATATGTGCTTGGTTGGGGGAAAATCTGCTGTAAAGATATTCTCACAGTGCTTGTGGCAACAGATGTTATTGTTAAGTAAAACTAGCATTCTGTTGCATGAAATAAAGCTGGAATAATATCTAAATATTGGATGAAAGACGTGGGTGAAAGTTTAAAATGTGGCCTTGGCAACAAACCGAACTAACATACCTTGATATCAACTGAAAAAAGAAATTGTGCTAAAACTATTTTCAAAATGTCATTAAATTAAATTTTTTGAAGTAGAATGACAGATTTTATTTCATATGTACTCTAATAATCTTGATCTCATTACGTTACTACACTTGTTACACCATTTACAAACTATTTTACACAAAAAATTAATGATTGTAATGAAAATGTAATGAAATTTCAACTTCAGTCATTACAAATTGCCAATTTGACAATCACCTCACAGCAAGAAGGTCGCTGGTTCGAGCCCCGGCTGAGTCAGTTGGCATTTCTGTGTGGAGTTTGCATGCTCTCCCTGTGTTGGCGTGGGTTTCCTCTGGGTGCTCCGGTTTCCCCCACAAGTCCAAAGACATGCGCTATAGGTGAATTGGGTAAGCTAAATTGACCGTAGTGTATGTGTGTGAATAAAAGTGTATGGATGTTTCCCAGCTGGAAGGGCATCCGCTGCGTGAAACATATGCTGGATAAGTTGGCGGTTCATTCCGCTGTGGCGACGCCAGATTAATAAAGGGACTAAGCCGAAAAAAAAAATGAATGAATGAATGAATAAATGAATAAACTTTAAATGAAAAACAAAAGTTCATTTAAAATATTTTAAATACATTGGAAAAAAATCTGTCAAATTTATTTTACTGATAAATTGATTGTCAATTGAACAATTTTGTACAAAAAGCATGTAACACAATTAGAATATTTTAAAGAATGAAATGCTATTTTCGGTCACACTTTATTTTGATGGTCCGTTTGTTGAATTTAAGTTACATTGCATCTACATGCCAACTAATTTTCATTAGATTATAAGTAGACTGTTAGGTTGGGGTTAGGGTTAGTGTAAGTTGACATGTACTTGCAATGTTTCTTATAGTCAGTTAAATGTCTGTTGAAGGAGCAGTATCAGCAGATATTAAGCAGACAGTCTACTAATACTCGAGTGGACCATCAAAATAAAGTGTTACCCTATTTTCTTGTAATACATTTTTATCTACAATTTTAAATTCTTTTTACATTGCATAAATTTACAGAATTAAGTAATTTGGGGTAATGTATATATATATATATAGTATTGAACACGTCACCATTTTTCTCAGAAAACATATTTCTAAAGGTGCTGTTGACTTGAAAGTTTCACCAGATGTCGGTAACAACCAAAGAAATCCATATATGCAAAAAACATATTAATTAGTTTACAAATGAAGTTATGTGTAATTAAATGATATGACGCAGGGAAAAAGTATTGAACACATGAAGAAAGGAAGGTGTAGTTCGGCAGTGAAAGCCCAGACAGCAGCTGAAATCTCTTAGTGGTTCTTCAGCAACCCTCTGCCCTTCCTCAGTGTAAATGAATATCAGCTGCTTCAGTCCAGCATCTACACTAGCAGGAGGATGAAGTAAAACCAGGGTGGACATTTCAGCAAGGCAATGATACAAAACACAGCCAAGGAAACTCTCAAATGCTTTCAGAGAAAGAAAATCAAGCTGTAGAACGGCCCAGCCAATCACCTGAGCTGAATCCAATAGAAAATACAAATTAAAGGTCAGATTTGATAGACGAGACCCACAGAACTATCAAGATTTTGACATTCTGTTTAAGTCTGTGGAAAACTCACACCTGAGCAATGCATAAGACTTCATTCTCCATATGAGAGGCGTCTTTAGGCTGCCAGTACCAAAAAAACCTTTTATATAAAGTATTAAATACATTTCAGTAGTTCAGCACCTGTGTGTTCAGGTGGATGATATTAAATCCACATGTAAAACGAGTACAGCGGAATGCACCAGGGGTCTATTTTAGGACCTCTGCTTTTTAGTATTTATTTTATATAAATGACCATATACATTATATATATAAAATGTTTATCATCTGTATGTACTAATGCTAACTTTTTAATGTATTCTGATGAAACTGTGCTCTACTCTCATGGAAAAAAAATGAAAAATAAGTTGTTGTTAAATGTTTGCAAAACTCAAATTAGAGTTTAAAGATCGACAAATCTGTATCCATGTTTTTATTTTTTAAATAGATACAAACCTACAAACTTCATTCATTCATTTTTCTTCAGCTTAGTCCCTTTATTCATCAGGGGTCGCCACAGCAGAATGAACCGCCAGCTATTCCAGCATAAGTTTTACACAGTGGATGCCCTTCCAGCTGCAACCCAGTACTGGGAAACAACCATACACACTTATTCACACACATACACTATGGCCAATTTAGTTTATTCAATACACCTATAACACATGTCTTTGGACTGTGGGGGAAACCGGAGCACTCGGAGGAAACCCACGCTAACATGGGGAGAACATGCAAACTCCACACAGAAATGCCAACTGACCCAGCCGGGACTCAAACCAGCGACCTTCTTGGTGTGAGGCGACAGCACTAACCACTGAGCCACCGTGTCGCCCCCTGAAATTGAATTATGAAACAAAGCATGTTTCCTTTTGAGGTCAATGTATTGTTGTAAATTCAGAATTCAGATTCAAATATGTTTTTAATTTATTTTTTACATAATTTTTTATATTATTTGTAGATTTTTTTTTTTGCTAAGTACACTTTTCTCCTGATTAAGCAGTGTTTTTGCAGTATATACAGTTGGCGCCCTCCTGTGAATTTTCTTTTCTTTTTTAAATATTTCCCAAATGATGTTTAACAGAGCAAGGAATTTTTCACAGTATTTCCTATAATATTTTTTCTTCTGGAGAAAGTCTTATTTGTTTAATTTCAGCAAGAAAAAAAAGCAGTTTTTAATTTTTTAAATACCATTTTAAGGTCAATATTATTAGCCCCCTTAAGCAATATATATTATCGATTGTCTACAGAACAAACCACTGTTATACAATGACTTGCCTAATTACCCTAACTTTAACCTAATTAACCTAGTCAAGCCTTTAAATGTCACTTTAAGCTGAATACTAGTGTCTTGAAGAATATCTAGTCAAATATTATGTGCTGTCATCATGGCAAAGATAAAAGAAATCAGTTATTAGAAATGAGCTATTAAAACTATTATGTTTACAAATGTGTTGAAAAAAAAATATTTTTATTAAACACAAATTGGGGAAAGAAATATACAGTGGGCTAATAGATCAGGAGGGCTAATAATTCTGATTTTAACTGTATGTGGTCATTTGCATGCTGTACTACTGCAGTTTGTGTTCAGAAAAGCTGTAGTTTTCAGTACTGCTGATGAACGGCGTCCAATTTACTACACTTGTACTGGAGTTAAACAACTGCATTCGTGCTGGTCCACATGGTCTCTATGTGCAATGACTTGAAAAAGAATAAATGATGTGCTCTGTTAAACTAGAGCTGCGGTTCACAGCTGTCAGCGAGACTGCTGCAAAAATAATGATTTGTTATGGTTTGTTGTACTTCGACACAATAGACAAGACAAAGTGCAATTGCATGAACAACTTTATTTGGGGTCGAATCTGTAGAAGTTTTAAAAACATCATCCGTCATATATTTTAAATGATTTCTGAAGAGCTGTACACTCTAGAAACCTGCAGAGTCTTTAATCCTCACCGACTCTTGCTTGTTTTTGGACCGTTCACAGGCGCATACGACTCCAGGAGAAACTTCCAGGAGTTTTTCCAATTTCCCAAAGAAACAGACACCATTGCGGGGTCATGGCTTTTAAGATTATTTGAGAATTTCCAAGATTCAATCCATTCTGCAAACATCTCTTTTTCATCTTCGTCTTCATTGTGGCTTGATTTAGATCTGGCGTTACGCTTTGTTTGCATCTTGGCTATTTTACATGCATCGCTCCATCTCTTTTCCTGTGGTTTCTGCTGATCTATGTTCAAACACATGACTGCTGCACTCTTTATCGTTTTGACAGATTCACCTCGCAGGTTTGAGTCAACATCCATCTTCACGAACCTCCAAGACTTGCTCCAGATTTTCAGCTGCAGGTCATTGGCCAGGGCAGAGGGTAAATAATTGATGTGTTTGCGTTTTGACCAAAGCATCAATGCATTGTTTTGTGCATTGAATGGCTTTGCATCAACCCATGAGGCAATGTTCTTGGGTGGTTGTGGGTTTGATATCTTCCATGAGTGACCCCACTCTGAACTGCACCCCATCTGGACAGATTTTAACATTGCATTGCTTTCAGACTCCAGCTGGAAATTCAAATACCTTTCACCTTGTCTTTGAAAAAACGCTGTGCTGGAAAACATCCATGAATTATCCCAGTCCAGCACATCTTTCTTCATAAGATGCACAAGTCCATCAACCTTCTTCTTCTTCACCCTCCAAGAGTCATTCCAGTCTTGGGAATCCAGATGTCTGCAAAATTCATTAGATGCTCTGCAGATTCTCCCTTTGATTTCCATTGATTTCTCAAACCACATATACTCTGGTTGGAGATCTTCGGAGTTGGAGAACCTCCAAGAATCTGCCCAATCTGTCATGGAGGGTCTGTCATGATGCTTATGAGCTGACAACTTCCATGATTGATCCCAGTCGGCCACAGATCTTGCGTATGCATGTCGACATATTGGTTGAGTTGATGCACTTGCTCCTTGTCTTTCCGCTAGATGTTGACGTCTCGTGGACCTCCAGGATTCAGACCAGACACGAACCCCTGCCGGTCCATTATGTGGGAAATCCTCATTATCTCTCACTCTTCTAATAGGTCTAGGTTGAGTATTGGTGGACCAACCCTGCTCCCATAAACCAGCATCTTGGTTGAAAGTTAAGTTTGTGAACCTCCAAGAATTGGTCCATTCGTTGAGAGTTTGTGATGGTAGTTGTTGAAGTGGACGTCTCTGATTCCTAAATCCTTGTTCTTCTCCACAGTGGTGTTTTAACATTTTCCAGGAATCATTCCAATCCATTTGCTTTGAGAAATTAAGAATCTCTTGCTTCTTCTCTTTTTTTGGCAAAGCAAATATGTTGAATTTCACACGTTCAGCTTGTTGCTTGGAATTGTCTGGTTTCTGTGTCTCGACCTTCACTTCCACCTCACTTTTATTTATCTCTTCTTTATACTCTGACAGATTTTTTATGGTCTTCCATGATTTTTCCCACTCAGATGGCTGCGCATCCCTCTCGCCGAACTGAATTGTGTGCTTCATCTCTCTAGACACGTTCATTATCATGTTGCAGATGTCGGGATGCATCTCCTCAGGCACTGCTACTTGAGACTGCACTGATTTTGTCTCTGGTCCTGATATGGTTTTTGCAACCCTCCAAGATTCTTTCCAAGCTAAATTATTATTTTTATAAAGCTGCTTCTTAAAGTACATCCAAGAATTATTCCAGAGATATTCAGGTTGCTTTCCCTCATTAGCTGATGGTTGAATTCCCATCCTGATTTCTGCTTCTTTAACATGCTTCATTGACTTCCAGGACTCCTGCCATTCTGGTGCACTTTCCCCCCACAGCTTATAACATTTCTCTTCGATTTTATTTGCACAATTGCTTGTGCCTTTATTAGGCTCTTTTCCTTTCTGAGTGAATTTCCATGACTTGTCCCATTCGGCAATGACCAGATCTTGTTGAATGCACTCAGAGTGTAAAGATTTGCTGAGCTTCTCCCAAAGAAACACATCATTGGTGTTTATATTATTGTTGGCGTCAAACTCAAGATCACACCAGGGTTTACTCTCTGTGTTTGGTTGAAGATTGAGAAACTTCCATGACTGTCCCCAGTTGACAACACAGGGAATTTCTTCAGGTTTCGGCAAAGGCTGAGAGAACTTCCAGGACTTCGCCCAAACCATCAAACCCGGGCAGCTTTCATTAAGGTGGCGTAACAGGGCCAGTTTGTTGGCTTTTGTGGTCTTCGTCATGTCCGTGTGCTTCTGAATCCGACTGCTCTGGAAACCTTGAGGTCTTCCCAAATATGTCTTTTTAGCCTTCTGTGCTTCAAGGGTTGGTTCTTCAGGAAGCTTTGCTTTCCTCTCCAGTCTCTTCAGGGTTTTTATATTGAAGGACATGCGCGCATGCCAATCTTGATTGATTCTATGAAAAAATAAATTGACATGAACAAAAAATGAAAATAGGGTTTGCATTAAGCAAGGCAAGGCAATATCAATTATATAGCACATTTCATAAACAATGATAATTCAAAGTGCTTTTCATATACAAGAATAAAAATAAACATAAACATAAAATACAAGTATAACTTCCACAAGTGATCTCAATTTTCCTTCCAAAAATGTCTTTCAGAGTCACGTCGATCAGCTGGTTTGTCTGTCTATAAGCGGACATACGAGCGATCCGCTGATGAATCGCGGCTTTAATACGCTCCAGTGTCCCTGTATCTGTGGTTACACTCAGTAAACAGCGGTGAGTTCGGTGAACTGATGATCTTCATGGCCAATCACAGTCATTTCTGTTGAGCATGTGAACACAACAGCAAATTAGCACTGTTTAAAAACGTACTCAGTAGCGCTCAAATGTTAGCGGGAAATTGAAATTTTTTAAATTTCAGTATCGATTTGTACCGAATTCCAGTATCGTGCAACCCTACACCCTGGTGGAAACACTAGTCTTTGTCACTGTAATGCGCAATCTTTCTTCAATCAACCCTCCTGTTGACTTGTGCGTCAAAATGATCCGTACACCATTTTAACGGCAGGACAAAAACTAAACAATGTTTTTTCATCTTGAAGTTTGGTGACTTTTTCTAAAATGACCCCAACATTAGAAAAAAACTATCATTTTCTTTTTTGTTTCATATTTTCATGAAGGCTGTATACAATTAGGGTACAACAGTTTTCAATCAATTTTGACCTGCCAGCTATAAAACCATTTTTACACCACAAAAACCACTGGCACACACTCAACACAAACACACACACCCCAAACACACAATAAGAAACTTTTATGAATACTAGCTTGCAAAAATATTTGTACACTTCTGCAGGTACTTTTAACATTAAAAAATACACATGCTTTACTGCAGTCAGTGTTTTTATTGTGCTTTACTGTGGAGTGTTGTCCACTGATTAAATATTGATGAAATACACCAACCTGATTTCACCAAGTTGGACATGTTACTGGATTAACATTTATGTTGATCCTGGAACAACATTCCAATCAGCCAATCAGAATTAAGGGATACGTTTACCTTTATGTTAAGTTTAGGCTTACGGTTAGGTTTATGCACTTCTACATGACTGTTATACAACTATTATTCCCCTCTGATTTTGGGAATAATTTACAGCTATGGTAGGGTTTAGGGGTAGGGAATAGGTATGGATTACATTTTCCAACAAAAATGATGTTCCAGGATCAACATAGATGTTAATCCAGGATCACATCGTACTTGGCAAAATCACGACGTGCGATGAAATACTGCACACTGATGAGGAAAACCTAGACATTCACCGAGGTTGTAATGAATATGAGGTTGTTTCTTCATGCAAAATAGATTTGAGGATTAAAATTAAATTTATCTGCTTTATTTTAGAGAAGACGGGTCATTTTTGACCCAAAGGGTGAACTGTGTATACAGAATTCTTAGACAACAGGAGGGTTAATCACCCTAATTTTAATTAGCTTCTTTTGTTTTAACAGATTAATTCAAGATGTCTGTTGTTACCGAAATTAATATTCACACAATTAAGCCAATTAAAGTTGAAGGCGACCACAAGCTGATTATCGTTCTGGATGGTCTTTATTCAAAATAGGCCGAGAGAGGCATTTGGGATGAAACTGCATTCATGCAATATCAGAGCTACTGTAATTATGAGATGACTCACGGATTCTTCTCTAAATTGTTCTCGTCTTTGTTATGAAAAAAAAAAAAATCTTTTCTCTCCAAGCACTTAGAATGCATACATGTGCAACTCTCTAACTTGCAATTATGAGTCAGAGAAAGATTTTACAAGTTGGAAAGGAGTAATTACAGTAATTCTGACATGGCATGAGCACAGCATGTTCGCAGATATTACAAAACTACTTGAAGTGAAATAGGTTAAAATAGTTACAATTGAGTTAAAGGGGACCTATTATGCCCCTTTTTACAAGACGTAAAATAAGTCTCTGATGTCCCTAGAGCAGGGATGCCCAAACTAGGGCCCGCGGGCCAAAGTTAGCCTACAATAACCTTCCTGCCATCCCATCTGAGAAGAGAGGAAGAATGTTGGGCATGGTTTAGAGGTTGTCATTTCAAATCTAATGTAACCTTTTGTTAGTTTGTTTTATTGTTGAAAGCTAACTGAAATAAAATGTTTCAATTAAATGGTGTAAATTAATCAGATTTGGTTTAAATGTACATACTGTCACCAGACAGATAGAGGACAAATCAAGGCAAAGGCAGATTCTGCTTGACTAGTGTATTCATCATTGAAATGTTATAAATGTGATTTATGTTATTATTGCAATAAGTTATCATATTAAATGTTATACTGCATTAGTTCATATGATTTAAAGTAATGTTTTTTATTTAATTTTAAATCTTATGAAATAAACTAGGAAATTACCCATGGCAACTTTAATATAATATAGCTTGGTATATTTACCTTCAGCCCACGGCTCTCAATGACATTTGATATATATCTCAATGAGCTTTGATTTGGCCCACCATCCCATCTGAGAAAAGAAGGAGACTGATGGGGAGCATTGGGGGGAGAATCCCTTTAACAGAGGTCTTCATTTTGAATTTAACGTAACATTTTTTTGTTTGTTTTAGAGTTGAGCTACAAAAAAAGCAATCAGAAATTAAATGTTTCAATTAAATGAATCAGATTTTTACTGTCTCTCGACGAATAGAGGACATTGCACAAAACATTGCAAGCAAATCAATGCAAAAGCTTGACTTGTGTAGCTATTCGGCATTGAACTCCATTGTGTAATAAATGGGATTGTTTTTGTTTTTATTGTAATAAGTTTATTATATTCATTCATTCATTTTCTTTTCGGCTTAGTCCCTTTATTAATCCGGGGTCGCCACAGCGGAATGAACCGCCAACTTATCCAGCATATGTTTTACGCAGCGGATGCCCTTCCAGCTGCAACCCATCACTGGGAAACATCCACACACACTCATTCACACACATACACTACGAACAATTTAGCCTACCCTATTTACCTATACCACATGTTTTTGGACTTGTGGGAGAAACCGGAGCACCCGGAGGAAACCCACGCGAACACGGGGAGAACATGCAAACTCCACACAGAAACGCCAACTGACCCAGCCAAGGCTCGAACCAGCGACCTTCTTGCTGTGAGGCGAACGTGCTACCCACTGCGCCACCGTGACGCCAGTTTATTATATATATATTATTATACTGCATTAGGACATATAAAGCAATGTTTTCTAGTTTTTTTCTTTTTAAATATTAGGAAAATAAATTTGAAAATTACTCATGGCAACTTTAATGTAATACAGTTTGCTATATTTACCTTCGTAAAGGCCCTCATAAGAAAAGGTTTGGGCACCCCTGCCCTAGAGTGTGTATGTGAAGTTTCAACTCAAAATACCCCATAAATAATGTTTTATAACTCTCTGAAACTGACCCTTTTTAGGCTTGGATGCAAATTGTGTCATTTTGGTGACTGTCACTTTAAATTCAAATGAGATTGTGCTCTTTTCAAAAGAGGGCGGAGCTACAGATGCCTGTGTGTCAGCATAGTGGCAGATTCAAAAACAAGACTAACATCCTATGCTAATAAGGGAGAGATGGTAACTAGTGGGCGGGGCTTTCCCCCTCTGATGACACGTACAAAGGGAGAATGTCAATCAAAGTGTTTCTGCAGACTGTTTTTATCAAGTCTGATTATAACAAATAAAATTACTACATTTTTACCATTAGAAGCTGGTTATATTCACACACTGTCGCCACACAACTGTGTCTAAACCCCTTATAAAACTTATTTTTACATAATAGGTCCCCTTTAAGTACCAACAAACTGAAAATCATGCTTCAAATACACTTTTTTTGAGTCACAAAGTTATTTTCTAAATACTAACATTTTCTGATTGACAAATGCATTAAATGAGAGGTTTCTGCAGGTCCTCACCTTTCCAAAGCACTCTTCCGTATCCTCTCCGCCTCCATCTGCCGCTTCTGTCGATACTCCCTCAGTCTTATTTCCCAGACATCCTTCATAATTGAAGCGCCACACACTAACACCTCTGCGTTCTTGTCCATTATTGTAGAGACTTCTAACGTAGGCAAAGATGAAGCTGTCAGGGAAGGAAGAAGATTTAATATGGCAACGTTCCCCTGCATAAACTAACCGTAAAATGTGCATTTGTTTACAATAGCTCCATCTAATAGCATGCTTTCTATTAAACCAGGACAGGCGATTAAATATAAACACAGACAAAATAATAATACTAAGATTTTCATATTATATAATACATTTAACAGGGAACCATCACATATCTGGTGAAAGCAACACAACGTGAAATTGCTTGTGTGATTAATTCTGAAATGCTGTAATTTCATGCCATATTTAAAAGCAATAAAATGGTGTTAAATGCCAGCAATGTTAATTGGGATTTCAAAAGAGCAGCGCATCCAACAACATAACAAAAAATGGGTGCAAAAATGAAATGAAAACTAAATGCTTGCTTACCCGTCTGACTGTTCTCTGTCAAATATGCATCTGGCACCAGAAGCAGCTCTTATGAGTGTCAACTGTAACTAAATTGGCCCGTGTAACCAGGGCTCTTGACCCGGCTATTTTTAACACCCTGCAGGCCAGCTGCCACCAGACTACGTAACTCATTAGAATTGACAGAAACGCTTAAATGCATACTCTTTTGAGCAATTCCAGCATTACAGATGTGACATTTGCAGTAAAAACTCAAAACTTAAATTCACATGTTAACATTATATTGAAACATCTGTTTATATTTCACAAAACTACTAACCACAGAGTTATGGGATCAGGAAAATATCAATCTGTAAACATGTTTTATATTTTAAATGAGGAAAAATAAACATGCGTTATGGATGTGACTGAAAAAGTCTGTGAGCTTACAGTATACACTACCTGACAAAAGTCTTGTCGTCGATCGCAGTTATAAGAGCAACAAATAATAACTTGACTTCTAGTTGATCGTTTGGGAAAATGGCAGAAGCTTGATTTTTCCCATGAATCATCTGTTGACCTGCATCTCAATCATCACAAATACTGCTGAAGACCTATTGGTACCCGCATGGACCCAAGATTCTCACAGAAATTAGTCAAGTTTGGTGAAGGAAAAATCATGGTTTGGGGTAACATTCAGTATGGGGGTGTGCAAGAGATCTGCAGAGTGGATGGCAACATCTAAAGCCTGAGGTATCAAGACATTTGTCCTGCCCATTACATTACAAACCACAGGAGAGGGCAAATTCTCCAGCAGGATAGCGCTCCTTCTCATACTTCAGCCTCCACATCAAAGTTCCTGAAAGCACAGAAGGTCAAGGTGCTCCAGGATTGACCAGCCCAGTCACCAGACATGAACGTTATTGAGCATGTCTGGGGTAAGATGAAGGAGGAGGCATTGAAGATGAATCCAAAGAATCTTGATGAACTCTGGGAGTCCTGCAAGAACGCTTTCTTTGCCATTCCAGATGACTTTATTAATCAGTGATTTGAGTCATTGCAGAGATGTATGGATGCAGTCCTCCAAGCTCATGGGAGTCATACACAATATTCATTCTTTTTCCACTGCAGCATGACTTTATATTCTATACTGGACATTATTTCTGTTCAGTGACAAGACTTTTGTCTAAGCAAAGTCAGACCTTACTGTCCTAATTAAATCATTAAAAATCAAGGCATGATCATATTTTATTTTGTTAAAACAAGCGTAATCTAGAGGCCTTTGCCTTTCATATAAGCCACTTCTGATGCTAAATTATCAACTAGAAGTTATTATTTGTTTTCCCTTAAAAACTGGATAGGCGACAAGACTTTTGTCAGGTAGTGTACAACATACTTTGTAGAAATTCTGTGAATTAAACTGCACAACCCAAAAGAAACAATCCTAATCACAAGGATAAAAGTTGCTCTCTTTAGAACAAACATGATTGACTTTATTTTATTTTACATTTTTGCATTTATGAGGAAAAAGCTTGGTTATGGATGTGACATCTCTCTGTTATGGATGAGACAGATGTGAAATTGGCACTTGTGTGACTTTGGTAAATCAAATATAATTGTTTAAAAACATTGACAGAGACATTTTTGAGTATTTTTACTACACAAAAAAAATATATGATTTTGGTGAAAACATTTATTATTTTTTTTTCCATGCATGGAATTGGAGCGCCACGGTGGCGCAGTGGGTAGCACAATCGCCTCACAGCAAGAAGGTCGCTGGTTCGAGCCCCAGCTGGGTCAGTTGGCATTTGTATGGGAGTTTGCATGTTCTCCCCGTGTTCGCGTGGGTTTCCTCCAGGTGCTCCGGTTTCCCCCACAAGTCCAAAGACATGCGCCATAGGGGAATTGGGTAAGCTAAATTGATCGTAGTGTATGTGTGTGAATGAGTGTGTATGGATGTCTCCTAGTGATGGGTTGCAGCTGGAAGGGCATCCGCTGTGTAAAACATATGCTGGATAAGTTGGCGGTTCATTCCGCTGTGGCGACCCCAGATTAATAAAGGGACTAAGCCGAAAAGAAAGAAAGAATGCATGGAATTGCTCATATTCTATTAGACTAGATCAGAATACACCAGTAAACCTGTGACAACAAGGATGTTGTTCTGTCACCCTGGTAGACAATGATTAAAGTCGAGGGACAGTGCCGTGTCAGACTGCAGAATGCAAATGTGTTTCATTTTGACAAGCGCTTATGATGGAACTGATAATTAATACACACAGCTCGTAATTAAAATGTAGGTTATTGTATTATTTTGAATAATGATAGAAGGATCGAATAGCACGTTTCACGACGTGTTGCTCAATATAGCCTCTGTGCCAGTAGAACATGATGTTTCAACACGCTGAAATATGTTATGAATGTACAATCTGCATATGGAAATAGCCTGCTGTACAGTAGTCAGTAAAAATAGAAGGGAAATGTTTAAAGGTGACACTTACACTGCATGCATGTAACACATATGCATATATCAGGCCTGTGCCATTGTGGTTTTGCTTATTTATTCTAAATGCATTTTTTGCAATTTTTGTTTGTTTTGTTTTTTGAAGTTAGAAGCTAAACTATACAGCAATTTTAGGCCCTGTCCACATGAACATGTGTATTTTTAAAAATGGCAGTTTTTTTATATGCAGTTAGTCTAGATGAAAATGCAGTATCATGTGACTCAAACCGAAATTTTCTGAAAACTCTGACCAGGGTGAAGATTTTGAAACTCTGAGTACAGTGTGGTCATGTGGACACTTCATCTGAAGTTTTCCCCCTTATTTTTTCCTCTGTTTTCTTCCTTCTGATTGGCCAACACGGCTGGGTTTACACCAAACGCTGAAGATGCGATTGGCAAAAAAAGTCTGCACGTGTGCGGCAAATCCGTTGTGTGTTCCTTGTCATTCGCACCGCAGGACGGTGATCGGCCTCTGTTCTCACGTTTGCATTGACTTGTTTGCAAAGTACTCACACAAATACTTAATTTCGTGTTTGGTGTGAACACAGCATTAAAGGCTTTTATCGCCACCTGTTGGTTCGGAGTTTCCTTAACATGCATAAAAACAAAGGCGGGAAAATATACATGCATTTATAAAAAATAAAATAAATGTGTTTATAAAAAATACCCATGTGCATTTTTACATGTGGACAGAAATTAGTTTTTTTTAAACAACGATTTATAAATACGTTATTCATTCATTTTCTTTTCAGCTTAGTCCCTTTATTAATCAGGGGTCGCCACAGCGGAATGAACCGCCAACTTATCCAGCATATGTTTTATGCAGTGAATGCCCTTCCAGCTGCAACCCATCACTGGGAAACACCCATACACTCTCACACATACACTACGGCCAATTTAGCTTATCCAATTCACCTATAGCGCATGTGTTTGGACTGTGAAACCCACGCGATCACGAGGAGAACATGCAAACTCCACACAGAAATGCCAACTGACCCAGCCGAGGTTCGAACCAGCGGCCTTCTTGCTGTGAGGCGACAGTGCTAACCACTGTGCCACCGCGCCGCCCTAAATACGTAATATATATGTTAATAAAAAATACCCATGTACACGGCCTAAGAATGGCATGAGCACGTCAACAGTTAAATGGTGGGAAAAAAACATCTGTAGGTAATTTACTAAGAAATTGCTTGGGGCACGAATTAACTTTTCGATTCAAGATTCAAACTTGCTTCCCAGTACTGATTTCCAGAGGTTTCAATAAGGCCGTTTTTGATCATTATTTACTACTCAATTCATCTTTATGTCTATAGCGCTTTATACAGTGTAGATTGTGCCACAGCAGCTTAACTTTTTATGTCATATCTTTACAATTAACTAATTGACAAAGCCTATCATAATAATAAAAACTGTTTATTTAGGCACTTTATTAGAAACACTTATGTTTTCCAAATGCGTTTGTATAGCTACGATTTTTTATATATATATTTTGGTATTTTTTATATAGCTGTATTCTTCATATCTAAAGTTCATTCATTCATTTTCCTTCGGCTTAGTCCCTTTATTCATCAGGAGTCCCCACAGAATAATGAACCACCAACTTATCCAGCATATGTTTTACACAGAAGATGCCCTTCCAGCTGCAACCCAGAACTGGGAAACATCCATACACACTCATTCACTACGGACAATTTAGTTTACTCAATTCCCCTATAGCGCATGTGTTTGGACTGTGGGGGAAATCGGAGCACCCGGAGGAAACTCACGCCAACACGGGGAGAATATGCAAACTCCACACAGAAATGCCAACTGACCCAGCCGGGACTCAAACCAGCGACCTTCTTGCTGTGAGGCGACAGCGCTACCCACTGCGCCACCACCTTAGTAATATATAACTAAATATATTTTTAAAAATTATCGTTTAAAAATAAGAAAAGTATTTTTGATGTCATAAATGTGACAAATGAAACTTTTGGTTATCAGTTCAGAATCGTTAATATTGTGTTGCTCTTTCATACTCAAAGTTGCATCTCCTCCATGACACTTGCATGAAAAGTTTTCACTTTGCAGCGTATTTGTCTGGCGTTTCTCGCAGAAGTTGCTGACATCCTAAATCTTAACCTTTTAAGCGGAGGGAGGAAACGGTGTGATGCCATTTAGAAGGCAGACGGCTCATTAGGAGAGAGAGAGCGGCAACCTTTCCATGGCTGATAATGATTCAGCTGTCATTACAGTGTCACTTTCAGAATAGAAATCACAATAATCAGGTCTGTCAAATGTTCGCTATAAGAAGCAGAAACGTACGCTCACTGTCACAGCCGAGAATGACAGAGATTCAGTTGATAACTGCTTGTCGGATGCTTCCTAATTAAAATATTTCATTACAGCAAACCGACGGAAACTTGTTAAGCAACATTCTTTAAAGGAGTAATTCACCTAAAATCTTACTTGAGTCACTTAAAGGGGAGCTATTATGCTATTATGTTTGTGTGGCAACAGTGTGTGAATATAACCAGCTTCTAATGATACAAATTAATTAATTAGATTTTTTATAATCAGACTTGATAAAAACCGTCTGCAGAAACACTTTGATTGACATTCTCCCTTTGTACGTGTCATCAGAGGGGGAAAGCCCCGCCCACTAGTGACCATCTCTCCCTCATTAGCATAGGACGTTAGTCTTGTTTTTTGAATCTGCCACTATGAGGACACAGAGGCATCTGTAGCTCTGCCCTCTTTTGAAAAGAGCACAATCTCATTTAAATTTAAAGCGACAGTCACCAAAACGCCACAATTAGGATCAAAGCCTAAAAGGGTCAGTTTCAGAGAGTTAGAAAACATTATTAGTGTGGTATTTTGAGCTGAAACTTCACACACACACTCTAGAGTTCTTCAACAAGAAGTTATTTAAAAATCATATTAAAACTAAAAGTCATTTCACAGTCTGAACGAGTCCTGCAAAATAATCTGCTGCAGCAGCAAAGTGAGTTTATTGCTCTTACATTTACATTTACATTTAGTCATTTAGCTGACGCTTTTATCCAAAG